>CM053789.1:843457692-844057692 GCA_028749045.1 Cupressus sempervirens | reverse complement strand
AGAATTGGTGCAGGATAAAGAAATCAGATTGGAATATGTCCATAAAAAAGAACATATTGTAGACATATTCACCAGGCCATTACCTAAGGATGCATTCTTGTATCTAAGAAGTAAGTTAGGGGTCATTCACCTATCTGAAGCTCACTAAAACAAAGTTTTAGTCATGCATCAATAGGAACCATGTTGAAGATCTATTAGTTGTTGCAACATTGTTAAGAAATCATTGCATATGAATCAATGCTCAAGGTACAGTAATACTCATTTGGTATGTGTTGTCTTTGGCATGTGTTGTCAAAGAGGGAGAGTTTATTGTCATATCTTTCTGGAATTTGTTTAAGGAAGAGTTTACTATCATATCTATTTGAAGAAGAAGCTATGTAATTCCTTCATAGAGGGAGATTACTGCATTAGAGATGTTTCTAGCATAAAATCTTAGAGGGAGAAATTTTTGGTTAGAGAAAGACTTGTTTTCAAATTTCAATGTGCTATGACATGTTGTGTTGCCATCAATGCCAAAGAAGGAGATTGTTGGATACAATTTTTGAATTTTGTGTTGTCTTTGATGTTACACAAATGTCATATTAGTTATCAGGTAGTCCTTACAAAGCTTAGTTGGTCAGCAAATCAATTTTCTATGTCTATCGAGCTCACTCGAGCATCAAAGGAAATTGTGGCAGAAAGTAGTGTTAACTAAGTTCTTAGGGTTAACAAAGGAAAGTTAGTAATCACTGAGTTCACTTGGTTTCCAAAGGATTTTGCAAGTTCACATTGTTAACCAAGCTTCTATTGGTCAACACAGAAAATCATTTTAGGATCAGTGTTTATCGAGCAAAGTTGGCCAATGAATGATTTTGTTGATTTGGGACATGAAGTTTAATTATTTCAAGTATTGATTCTAGCCAAATGTGGTAATAATTATTGTTAATTGTAACTTGTAATTGAGCCAACTTGATAATCTAAATGGTATATATGACATGTCAAGTTCAGATTCTAATATGTATGAGCGAGTATGCAAGTGTATTGATTGTTTGAAGAGGAAAGTGTGAGTGATATTGAGGGATGGTTAGATATCCTTGAGGAGTAGCAAAGTTATATTCGATCAAGAAGGATCTAGCATGAAGTAGAAAATAGATCTATAATAAGAAAATTTAGTTGCATCTCATTTAGGTCATTTCATTGTTACTTTCTTACCATTGTAGTAGTGATTTCAAAATCTCTCAGTAGAGTTGGTTTAATAGCTAGTTGTAAATCATCTAACAAGGTTATAGTTCCATTGAATTCTTTTAAAGACCTTTTTTAAGGCCACTCCTAACAGGGTGATTAAATCCTCTAACAAGGTCACACCTAATAGTGTGTTCTGTAACCTTTAACTAGGTTGGCTCCTAACAGGGCTCACTTCAGAAGAATGAAAATTAGTAGCTAGTTACTTCGTGGTTTTTTCCATATTGGGTTTCCACATTAAATCTATTGTATCATGTGTTCCTGTTATTTCTTTATGCTTGCACGTTAATCACTATGAATATTTAAGATTGGTTATATATTACATACACTAAATCTACCGAGTTACAACATTTTAAGTATGTTTACCGAGTGACAGTAGTAAATAGTTTTATTAGACATCTAAGCAATCTATGAATTTGTTTTTGTGGTAACTGATTCACCCCCCTCTCAGTTACTCCATCTATATTTCAAGCAAGTATTTCTATGGAAGCTACTTATTTATTTGAGCTATTGAAAGAGAATGGTATGATGCTTCTAAACTGATTTGATTATCCATACCACTATATTACCATTGCTACTTAATTACAAGTGACTACACTCCACTATAGTCCCTACACAATAGCTTATGTAGTGTTTGAAGTAGTCACTTAAAGTACTACACTTCACTCATGATCAGATGTGATCTTGTGTCTTATACTATTTTGTATGTGTGTTTAGTCCTCCTATGTCTTTTATGATTATTTTTAGGTCACTATCTCCATTAGCATGATGAGGTGGGCATACAAGTCCCACAATTAAAAAATATATGCAACATGAACCCACTACCCAAACATTAAATTAAAATTCTACATGTTGTACATAAAAGGGATAGATACATAAACCTTTTGACAATATTAATATCTACAATATTCGACTTTACCATTGTAGCTTTCTGTACATATGTTAGGAACCTGTGTGTTCCTTCTGTTTATTTTGTTAGAGTAGTTTTGTTGGACGCATATGCTTTGTAAGTCATCCCGTGAGTATATTTTATTATCCCACATGCATAGGTAGTATTACTTTTCTAGATCGTACTCAGTATATAAGAATAGGTTGAGGCCCTTGATGGACACGGACGAATTTATTGTATTGAGCTTGCTCAAAGGAGGTTACCCCCTCGAAGTGGCCTGCGATCAGTAGATTCATTCTGAGTTCTGCTATCACTTTGTATTCTGTTATTTTGAGCATTCTCACGATATTGCTATAAGGAGGTTCTTCACATCTGGTATCAGAGCACTCTCTTGGGCTCGCTGGGTGGAAATTACATCAAATTTTTTTTTCTGCCGTGGCCTTCAGGTTCCTCTCACTTCTAATATCTCTTGTTATTGCAATAACTCTTTTCAGTTGGTCTGTCTGTGAGTGAATTTTTCTAAGTCAACTGTTCAAAAAAAAAAAAAAAAAAAAAAAAAAAAGAGTAAAAATTTTTCTGTTTTTTAGTCGTAGCTTCCTTGTTTGCTTTCTGTTTCTGCTCATACTTCCGCAGAACGTCTGCAATATCATTTCGCATACTTCCTTCCTTGGCGACCCAACCCCAAATTTTACATATCAAAGCCTTAAATCCCTCATTTATCTAATTTTAGGGTTTGCCCTATCTTTTTCACCTCTCATCCAATCGCCACCAAACTGAGCCACAAGATTCAATTCCTCATTTTGCTCCCTTATCCCTCTTGGACTATTCGCCTCATTTCGCCTCCCTACCCTTGAAACCCTCATTTTTCTATTTTCCTTGTCCCCAGATAGTCTCCCACCACCCGTCGAACACCCATTTCCTATCTGAGTTTTACCCAAATCCAAGTTTGCCGTAACTAAAAAAGTTTTTGTTTCTCATCTTCTACCCATTCTCTGGGATTTTGTTGAACTTTGGATGCAGTTTTCAGCCGAGGGGCACCAACACACTTTGAAAGGCTTACAACCAGGGTCTCTCAGCATCATCAGTTCACACCGTATGGTAAAACTTCTTAAGAAGAATTCACATGGTGTCATCGCTCAGCTCCATTCCATTCAGATGCAGCCATCAGCAGTCTCTAGCACTCCTGCCGATCTCCTACACATTTTGGACAAGTATTCTGGTGTATTTGCTGAACCTGTGGGATTACCTCCTTCTCGTCCAGAGGACCACCGTATTCAGCTCCTTCCTGGCAGTGTTCCGCCCAACATCAGGCCCTACCGCTACCCATTTCATCAGAAGACCGAAATCGAGATACTTGTCCGTGACTTACTGAAGCAAGGTATTATTCGCCCTAGTACCAGTTCCTTTTCTTCTCCAGTTCTGCTTGTTCGCAAAAAAGATGGGTCATGGCGACTCTGCATTGATTTTCGAGCACTTAATCATCTTACTATAAAGGACAAGTTTCCCATTCCAGTTGTTGATGAACTTCTTGATGAACTTCATGGGGCTCATTTTTTCTCCAAGTTAGATCTTCGTTCTGGGTATCATCAAATTCGGGTTAATGAGGAGGATATACCTAAAACTGCCTTCCGCACACATGATGGTCACTATGAATTTTTAGTCATGCCCTTTGGCCTCACGAATGCTCCTTTAACATTTCAGGCAGTGATGAATAACATATTTCGACCATACCTCCGAAAATTCATTCTGGTCTTCTTTGATGATATCCTCATATATAGCAAAACTTGGGCTGAGCATCTCCATCATCTGGAGCTTGTCTTGCAACTTCTCTCTGATCATCAACTCTGTGCAAAACTATCTAAATGTGTGTTTGGCCAGGAGGAAGTGGAGTATCTCGGGCATATTGTTGCACACCATGGAGTGCGGGTGGATCCTACAAAAATAGATGCCATGAAAACTTGGCCGCATCCTAAAACTCTCAAGAGCCTTCGGGGTTTTTTGGGGTTGACTGGCTACTACCGCAAGTTTGTCAAAGATTACGGGAAAATTGCAGCACCATTGACAGCTCTGTTAAAAAAGGATGCCTTCTCCTGGACCCCTGTTGCTGAGACTGCATTTGAACAACTGAAACAGGCTATGTGCAGTACACCTGTTCTCGCGATGCCAGATTTTTCCAAACCCTTCACTATTGAGAGTGATGCTTGCGGCAATGGATTGGGTGCTGTTCTCCTGCAAGATGACCATCCTATTGCGTTCACTAGCAAAGCCCTCTCTGGTAAGAATCTAGCCCTCTCTACTTATGAAAAAGAAATGATGGCTATTTTGCATGCTGTACAGAAGTGGCGGCCATACCTCTTAGGGAGTCATTTTTGCATCAGAACCGATCACCAAAGTCTGAAATACTTCCTGGAACAATGGGTATCCTCTCCTACACAATAGAAATGGGTCAGCAAACTCATGGGGTATGATTATGAGATCACCTACAAGAAGGGTAAGGAGAATATTGTGGCAGATGCTCTTTCTCGCACATTTGATAATCAAGCTTCCCTTTCCGCTATTTCTATGCCCATTCCCAATTGGTTAGCGTTTGTTCAGCAGGGCTATGACAGTGACTCTTCTTTATCTCAAATCATTCACCAGCTAGCCAATAATCCTTCTGCTATACCACATTACTCTTGGGATGGTGCTTCTCTTCGATACAAGGGTCGGCTAGTGCTTCCTCAGAACCCAGCTCTACATCAGGCTATTTTTTATGAACTCCATGCTTCTCCTTCAGCAGGGCACTCGGGCTTCCTCAAAACTTATGAGCGAGCAAGGAGAAACTTCTTTTGGAAAGGGATGAAGCAGACGATTCAACAGATGGTGGCTGAATGTGATACTTGCCAACGCCACAAGGGTGAAACGACCCTCCTTCCTGGCTTGCTCGAACCATTGCCCATCCCTACACGGATTTGGACTGATATTTCTATGGATTTCATTGAAGGGCTTCCTAAATCCGGTGGCAAGACAGTGATCTTGGTTGTGGTTGATCGTCTCTCGAAATATAGTCATTTTTGTGCCCTCAGCCACCCCTATACTGCCTCCTCTGTTGCACAAATCTTCATGGACCAGATATTTCGTCTTCATGGACTCCCTTCTTCCATTGTCTCTGATCGTGATGCAACTTTTACCAGTCATTTTTGGACTGAACTGTTTCAGAAAACTGGCACCAAACTGAAGATGAGTTCGGGCTATCACCCACAAACTGATGGTCAAACTGAAATTGTCAATAAATGCTTGGAAACTTATCTTCGTTGCTTCACTTCCGAACAGCAACATCAGTGGGCCAAGTGGCTCCCTTTAGCTGAATGGTGGTACAATACCTCTTACCACACTACCTCTAAAATGACTCCATATGAAGCAGTCTATGGTCAGGCACCTCCAGTGCTCCTTCCCTACACTCCCAACAGCTCACCGGTCCAGGCAGTTGACATAGTTCTCCACAGCAGGGATCAGATTCTTCGTACCTTACAGGATAATCTTCACATGGCCCATAATCGGATGAAACAGCAAGCAGATCAACACCGTTCTGAGCGCTCATTTCAAGTTGGGGATATGGTTTTTCTTCGTCTACAGCCATACAAACAATCCTCCCTAAAGCTGAAAGGGCGTCATAAGCTCGCCCCAAAATTTTATGGGCCTTATAAGGTTCTGCAGAAGATTGGTTCAGTTGCTTATAAACTGGAACTTCCTCCTTCTTCCCGCATTCATCCAGTCTTTCATGTTTCTTGTCTAAAGAAAGTTCTGGGTACCACTGTCAGAGCACAAACTACTCTCCCTGAAATGGATACGGAAGGATCCATTATCCTGGAGCCGGTGGCAATCATTGACCAGCGCACTCGCCAGCTTCGCTCTCGCTCCATCTCTGAGGTCTTGATTCAGTGGCATGGCATGCAACCAGAGGATGCTACCTGGGAACCCCTTCTTCAGATTCAACAACAATTTCCACACCTTAAGCTTTGAGGACAAAGCTTTTTTCTAAGGGAGAGGGGATGTTAGGAACCTGTGTGTTCCTTCTGTTTATTTTGTTAGAGTAGTGTTGTTGGACGCATATGCTTTGTAAGTCGTCCCGTGAGTATATTTTATTATCCCACATGCATAGGTAGTATTACTTTTCTAGATCGTACTCAGTATATAAGAATAGGTTCAGGCCCTTGATGGACACGGACGAATTTATTGTATTGAGCTTGCTCAAAGGAGGTTACCCCCTCGAAGTGGCCTGCGATCAGTAGATTCATTCTGAGTTCTGCTATCACTTTGTATTCTGTTATTTCGAGCATTCTCACGATATTGCTATAAGGAGGTTCTTCACAACATAACTTTGGATATATTGATCTTTCTCTACTCTAACATAAATTTCAAATATGATGTTGTTTTTCTAAACTTTTGCTAGGGACTTTGTCTATGGCTTTGTGTTCTAGTCTTCTTTGTTGTTAGCAGTATGCCAGGTCATCCTAGCTCTTTGGTAGGGGTTAGTTATCTAGTTGATCTCTTTTTTTTTGTTCACCAATACATATGGACTATTATCCTAGAAACTATAGAGTTTTCTTTGAAATTGAAGAATGGAAAATGCCATTTCTTGGTTGTATCAAAGATGATATACTAGCATCTTTTTTTTTTTTCTAAATGCCTGCATATTCAAAGAGGTATAAAGAGGATCATTTTGCATTACATTCTTTTCCCTGTTGGAAAGAGAATAATTTATCCTTCTCATATTTTGTTAGTATTCTTATCAAATTCTCTACGTCTACTGCAATCTTCATTTCATCTTGAGTTGATTGTTAGTAGATTTTTTAAGCCTAGTTTTTCACAGGGAGGAAAGATTGCAAAAGCTTGTCAGAAATATGATCTTTGGGATGATGCTTCTCTCATTGGAGGTCTTTCTCACCATCATACACTTCTCATCAATCATGGTATTTATGTTGTTTTTGAGAGTATTAAAAATATTCTCAAGAGATAGTCCTTCTATCTGGTTAAAGTTTCTCTATAACAATATAGTGTGCACTTGTCAAGAGATTGTGTTAATAGTGTGCATCAGGTTGTTTTTTCCATCTAGGATCTCTTCGAACATGATTCGTCTCAGTCACTCATATCCCCATAGACTTCAACCTATTCCCATCCCCTTCTTGATCTTACTCTTAAGATTGAACACTCCAATCCTACAATAGGTTTTATGGAGGAATAAGAGGTTTATTATGTTGTGAATTTTGACCACTTGTGTTTTTATTCTTGTTACATGTGCAGGTTCTCATCTATGTGGGATTCTTATAGAAAAATGATTTTTTTTTATGACAGAGGTTAATTATTAATTCTTTAATAGTATCCTTATAGCTTCATATATATGTATATTATGTAAAGGAAATCATAGATTTGGGTATATCGTGACTTTTCAAGATACTTGTATGTATTATTTAGATTGTATTTTTAGGTCCCCTCTCTTCTTTCCTCTATCAGATGTAAATTGGAGGCACTAATCTTGGGATATTATTTATTACCCAAATTAGTGGTTCTTCATTTCTTTTCTTCTTTCTCTTGATGGGCTCATGAGCACATTTTTTCTTCCTATTTTTGTTTATCTTTGGGAGCTCCTTATGTTAGAATCAATACTTTCATAAGAAGAAAATTATAATAGATATATACATCAAGTGGCTTTTCCAACTTTTGTTTAAAAAAAAAACATAAATTTCACATCACAAAATAAGTACATAATAATTTTCAAAGAAATTACACATTTTCACATGTCCAACTTTGTCCTCTATACTAATATAGTTTGTCTTTTCAACCTTCACATCTTCACATGTGTCCTAAAATGCAAAACTATGGATATATTTTACAAATTTAAAACTTGAACATGTGATTAAATTGAAAAGTAAACATAGAAATAACATAATTGAACTCACAATACTATTATTTGTTATCTAGGGAACCCTAGCCAAGTGAAAACCCTAGTAGGGATGGTATCCATGGAATGATCCACTAATCAAAAGTGTCTTCTGAAAGATATTAACCCTGTTATTAGTCTATTGCATATGTATAGTGTCTCTATCCTTGTTAGAGGACTAGAACTTGTTAGAAGTCTCAACCTTGTCAAGAGTTGTTAATACAATTATAAAATGTATGCAAGATGAACCCATTGACAAAGCATTCAATTACAATGCTATATTTTGTACACAAAAGGAATAGATAAATAAACATTTTGACAATGTTGATATCTACAACATTTGATTGGTCCTTTGTAATTATTTGTAGATAAATTTTTATATATTGATCTTTCTCTTTTATAACATAAATTTCACATCACAAAATATGTACATAATAATATCCAAAGCCATTACACAACTTCACATTTCCAACCATGTCCTTTATACCAATTTATTTAGTCTTGTCAACCTTTGTATCTTTACATGTGTTTGAAAATGCAAAATGACTTTTTATTTGTTATGGTTAAGAACTCATATGTTTCCCCTAATTATTTAAGTAATTATTTTGGTGAAAGAAATAATTCCTTAACAAAAGTTACCATTTCCTTTACTCTTTCTTGTTCTGCGTGTACATGAATTGAATGGGTAAAACCTCAATATCTTTGTATCTATTATACATAATGACTTTCTCCCTAACATGCAGTTTCCTTATAACATTTTATATCTTCAATAAAGTGCTTATATTCCAAATTACTTTCTATGAAATTTTCAAACTAAAAAGGTGCCTCAACTAATAGTCATCCTTTACAACACTTACACAATTTTTTGAATCTTCAAACCAAAACATAGTCTAAACAATAAGATGACTAAATGTAGGTGATATGCTTCCATAATTAAATACCTTCACACATTTACATACACAAATCTTAATCTCCAAAATTATTTCCCTTTGGCATCAATGGCAACATATGGGAAAATTGGCTATGTCCCAAAATTGTAAAATTTCAAAATTGTGAAGTTCTTCACAGAGCCATACAAAATTTTCAAGAATGTGGGTCATTTCTATTATACACCATTTTTGCATTATACATACTCACCCTTAGTTTATGCTCTTCTTTATATATCCTCCTAGTTACATATACAATTTTCCATACAATAGACTCCCAATTTGACATCAAAGACAAAGATGAGTCAAAAACTATATAAAAGTCAATATTTTGATTTTAGCTTCAACTTTGTGTTGATGGATTTGTTAAAAATGTAATATAATTAGAAAAAAATCTCTTCAAGCTAATAAAATCTTTATTCCAAGAATATTTAACTAAATTTGACATAGTGATGAGTGTGCATATTCTATAAGATGTTAATTTTGTAGCTTGAAAGAAAAGTTCTCATAGGATATTTTTCATTGAGAAAATCACCAAATTTGTTTTGTACTGAGTCAACCTTCAAGGAAAATTTTTCTCTTGCTAAAGAGGTTTTTTTAATGTCTTATCCTAACTTAGCTCCACCATTCTTCTCTCATCATGGATCTTATTTATCCTTTTCTCCAACTCAATAACTTAAGAATCTACATTTTTCAACTCACTAATCACACTTTTCAACTCACCTTTCTTACTCTTGACATGTGTGGTAAAGGTGTGCATATATTCATGTGAAAATGCATATTTGTCATATACTTATTTTCCTTTATGAACACACTTCTTTAAATATTTTATTCTATTATCCAATTTTGTGGAATCATTCTTGATATTATTGCATACCTTGCTGAAAAGATTTGAATTATGTTCATCTTGGGCTTTAATAGTAGAAACTTCTACCAATGTCTTCAAATGACTATCAAACTCTTCAATTACTCGAATATCTTTATTTTGTGGATCACTTTCACTAATCTAAATTGGAAATAAATTCTACATTTTATATGTCATATTTTCAAGAGTTTCTTTAGTACTCTTCATGGCCTTACTCTTCTCTATTATTTAGCTAATATAATATGTAGAAGTTAGTCACAATTTCACAATATCAATGATCTCAATGCTTGTAGATCTTACCATAATGTTTTCTATGATTGACTCTAATTGTGTCTTCAGTATGTTGGGAGTCTTTGTGCTTGGTGCCTTTGTAGAGTTTACTACCTAATTCTATAGATTTTGATTTTATTCTTTGTTATCAACATCTTCCTATTTTAGTGACTTTTCTAGATCTTTTCATTTTCAACTATCCTCATTATCTGTCACATCATGTTACTCTTTTTTTTCTCTTTCTCTACCTCTAAATGTCTAAGCTTAGGTGCAAATGAATGTGTTTCTTTTAAAATCATCCTCAAATCAAAATCAAAATTTTTTTTTACATTCTTGAGTGCTTCAATGAACATGGATTGATCTTCATCCTTCTTCTTTGTTATTTTTATCACCAAAGCTTGGGTAACAAACCAAATTGTCAAAATTCATTGGTTGGTCCTTAAAAGGATCCTATATTTCATAAATAGTAATATAAGTATTATCAATGTTTATTTTATCAATAGTAATGGTATTCTATAGTGTCTTTGAAACTATCACCTCCAATATCTTCCTAACCTTTTCATCTTTTATTACTATATCAATCCTTTCTTCTACTATAGTAGAAGTTTTTATTTCTACTACTCCACCTTTCATTGTGATTCCTGCATCACTAGGCTTAGGTACATCTATAATTATCTTGTCTTCTAAAGTCTTTGTAGTAGGCAATAAGCCATTTCCTTCTTCCATTACTTTGATAATGGCTTCCTATGTTTCTTTGTGTACTTGTTTATAGATGTGTTCGATGATGAAGATTTCTCTTATCTTATTCCTAAGAAATGGTTTATGACTCTTCAATATTCTTTCAAAAAAAATCATTTTCAACCTCATAGATTTTTCTACCCATTCTCTCTCTTATTTCCTGGTCCTCTTCTATTACTCATGTATTTTCTATTCTTCAATCTCTCATATAAGTCATTTTGTATTTGACAATGAATATTTATGAGAAATTTTTGTAACACCAACATATATCTTATTATGGCATTTTCTAGCTATACCTTCTATGTAAAAAAATAGTTTATGTTGTGCATCTAAGCTAGTTCTACATTACTGCCTACCATTGTGCATTTAGTGTGGGATTTTATTTTAGATTATAATGGCCTTGGCCCTCTCCAGCCTAGTAGTTACTACTAGTGTTGGACTTGTTGCTACATGCGATAATGGTCCCACCAAGCAAACGCCTGCACAAATTTGTGCCCAAGGTATTTCATGAGGTGATTCCTCTCCTAACTTGGTTTTGAATATTTTCACTTTTTAATCTACTTGCCAATGGCTAGAAACCCAAATCCTTATTGGGTATTTTGTGGGTCACACTCCATCTGAAAGCACACTACATGAATGGGTATTCAAAGCCTGGTCTCCTAGGGGATTTGTCTTGAAGGCATTGAAACCCTCACCAAGGGTTTTTTCCTATTTTATTTTGGTAACCCCTCCAAGGCTAAGAGTATTTTCATCCATGGGCCATGGATAGTTTGCTCATCTCTACTCATTTTCCAGAGATGGTCACTAGACCTCTACATCTTGGATGATCGTAAACTTAGGGTTCTAGTTTGGGTAGAGTTCCCTTGGTTTCCCATTCCTTGCTAGTCTTTTCTCACTAAAATTTCCCAAATTGTGAGAAAATTCATTTGCATGGAACCAAACAATTTTTTTAATGCCTGTCCTTAGCAGCTGGTCTATGTTAAGGTTGACCATTCTAGGGACCTTAAAGAGATTGTGGAAATTCAAATTGGTGCTACCACCTTTTCTCAAAAGGTTCTTTACTTGAATCTCATGAATACTTTTTTTTTTTGTCAATATACAAGTCAAAAGATTAAGGATTGTCCTCTTCTTGAGCATAATCACTCTCTAGTGCAGGAACCCAAGCTGACTCTGACTGTTAAAAAAGATGAGTGGACAATGATTGTCAAGAAAGGCAAGGGTGCTGCTAAGCCAAACTCTATTTCCCAAGAACCTAGGTGACCAAGTTCTAGTGTGGCTCCTCTAGGTGTGTAATTGCCACCCATTTCATATCCTACATCATAGGGAATAACAAAGCTAGAGGTACAAGTTGCCTAGTTTTGAGTGCCTCAAATAGCTTCTATGATTTCTTCTTCATCTCCCTATTTCTTGCTCAGCCCTAAAGGTAATAAGAAAAGTGCCATCACTTTAGGTGACTCTTCGTTTGAACCCTCCTCTTTCTTGCATAATAGTTTTTTCTTTATTGAGAATGAGGAGAATATGCAAGTTGGTTTATGATGAATTTTCTCTCATGGAATGTGTGGGGGCTAACAAACCTCCATAGAAAGTATTTTGTTGATGATAACAAGTGTAAGCTTTGAAATATTAATGTTCTATGTTTGCAAGAAGTTAAAGTCTCTAGGTTCCTTCTCAATTCATCTTGCCATGTGATATGGTCGAATGGTGTTAGTTTTGCTTCTCAACCTGAATTTGGTCGAGATGGTGTAGTCACTCTCCTCTTAGCTTGGTTTTCTCCTTTTGTTATTTCTCATGGTTCTAACCCCATGCAGAGAGTAGTTTGGATTTTTTTATCTTTTCAAAATCATTCTTTTGCATTGTCAATATCTATGCTTCTAATGATGCAATTGAGCACTCACACCTATTGAGGTGGCTAGTTGATTCTTTGCCACCTACCACTTGGTTATTCTATGGGGATTTTAATATGGTTGAGATAGGTTTTGATAAAGTGGGTATTCTACCTTTTTGATGGTCATCTAGTGAGCAAGAAGCCTGGTTCTACATGCAAAACAATTCGGGTCTTTTTGATCCCAATGTTCATCACCCCTGAACTGATGGTGTCTGGTACACATGGTCCAAATTTTGAGAGGGAGTTGACAGGGTCCTTAAAAGGTTATACCATGCTATGATTTTTGCTTAGTCCTTTTTTATTTTTCTCACATGAGTCTACTACCAAGCACTCTGCTCCTTGACCTAACTCTTTTAGACCATTTTCCCATCCACTTCTCTATTACTAGGCATTCTACTCTCCTCATAATTGTAAAATTTAATTTTACCTTAATATTTCTATTTTTTCCCATCCACCCACTACCACCCCTATTTTACAAACATGGAACCTTGAACCTTGGACCCACTCATCCTCTGGATGGATCTAGTGGTGGAATGACACCATCATCTATACTGTGAGGTTTCTTCATATTTATGGGAGGCAATTGTTACACACCACAAGAGGTCCTATGAGACCACTATCAAAGATCTCTATATAACCATTGAAGCTCTTTCCATGAATCCATTTGATATGGATCTGTAGGTTTGGCTTACCAACCTTCACCATTAGAAACAAGTTGCAGACAATTATGCTACCCAGGGAGCTCAAGTCAAAGCATGCCTTCACTTGCTAGAGGTTGGTGATCAAGCTTCAAATAAATGTTTTAATGTATTGAGGGAACACCACTCTATGGTGGGGATCAAGTGCATTTGAGATGGTTAGCATATCCTCTATGAGCTTGATCATATTCTTCAAGCCTTTGTTCACCACTATGAAAAAGTTCTCACAGCTCAGGGTCCCTCGATGGCCAAGGACCAAGCCTTAGAGGCTTGTTTGGCAATCAAACCTAAAAAAATTAGTCCAAAAAAATATGAATTCTATGAGTACAAGCTCACTCTAGAAGACCTCAAGGAAGTTGCCTTCTCCATAGTGGATGATAAGGCTCCTAATTGTGATGGCTTCTCTTGTGAATTTTACAAAGCATTTTTGGATGAGATTGGTCTAGACCTGCATAAGGTTTATATCGAGGCATACAATTCTTATTCTCTAGGTAATTTTATTCACAAAGGGAATTATAAGTTCATACCTAAGGCAAGAAACCCTAAAGACATCTACAATTAGAAGCCCATCAAATTGTTGAATGTTTCCTATAAGATCATTTCCATGGCACTCTCACTCAAAATTTGTCATCTTCATCCTTAGATCATTTGTCCTAAACAAATGGGTTTCATCAAGTCCTATGATATGTTGGATAATATAATTTTTGTGAGGGAAGGGATGGAATGGGCTCATCATTCCAAGAAATAGGCCATCTTTATCAAAATGTATTTTGCTAAATCTTATGATAGGATTGAGTGGCCTTTCATTCTGGCCATGCTTTAGACTTTTGGGTTTGGCCCTACCTTTTTGTAGTAAGTCCAAATGCTCTTTGGAGATGCCTCTACTTCCATCTCCATTAATGGTCATTAGTTTCAAGCATTTGGGCTTAATCATTCAATTCACCAAGGCTGCCCACTGGTGCCCTCATTATATGTCTTGGCAGCAGAAGATTTTGGGTATTTTCTCACAAATTCTATTTCTTAAAGAAGGGTCTGAGGTATTTCCCTTTTGGATTCCCTTGACCAGCTTGTCAATGGTCATTTTAAAAATGACTCTTTCCTCACTCTCATTGAGCATGAAGAGAATGTAGCCTCTACTTTGCAATATCTTGACACATTCTATCTTGCTTCAGGGTCTACCATTCAGTGACACAAAACCCTTTGTTATAGATAGTCATACCTTCCTCATCCTACTTGGCTTCAGCAATACCAATAGAAATGGATTCAATATGGGGAATTTTTTCATTTTCTAGGTACCCCTTTCACATTCTAACCCTTAGCTATTGAGATTTGGAATGCGATTCTTGCCAGAATAGAGAAGAAACTAGAGTATTGGATCACCAAACTTCTCTCACTTGTAGGAAAATTATAGATTTGTTCCAAAGTGCTAGCCACTACCCATTTTTATTATTCTTCCTATTGGGATCCATCAAAGGCCTTGTACCTCAAACTTGAATGCCTTTTATGCAATTTCCTTTGGGTGTTAGAAGCTTCTCACCAGGGCTTTCATAGAGTTAACTAGGATTTTTGTTGTCTTCCCAAGGAGTCTAGTTGCCTTGGCTTCACTAGTACATTTGACCCCAATTTTTGACCAAAAATTTTGACCATCTAATAAATTGGTGTCAATTTGGTCAAAATGTGCAAGGCAACATATACATTTTGTTAAATGTGATCCCGTGTTTGAAAATGTGCAAGGCAACATATACCAACATGGGCTCACACTATGTCAAAATTGAAAAAAGCATTGTTTTCCACCCTAATCTCATTGTTATGTGACTCGAAAGATAGCTCGTGCACTCAACCATTTTCTACACTATGTTTTGTGGCCAGGAGTATCCACCAAAAGAGTTTTATAGCTTCAGCACCAATAGGGTTTGACATCTTGGGTTCTTTGGTGCTTGATTGTAGCAGAGGAGAGCTTGTGAATGCTTCAAAGTTGACATTGAAAGAGATTTCAAAAAGAAGGCGGCGTGAAAGGATTAAATAACACCTAGAAACATTGAAGAGTCTCCTTCCCAGCATTACAAAGGCAAGTTGAAGTTTTGTTTTATAGATTGACATTTGATTAATCATAATACATTTGATTGAAGTTTTGTTTTATAGATTGACATTTTTTTGTACAAAACTAGATATTGTAAATTCAACTTAACCAATAATACATGCAATATGCTTGAAATCCAAGGTGCAACTCAAATTTGATCCAGTATTTATTCTACAAGATTAACATCTATTGCTGGAACAATATTGAAACTACTACCATACATCAGCCTAAAAGTTAAGGTTTCCCATATCTTAACCTACTACACATGCTTTTAGAGATGCTAAGTTCAACTACTCGGGTTTGTACATACCAAAAATCAACTTTCTTCCTATTAACAATAAGCCATTACACATGCTCTATGATCACCTTCCTGCAACCCACTAAAAAATTCTACATGGTAGAGCTATGTGAGGGATTCTTAGTTCTCTCTTGTAAGATATTTCCTATTAAATAGTTATACCCATCATTGGTTTGGTTTATTATAGATGCCCCACACCAACTTTACATGCAATGCCTCATTCATAATTCTACAACCTCTTAGCCAAGAATCCCCAGTTTCTTTTGGCATGCATACCTTATCACATGCTAAGAGTGGGACTTTTTTATTTTCATTATTTCCATTGCATAGAAATATTTTTATCCTCTTCTCAATTTTGTTTAACACTTTCAAAGGAATCCAATTGCAAAACATAGAGTATATTAGAACGGCCGATATAATTGACCTAAGAAGCATAAGATAAACAGAAAAAAGGTTAACCATCTAGATTTCCATCCTTCCATGGTTTTGGTACACTTGTCAACCAACTAGTTCCATAACTGAGTTCTGTCAGCCCCAACAAAAAGAGGAACACCTAGTAATTTGCTAGGAAGCCTACCCCTTCTTACTCCAAAAACATCTATTATCACCCTCCACAAGTTTTCCCTAATATTGAAGAAAAAGGTATTAGATTTGGCCCAATTTATATCTCAACCCAATGCACCCCTATAAGCATTGAGAATTGATTTCATCACTCTTTCTTCCCTTATTGATGTTTCCCCAAAAAAGAATGTGTTATCTGTCAATTGGGAGTGGGTTGCTCATGCCATATCCTCAACTATTCTTTGGGCCTCTCATCTGCCAAGCTCTCTATATTTAGTAGCATTCCTATCCAATGCCTCTTCAAGAAAAATGAATACGATCATGGAAATGGGGTCCCCTTTCTATAGCCCTCTAGGTGTTGGGAAGAATCCATGTGGCCTCCCATTCACCAAGAGGGACATCCTATAACCTCCTATCATAATTTTAGTCTAGTCAATCCACTTTTTGCTAAACTCAAACTTCTCCAAAACCTTGTAAAGAATAGGTCCATCCACCTTGTCATAAGCTTTCCCAATGCCCAATTTCAATAGCATGGAGATTTTTCTTAAGGAGATGGAGTGAATCATCTCATGGGCCATGTGATGACCCATAAATACTTCTCCTTCCCAAAGTGAATCCCTTTGTTCATGGGAGATGAGTTTATCTATGAAAATCCTCAATATGTTGGCTACTATCTTAGAGATAATTTTGTAAGTTGTGTTGCATAATGATATATGCCAAAAGTTGTCAATTATTCTTTTTGTATTTTCTTTTCTATGGATCAATGTTGCTAGAGTATTGTTGAAATTCTTCAACACAAACCCTCACCATCTTGACTCCTCAACCAGTCCCAACAACTCTTTGTTAAAAACATTCCATAACTTGTGGTAGAAAAAGTCTTGGAAGCCATCCAAACTTGGAGCCTTGTCACCTACTAAGCCAAAAATAGCCACTTTCAACTCTTTCATGGTTATTTTGGATACTAACATTTCATTATCCACCTCAAAAAGGATGGGCTCAATTGCCTCAAGTGTTGTAATTGATTGCACTTCATTGATCTCTTTATCAAAACTCCAGAGCCTAGTAAAAAAAATTAACTATATGCTTGTTAATCTTTGGTATATTGGTGAGCTCTCTACCTTGGAAGGATTGCAGCTTGAAGATTCCATTAATGGACCTTCTAGTTTTTACTAAACGATAGAATAATTTTGTGTCTTTGTCCCCAACTCTTAGCGATTATTCTCTTGATTTTTTCTTCAAGAAGAACTACCTTGTCATTAGTTCATCATATAAACCTTTTAGATCCACCTCATTTGCAAATTCTACCATATCTATCTTATCCTCTATTACTTTATTGTTGAGGGTTGCTAATTGGCCTTTTACATAAGCAATACTAAAGCAAATCCAGCTAACATTGAAATGAGTAAGACTCATATAGTCATTAATTTTCTATTGTTATGCTTTAAGACCAATTAAAAAAGTCAAATAGCTACTGCTTGAATGAATTGATTGTTTCCAAACTAATTAAGTGTCTTTTGAATAGTGATCCTCATGAGTTGGCAAGGTGATTTGGGGGTCTTAGTTGGGGTCTCGAAACTTCTTAATTTCAAACTTCTAAACTTAAAAAAAAAATGAAAATGTCATCATTAACTATATAATCAAGGAATGAGCATTAAATACTTCTGATCCACAAATAATAATAATTTGGCAGAGAGAAATTTGGCGATTCTTATCAATACATCAAGAGTGATCACAGTTAGGATGAATCAAATTATGAAATGACTCTTCAATAACAAAAATTAGAAAAATGACTTAGAATAAATTGAAAAACAACACACGATAATTTGATCTACATAAGAACTTCATTCAAATTAGGTCAAGTGACTTACACAAAGATTTTGCATGATTTTGTTCTGCTGTTGAGAATGTTGACAGGGAAAAATGACCACAGGTTGCTAGATGAATATTATGAGCCAACTAAAGAAGAAATATTTTTATAATGAAATGAACCAAGATTTTTCTTCTGCAACTGCTGCTGTAATCCATAAATGCCTATTCATAAATAGGTAGCATTTATAAAATGTATAATCTATGTCTGAAATGGTGATTGATAATATACAATCCATAAGTAGAAGATATTTTAACACAGCAAGTCAAATTGTGATATTTCTATCAAGATTTAACTATGTGATTTTTGAGTCAAACTTGTCGTTACATATTTAATGAAATGAATGGAACCCATCTCTCATGAGAATGAATGAAACAATTAGCACTCATTGGATCTAGGTGATACTCACAGAGGAAAAGCACCAAGACTTCTCAGGAGGTCACCCATCCCAGTACTACTCTAGCTCTAGCATGCTTAACTACATAGTTTCCCCCATGGCTAAACCCACTCTGCTTGCAACTCCATTTTCAAAACCTTCACCAAGTGTTTTTCCTTATGAACCATTCATTAGAAAGCCCCTTAAGCTCATCAATTGATAAGTAGAAGATATTTTTCCACAGCAAGTCACCTTGTGATATTGCTATCAGTATTTAACTGTGTGCTTTTTGAGTCAAACTCATTGACCCATATTTCATGATTAGTGGTTCACTAAACCCATCTCTCATGAGAATGATTTGAACACTTAGCACTCATTGGATCTAGGTGATGCTCACAGAGGTGGAGCACTGGGATTTCATAGGAGGTCACCCATCCTAATACTACAACTTGAGCACACTTAACTACAAAGTTTCCTGATAGCAATATCATAATTTTAAAAAAAATTCTTAACCCTTATATTTTGTCACAATAGCTTGTTAGTTCATCTACACTTGTGAGGAATTGGATCATACACTCCTGGATCTGCTTAGTAAAGTGCAATTGGCTACACTGAAAAAAGGAAAAGGACTTGGTTTACGTGCATTCAAATCTACTACTCCTTAAACAAAGTGGCTAAGAGGGGACACAAGGGACTAAGATAATAGGCCCATAACATATTGACTTGGATCTTCCACTTACCACTTTGTTGCACTTGATGTTGATGATGACTATGGGAAAATTTGTGGGCATTAGAGTGCTAGTGCCAATGCCAATGCTAGTGGAGCCCTATTTGTGGTTCTTCTAATTTACCACTACCTATATCATCTAATATAGATGGTGATGATATTTTTTAAGTCCCATATTATTCTTTTAAAAATGATGACTCACTGTTGACAATTGACATTATTTTTATTTAATTTTAATATATATTATAACATTTGAGTTTCACTATATCATTAGTATTTTGAACTGAAATACTGCTGCAAATATACATTTACATATTTCTTATTTTATATGTTTTTTTAATCTACTCTTGAATTTTATATGAGGTTTTAAATAAGATTGATTGATGATGTCAGGGTATTTGCTGAAGAAAACTGCAAAAACAAATGGTTGGAGTCGGCAGTGGTTTGTTTTGAATGAGAAATATGGAAAGGTTTGTTGCATTTGATGTGTACAATAGAACTATAATTTGTTCAATTGAAGTTGTACATCTTAATGAATTGGGTTTGATGTTCTCGCAGCTTGGTTACACTAGAAAACTAGAAGAAAGGTATTTTAGAGGAGTCATTAATTTGGAGCTATAAGTTGTTGATGAATCTTTTATTGTTACTTTATTTGATAGTCAAAAATTTTGTTTCAAATTTCTCCATTTCTGAATGTACTACCAATCTGGAGTCCAAAATATCCTATGCATTCAACTATTTTCTATATTGGGAATTGAAAGAGTAGAATAAGTGATATGAAATGTGTCTATAAAGCTCCCAATCTACTTTTGAAAGTCAAAATATGTTTTAACTCCTCTGTGTGTGTTATAATTGATGTACTGATTTGCATTATTCTCTGTTTACCAAATTAGTTTTGATTTCATTCTAGTGGTGGTTGGTACAACTATACTACATTGTTCCTATATGTAATTGATTTTTGCCAAATGTACATTGAAATAGTTCATGACTATTGTTTTGAATGAAAATTTGAGAGTGATATGTAAAAGCTCTATCATATGTATATATCTAGTTTGGATAAGCAATACATGTGGCTTTCTGATTGAATTTTATTCTCTCCACTTGCAAACAGCAAGTGGAGTATCTGTTGAAAGCATTTCAAGTCATCACGAAAGCCTTCATTGATCTTCTGTTCAATGTCTTCCATACATAAATTTTGTCCGCCATTATTTCTTAGCTTAATTCTAGCTACAACAACCATTGACATAAATCTTTAAATACAATATCTCTATCATCTTTAATTAACTAGGAGAAATTTATAACCAGTCACCTTAGTCATACTTTATAATGTTGTGTACTCTTTTGGACATGCTTTGTCTTATCCTTCCTACTTCTTATCCTTCCTACTTGCAAAATTTATGAAGTCAAAAATAGATTGTATTTTTTTTTTGTTTTATTTGGAGAGCCAAGATTCTGGTGTTCAATCCAAACAACATTTAGTCTATCTTTACTAATATAAATACCATTCCATTAGAACTATAATTTTCCCAATAGATTAAAGTAGGATCATTTTTTCATTGTTGTAATTTGTAATAGAACTTTGGATACATCTTTGTTGAAGATTTATGTTTACCATATGTTTCAGATATGATTAAGTTCTTAAACCATAGCTTTCTAACATGAAGATTTGGAACTAAAGACAAGGTTTGGGAGTGGGAGGCCTACTCTAAAAGTGGATCTCTCCTCTTTAAGAGTGGTCTTAGTCAATAATTCCATATGAATATGTTTTATTTGATTGAATTCATTTATCATTAGTAACGACATGATACCTTCATATCATTTGACTTCTTAATATGATTCCTTATCTTCTAATTCCTCATATTGTTGCACCTCAAACTAAAATATTCGTCAATATCTTTCAAAAAATAGTAATGGATGACTAAGATCCCAGATAGCAATGGATGACCAAGTTGTTACAGGAAGTATCCACCAATTAGAGCCAAGACTTTTGAGTGCTCTTAAAGGAGTTTGATGTGCCTTGTTCTTGCTGACTTGCTATGCCCAATTCAGGCAATATGATTGACATAAGAAAGTAATGCCTAGCTTTAGATGGCTAGAAGTATGAAATATATAGCTATTTATACCATCAACTGAACATGTGGACTATGAAGTTATTAGCAGCCCAACTCTTCATGGAAAATATTCTCACATGAAGATTTATTGCGAACTTTACTAATATATTTCCAGCTACTCTAATAAGGTTTTGATAAGCATACCTTCTTCCTTCACAACAATATACTTTAATTCACCATAGCCTCTCCAACCAATAGAAATGGTTAAGTTTATCGTAGTGCCTATGTGGCAATATCATGGTGCCTAAGTGGCATAGTAATTGTAATGTTCGCCAGTCACTTCTAGGAAACTTTACAATGCAGATCTTTACTAACATTTAAGTATACTATAAGTTGATCTCTTGTGATTGTAAAGGCTTTTGGTCTTTTTCAAAATTTCCCCGAAGGATACAATTTTTTTTTTGTAATTGGAACCTTTAAACTTCTAAATCAAGTAACAAAAAAATGAGATTGACTATTTCTGTCTGTTTATCCATTGTGTAATATTATATGAAGTATTTGGTTTTCTTGATTATCTAGCATGCACCACAAAACCTTTTAATGAATTAATGTCTTTGCTAAGCTTGCTGATAATTTTTATTGAATGAATTTTTCATGTTAGAAGATTGTATTATTGAGGAGGTATCAAATGATGGTACTTCTGATTCTCCAGCTCTAGCTAAATCAAGTTCTAAAAACTCAAAAAAGGTAAATGGTCCTGATGCTGTAGCTATAAGTCTTACATTCAAAATCAACAATAAGGTGTCATACAAAATATTACTAAAATGTGTGTGTCTTTTTGGGGTTCATGTTTCAAACTGCAAGTGCACATATTTTTATATTAAATTGGCACCTTCTATGCTCAAATGGTTGCTGATCTTTGTTTCATGGCTTTCTATTCTAACACATAGTGTAATTGTGCTGAAAGAAGAAACTATAACAGATAAAATAGAGTGGGTTAGCAAAATCAAGACCTTATTCAACCTTCAAAAGGCATATCAATAGAAGGACTAGTATTATTGTTGTCTTGATCTTAACCATTATTGTATACTAGGTGTATTTTTTTGGTAGAAGGGTGGTACTGCAACTGTGTTTCTTTTCCTCTGCTTCATTTTACTAAACATTCCCTATGAACAAAATATTGATTGTGTTTCAATAATAAAATGTATGAGGTTATGTGAAGACTTTGCCTGTTATCCACATAAACTATTTGAGAAGCACATGAAGTTTTGACAACTCATATACCCTTGCCTCCTCAATTGATTTTATTTTCAAGTAACAGGTAATAGAATTTCTCTCATTCTCATTGTGCTTTATATCCATGGTAGAGGTGTATTTCAATAGTCAAGCACAAATTGGATGCAACATAAATGCTTTGTCTTTTATTCTAGACAAAGTGGGCTACATGATGGCAACTCACATTGGTTCCTATAAGGGCAGTAACTCTATCTTCACAAAAAATTACAGGGTATCCAAATATAGCAAAGGATAATAATTTAGAAAGGAAAAATTGTTTTGTTTTCATTAATGAAAGAAAACCCTGTGATTCAATGTGGTAGTAATTGGTGAACATTATCTTCAGCAATTAGCAGTTGATAGTTGTTATTTAACTCACTTCTATTTTATCTTTTAGTTTAAAAAGTAACCTACTTTGTTTTATGTATAGACCTAATCTATGACCTATTTTTCCTTCAAACTACCATTTCAAACAACCTAAGATCCAATTTTAAGTGTAGCACTGGAGTATTCCTTATTAAAATCTCATATTGTTTTAAAGTGTAGCTGTTCTACCACTATATACGTTTGCCTTCCTTTGTTAATCTATCATGACCTTTGTTTTTGTAAGATAGGCATGAAACTTCTCTTAACTATCACTACTTCCCAGCACATAAGCTTTGTAGCGATCCTTGGATATATTTAAAATCCTATCGATAAAAGATGAATCATTTCTTAAAAAACTTGCTCCTTCCATAGAAGAAGCTACTTTTGAATTGTAGCTATCAACCAAGTTATTAACAAGCTCCTGCCATTCTTAGCATCATGAAACTCATAAAAAATTGAATCCTTAAAATTAAGCAGCGTACTATGTTTATATCTGAAATATCTTCAAGTTATAACCAACACCTTGGATACAATTACAAACTCTAGGAACACCAAGCAGTATAGTTAAATAAATGTTTGTCATGAGCTATGGCTAATTGGCCACATTCTAGATAACTATAGATTTAATCATAGGGATCTAATAAATGCTAAAATCTATTTTTCAATTTTGAATTGATAGAAGAGCATTTTAAACATAAAACAATATCAATGTGTCTGGTTCAATAAGAAGTTTCTTGGGTCACTTTGAATTAGAAATGATCTGAATTTCAAAATTGAAAATGAAACACTTCTTACATTTTACCTATTTTTCCAACTGATATGTTCATCTGTTGACCAAGGGAAGGCTAAATCAAGAGAGCTTTCAGTAGCATACAAAATCACAATGTCATGGCTTAACATGAATATAGTCATAATTATAAGATGCTAAACTCAATTCTATAGATCAAATATATCTTAATACATCTGTTGAGAAAGTTCCATTTTTTCTCTTTTATTTGATCCTTATTGCAAGTCTGCAAAGTGATGTTGCACATAACATATTTGGATTCTAGACAACTGCATAACTTTCAAGCTACATTTTTTTCTATTGAAGTTTCATATACCCATTTGATTTTGTTCTATTCAAGATTCACAATGTGCTTCATTCCTTAGTTTATGGAATTTTCAAACATGTGAGGTCTCAATCCAAAACAAATTTGTAGAGAGGTCTTCGTAATATTTTGGCATTCTATGTGTAATATATTAACTGTTAAAACAACCCAATAAGGGTCAAAGGAGAATCCAAAATTTGAAGGAAGATACATCTAAGCCTCTTAGATTAGTTAAAAACTAAAAGTATTACTAAAATATCTTACGTAGATTGCCTTCTTTTATGACCTGACTTTTGATAAATTTCATATATAATAATGACTATTGCATGCCTTAAGTATTCAATCAATGCAATTGGACTAGGTTTATCTTCATAAAATCACATCAGTTTATTTTCGAAGCATCATGATATATGGAAATTGGATAATTGAACCTTGATGAGTAAAATGCCTGACCTATGATCCTTTTTAGTGATGAGACTCAAGAAAAGAAATTTCTTTGCCATTTGGTAAAGAAAAAACAAGTTTATTCATTAAAAAATCATATGATTTTTCTATTAGATCATATTTTTGTTCTGGATTGGGCTATTCTCTCTATAAAAAAAATCTCAGACCTATTTGACAACTCTAATTAATAGAAGATTCTCTCTTCCAGATGGAAATAATTAACATACATTGTCTATAAATCCACATTTTGCAAACATCTACCCCTTCTAGAAATTATAGGATCATTTTAGTTACATTTGAAAACATTAATCAAGAAAAAACATATGTGCAGATATAAACATTAATCACAACATTTCCAATTTATTTGCAGATATATTTTCTTGTGAAGAAAGACCACACCTAACAATATGAATGCTGAACAAAATGAGACAATGGCTGCATTGTGGGCTCAGTTCCAAAGAAAACCTAATAAATGTTATTGTCCTTGCAAAAAGTGTAAAGGCTTAAAGACTCGAAGAATTCTAATCACAACAGCCCAGAGTCATTGTAGGCAACATGGTCATGTTGAAGGGGGCCATGATTTTCATCCATTGCTAAATGTGGATTTCCTACTAGAGGAACATGGAGGTGTGAATATCCAAGCTGAGGATAACACTCTCATGGAAGAAGATGATAATGTGCTAGAGGACATGATTGAAGAAGATGATATTGGGGCAGGTGATGAAGAGGCTCACAATGATGGTACTAGTGAATTTATAGTGATGATGAAGATGGGCTTGATATACCTTTACTTGAGAAGGCACATGAGCCCTTATACGAAGGCTCCCAAATAACTCTACTCTTGGCTATAGTGTTGTTGGTGAACTTAAAGGTTATGAATGGTATATCCAATGTAGCAATGTCATGTATGCTAATGTATGTCATTTTTTGTCATCTTCAATGTTAGCATACAATTACTATTCATTATATTAACAATGCATATTTGTTGTTGTAGGTTGATTAGTGAGTTTTTGTTACCACCATCAAACATTTTTCCTCGTTCGTACTGAGAATTTTTTAACATTATGGATCAGATTGGAATGAAGTATCAAACAATACATGCATGTCCCAATGATCACATTCTATATCATAAACAACATGAATTTTCAATAGAATGCCCTAATTGTCATATTAGTAGATATCAGTCAGATCAAATAATAGAAAAAGTACCTCACAAGGTTCTTTGGTACATTCCCATTATTCCACGGCTTCAACGGTTATTCAGGTGCACTAGGTTGGCACAATTTATGGATTACCATGCATGCAATAGAAGTCAGGATGACATTATGCAAATGCCTGCCGATGGTTCTGCATTTAAAGAGATAGAAGAAACATGGTCACACTTTAAAGAAGAATCTCATAATCTAAAGCTTTCATTGGCAGTGGACAGTGTCAATCCATATGGATATATGAGATCTATTTACTTAGTGTGGCCTATTTTTGTTATTAACAATAACATTCCTCCTTGGATGTCGATAAAGAAGGAGCACATAATATTGTCAATGATTATGCCAGGTTTTTTTTCATTTTATAGTTATCTAAATTAATTTATAAATAGTGCATGAAAATGGTCATAATAATAATGTAATGTTTATGTTCATTCAATTGCTAAGTAAATACCAAGTTAAAGATATGAACATGTATATTGAGCCCCTAATTGATGACTTGTTGAAGTTATGGAATGGCATCACTATGTATGACATCTCTAAACCAATAAGACATCAACAATTTCAATTCCATGCAATGCTTGTATGGACAATACATGATGCCCCTGGGCTAACTCATTTTTGTGGTATGTTATATTGTTAATATCACATATTTTTGGTCTATTGTAGTGCTTACACATTACTATCAAATGTTTAAGTTGTGCATGATAATTGTACATGATCCACTTGTACATGATATTTTAGGTCTTCAGACAAAGGGAAAATTTGCATGTCCAGTTTGTGGTCGAAAGATGAAATCTTGTCATTCGATAACTTTAAGAAAGTAGGTGTTTGATGAGTTTAGACACTTTCTCCACAATAATCATAGGTATCGAATTGTCAAAAAATATCTTTTCAATGGGAAAGAAGAGACATCATCAAGGCCACAAAGAATGAAACCTCATTTATGGAAGTTGGAATATGATCAACTAAATTGTGAGGTAATATCCAATTTTTCATTCGAAGTTGAAAATTTGTATTTTGATATCTTGATTAATATATTATATCCACTTGTGAATGAATGTCTTGATACTCATACTCAATGTGAGGCATTCATCTTTGTTTCTAATACCTTGATAAATAATATGTTACAAGTCTTTCCAATACTATGGGGTAGCTGGTCCTAATTGATGCAAAGGATAGAGTGGTAAACCAAGAAATAACCCAAAATGAGCAAGATTGTAGCAATGTGCCAAGTGACCCTTCTAGGTCTTGATGATCAAATCCTGCAAATGGTCAACTCCATGAGGTTTTAAAGCTTCAATAGGTTTTTTTTGGTCTATCTAATATGTACCAAGCATCACCTTTGAGTTTCAACACCTTTTAAGAAAAAATGCACAATGCACCCAAATATTGTCAATGCAACTTTTCAATTCTGTGACAACAGCAAGACAAATAGGTGAATAATTTTATTTTTTCCCAAAAGAATCCTTGAATAAATGGATTTTTTAGATACCCTTTATCCTTATACAAAACATATATAAAACTGAGATACAATTCCTTTTCCAAATATCAATGAACTTTTCATGTCTCCTCTATTTTCAACAATGTAAGAGTGATGCAATTACAAAGCAACCAATAGGAATACTTAATCTCTTGACTCCAAACTTTGTAGAGGCTCATAAAATGTCCCCAATTAGAGGATTCCACAACCAATTTCAGTCTAAGAGCTTTCTAACCACAAAAGCCCTAATTTGCCATCTTGAAACCCTTTTATCTAGGGCTTGCTAGATCTCCCACGTGCCAAACTTCTCGGACCAATTAAAGGTGTAAACATCAATGTTTCAAAATTTTAAACATGATTCAAAACTTAAACACTTCCCTCATTAAGGTGAATCCTTTGCTGTAGGTCTATACCCTTCAATTTACACTTTCTTTTCACAAGTTTTTGCTTGGTGGCCACAAAGTCTTCAAATTAGTTGTTCATCACATAGTTAGAAATCATTTTAAATGTCAAATAAATGTCATTCCATGAAGAAAAAATGAACATTTCATGGAATGAGCATGTTTTATTGGAAAAAAACTTCAAAATCGCTTTAAAATAGCCTGCTACAGCCAATAGTACGGGTTTTTGATGAACAAAACTTCAAATATTAAAGTAAAATGAAGTAAGGAATCTTAAAACATGTCCACCAAGATGTTACCAATCATTCCAACATGAAAGAATACTCCCAAAACCAAGAAAAATTCAATTTACTCTTGAAACAAAGCACTTTTTATTGCAAATTCTATGACAATCCGTACTATATTAAGGTACAAGCCCTACCCACACACACACACACACACACACACACACACACACACACACACACACACACACACACACACACACACACACACACACACACACACATATATATATATATATATATGTTTAGGAGTTAGTTCTCAACCTCCTTAACTAACTCCAATTTGTTTTACTACCTATCCCTTTATTCAAATTTGAAGGTTTCCCCCCAAAATGGCTCTTATAGCCATTACATACAAAATTTGAATTTTGAAAAGAAAAAAACTATATCTAAAGGGACTTATTGGCTGTTTTAACTTATGAAATGACTTGAGGTTGTTCTGACATAACACTAGACCCTAACTAATGACTTGTCTACCTTAAACAACTAGTAGATCCCATTCCAAGGATCAATTACAATTCTTCAACATTGGAATCAACCAATACATCATACAAAACCATATCCTTTTGTGCTTTCAAAAGCTATGATTGGCTATAGAATTGATCTATTGATATCATGAGATGCTCCATGATCTCTTTGATGACTTGGATCTCCGATGTGTCTAAGAAGAGCATATGATGCCCCTAAATCAAATTCACCACCTTGAAAGTTTTTCTTGTCCCGAGAACATTGTCTTGCATGGATGGTCTCTTTTACTCCATATTTCTACATATGCTTCTTAGGAATGAAATATCCTAGTGTAAAATGCCCTCTCTTCTTGTTACCTACATGCAAAACACTCAAATATTAATTAGAAATCTTAACTTTTTCCCTTGGGGTAGTCACCATAGTTGTTTCAACTATGTCTCTGTCTGCTTGGAAAACCTTTATTTTAGTCCCCTCAAGACTGTACTTCTACTGTCTCCCCACATGTTGTTGTACCCTCTTTTCATTGTACTTGTGATTGTATGTGCTTGTAACATATTTTTAAATATATTTGAATTATGTAGGAATAGTTTTTATCATGTCAATTACATGTTTGTCTGCAGATGTGGGTCATGTTATGCAGCATAAATAACTTTGGATGAAAGTTTAATGTTTTTACCAGGATCAAGAGAAAAGAAAATAAAAATTCATTGTAATATTTATAAGACTCTTTTCTATTACAAATTTGCATTGCTATTCTATTTCTTCTAGATAGAATAGATGGGCTATATTACCTATATTAGAAGAGAACAGAAAAAACTCAACACAGATGTAGTCTACTGGAGTGTGAACTCAATGCAAAAGTGTTTCTATCTTTTCTTAGCTCAATTTCACATAGGTCATGAGATGATACACTAGTTATTCAAGTAAAGAAGCATTCATGAACAATACAATACGCCTATGGCATCTAAGAATCACATGTAAAAGCAAACAATGTTGACTATACTACCTTCAAATGGGGATCAATTAAGGGAAACTTCACCATGTTTGAATGGGGAATCAATAAAGGGAATCCGATTTTTTCTTCACAAGAGTTTAAAATTATGCATGGCTTACTCTAGCACTAGGGTAAAGTGCATGAACTATTTGACTTTCATTGTTATTGTATGAGATCAAATATTTATCTAGGAGACCGCAACCTATAAATGATCATATCTTGGAAAATGTTTAAAGGTTTTTAACATTCATATATTTTAGATTATGAAATGAAGTATAACACACAAAATGGCCATATAAAATAGTAATGTACAAGGATATGTGATAATTTCCCTCTGATATTCAGCAACCTGTAGTCAAGCATCCCCCATGAATGCAAAGATCATTTCCAATGGGGTTCCATTTTTATAGTTTTAAACTACCTTTGTTGCATAGTCTTACTTTTAACTTTAGAGCGAAAAAAACTCAGAGAACTAAGAATAGTTGGAATTGGTATTTTAGGCCTGAATGAAGAAAATTTCTAGTCAATGACATTTTAGTCCATATAAAAAAAATACATATGGCATGATTCCAATGATGTCACATGATGTTTTTGATAGGTTTTCTTATTTTGATAGTTTTTAAATTGAATATCTGAGTCATTATATGTGTAGTGTTTTACATGATTATTTTTTATTCTTTATAAAATTTAATCTTACATTGTTAAAATAAACAAGAAAATGCGGATGCAACTTTGGAAGTGGCAAAAACATTCAATGAGAAGATCTCAAAATATTGTCAAGTAACGTTGGAGTCTTGTGCATATGCTGGAATGGGCAATGTTCTCAAGGTGCTTATTGATCAACTTGAACTTGGCAAGATAAAATACTGTATGCAGTATACCCATATTTCCTGCGTTTAGGTTTAAGTTTTAATTATCTTGTAAACTATTTTTCTCCCATTAGGTAGAAAGTCATTTAGGACTGCGCAGAACACCTCGAGAAGGGTGAAAGTCATTAGGCACCAACTATAATTGGAATTGCATTAGTTGTAATGGCTAAAGAACTAGGACTTGAAATGGCCATTCATTCTTTGGAGCATCTCCTGCAGTATGGAGAGAAAAATATTAGAAGAGTAGTCCCATTGGCTCTAGGCCTATTGTCAATATCAAATCCAAAAGTAATGTTCATTGTTTTGTCCTTTCGTTTGCTTAAATACTCAATTCTTTGCCCCTTAATTTGCTTGATTATTTATGTGATAGAAGTTTATTGTCAAAATCTGACATGTAAACATCTATATTAGGTTAATGTGATGGATACTTTGAGTAGGCTTAGTCATGATACTGATTCAGAAGTTGCTATGGTGAGTGGTATTTGTTATAATATTTCTTTGTAATCTTTCCAATTTCCATCAGAAAGGGTTTTCTTACGAATTTTCTTAACATTTGACAATCTAAATAACAATGTGTATTTATAGGCTACAAGACTGGCTCTAGGATTAATTGGTGCTAGAAAAAATAATGCTCAAATAGCTAGCATGCTACAAAATCTATCGAGCTACACAATATGGCATGTCTCAAAAGAATTCAGGAGGGCATGTGAGCCCTAAACTGGAGGACTTCATAGGATAGTACTCCACCAATAGGGATTCAATGCCTCTGAGCATGGAGGGCATGTATTATGAGCAACATAATAACAATACCACTCTTAGTTTTGATAGGGATTCATGCAACTCGGCGATCAATGTTAACCAGCTTCCACTTTCTAGGCCCATGTAAGTCCCAACTTCTTGGAACACCACCACCACCTATGAAACTCAGCCTAATATGTTGTTTTAGGCTGCATTGGAGCATGATGAGGATGACTCATCCAAGGAGAGTATGTTTACAGATTGTAGTCTTCAGTTCAATCCTCACCAAATGGGAGAAATCATGGATAATGGTGTGGGTATATCTACCATGAAACCATGGTTTAGACAACAATATACCAATGACATGAAGGAGGATGAAAATAATAACAACAATAGTGGAAGTAGTTTTCAATCACATGCAGCCTTGACTTTAACCATCAGTCATGGATCACAGTCTAGTGCTATTACTATTATTCCATAATCAACTAGTACTGATTGTGTTATAGTTGAAACCAGGAAAAGAGGGGCAGGTGGAAGGTTTAGGCAACCGGTTCCGAGAAAATTCATTGATACATTTGGCCAAAGGACTTCTCAGTATCATGGAGTGACAAGGTTTATCTACATTATTTGTACATTGAGTTTAAAATTTTGTCACTTTAATATTCAATGTGATATTGCTATCAGAATTTAAAATCCATTATTCATTGTTAGTTAAAATTGTTAGTTAAATGCTATTGAATTTCTAAGTACAACTATGTGTAAAGGTTTTTCCATCAATGTTTAAATCCTTGTAAATGATTCATCTCTTATTTTGGGCTCTCTTCCATCCTGACAATGGATCATTCAAAATGTTGATGGAAAAAAGCTATTTTGGAAATCTTATAGCTTTTATCCATTTTCTATTTTTTGTGTTATGCTTGTTTTGTGGGCTTTTCTTCATCCATTTTGATGCTATTTTTTTCTTGTGCATTGTAAAAATATAATTGACTTCCACATTCCATTTAGGTTGAATTAATTTGAATGCATGCCAAATTCTTTCCTCTTTCAACTTTATTTAAAGACCTACATTGTGGTTTATACACAGGCAACGTGTTGTTAATATTTCTATTTATGGTTTGGGATTAAGTGGTTTGAATTTTTTTTTGTTCAGTTGAACTTTGGCAAGGTTGTAGCAGTTGGACGAGGGGCTCATAGTAAGGAAGGCAACACCATTCCTATTAGCTTGAAGGAAGGTGATCATATTCTTCTACCTGAATATGGTGGTAGTGAAATCAAACTAGGAGACAAAGAGTAAGTTTGCATCATTGAATCTTTACTTTCTTATGGTTTTGAAGCATGATTTGTGTAATGAATGCATTGGTCTTATGTAAAAATTATACTATATAAGTAAAGCTCCAAGAAATGACATTGAATTTGCAGATTATCCTATGTATAGATTTCTCTTATGTAGATTGTCATCTTTTGTTGTCAATATTAGAATTAGGTATCACTTGTATCGGGAGGATGACATTCTTGGAATTTTGCAGGATTGAATTTGGCTACAGATAAGGTCTGCAATTTTGAATTTAGTAGTTAGGATGAGTTGTTGCATCAAGGAAAGCTAATTAACATTTGGAGTTTGAGAACAATGCATATGATTGATTTTTTTGTTTTCATAGTATTTGTTTAAGCAACCTAAACAATCCATGGCATCTCATTTCTCTTTGTTTTCTCTCAGTTCATATGACTTCAACTTTTTTTCATTGTTGTAATTTTACACCCAAGTCGGGAATGCTAGGCAATCTGAGGGCATAGAATGGGACCTAGAGTAGCTATTTTTGAATTTTACTGAGTTCCAAAATTGACTGTTTAAACAAGTCACAGGGGATTGACCTTGTGAGACCATTGTAGAGGTCGTAGGGGCTGTCAGAGTGTGATTTAAGCTTATAGTAAACCCCAGAAGGATAGACCTATAAATTACCATTGGAATTGGGATCTAAGTCATAGATCACCTTTTTCTAGAGTTCTCACCCATACATAAGTTTTTTCTCAGTATATTTGTGTAAGCTCTTGTGGCGATGTTTTCTTTCTCTAGTTCTTTTGATTTTGGATTTTATTTATAGTTAGAATAATTCTAGTCATGTCTGTCATTAATGCAAATCTATAACCAATGAACTTTTCAATGGACCATCCATTGTAGTTTGTCAATCATGCATTACATTAAGTGGCTAGCACTTATCATGGTATTTTTACTAACTGTTAAAGTGTTAAAACAAAGTGCACAATCATATCATATTTATTATGTTGAAACAGAAGCAAGAAAGAATTTTTGTACTGAATAGTGAGCATGAACAATAGAAATGCATATCCATCCAAGCTTAAAAGACTGTGGGTGACCATCTTCTTGAACCTCACTATTTGGATGAATGTTAGAATTTTAAAATCAATGAATGTTGGTGTTCTTGGGCAGCTTGTTTCAGGGATCTTAACACCTTGCTCATAGCCACCAGTATTCTACCACACCTCGGCTTCTTCAAAAGCATGTAAAAATTCTCTTGTATTTCTTGTACCAGAGTCTCAGATCATGTTTTTTTTAAAGATAAAGTTGATGCATTGTGGCTATCCAGCTACATACATACCTTGATAAAATCATCCACATATTTCTTTTATCTTGGTCTTCACCATGTTTCTTAATGTAGCCTTCAGTAATTAAGCTTCTATAGGACTAGAATTGCAAGAATCCATCCTACTTGTATTGCTTATGTTCACATGACTATCATGCACCATGTTGCAAGAATATTTTCTCTTGCCATAGTGTGTAACCTCCACAAAAATGCCACATTCCTTTGTTTCATTAATTTTGCTTGATGAGATTAATATAAATGTTGCTAAAGTTTCTCTGATGGAAAAGATTGAGGGTGCCTTGAGAATTTTCTAGCTCTAAAAAAATGTTATTTTGGAGGCTGCTAATGCTGTTAGGCGTGCTACAAGATGATCTCAAATTGAAAATGATATGAAAAGAACAAAATCTTTAGCAGCATTAAGCAATCAAATGATTTGGACTGGATATGCAAATTGTAGAATCTTAACATATGGTTGTTCAAATTTTGTATCTCTTAAATGATTTTCTTTTAGCATATAACTTGTTGTGCATAGTTTCCAAGTTTTCTTATTTTATCATGCATATTAATGAAGAAGCATATTAGTTACTTTTGGTGTTTACGATAGTTTGATTAGTTACTATCGATATTTTTCAGGCATTCTATAAAACAATTGACATGCCTTGTGTGTGATATGACATTTTGCATGCGACCTACACTCTCTCATCTAGCCGATGGTGGATTATGGAGAGTGATCTAAAATGATGATGCTAAAACACACAATCAAATCCAAAATGAACTTGCATTACAAATAGATTGTGGAAATCTGATATTGTTGATTTTGCAAGCATGTCTACTAGGACAATCACAACTTAAACATTTATATATGTTTAAGTTGTGATTGTCCTAGTAGACATGCATGCAAAATCAACAATATCGAATTTCCACAATCCATTTGTAATGCAAGTTCATTTTGGATTTGATTGTGTGTGTTTTAGCATCATCATTTTAGATCACTCTCTATAATCCATCATCATGTTGGGTGATGCGACGTGCTCCCCTACCCATAGGTGGTTAATTATGTGGTGTTCCATGTTCACTAACAATCATGGCTTTTGGTGCAACAACAAGTGGGCCCTTACAATTGGTATCAGAGCCTAGTTTTGGCTTGGTCATGGGTTCAAATCTCCCCGATGCCTTCCCGACCTGCGTAAGCACCTGGTATGCGTGTCGCAGGAGAGATTGTTGGGTGATGCAATGTGCTCCCCTACCCATAGTTGGTTAATTATGTGGTGTTCCATGTTCACTAACAATCATGGCTTTTGGTGCAATGGCAAGTGGGCCCTTACACATCAGCCAGATGAGAGAGTGCAGGATGCATGCAAAATGTCATATCATATTCAAGGCATGTCAACTGTTTTACAGAATGCCTGAAAAAAAATTTACACCTAGGCGTTGGTAGAAATTTCTACCTTCATTGGTCAAAATTTCCACCTTCAATGGTCAAAATTTTTTACCTTCATTAGTCAAAATTTCTACCTTTCTTGGTTAACATTTTCTACTACCATTGGTCAAAATTTCTACCTTTCTTGGTCAACATTTTCTACCTTTAATGGTCAAAATTTCTACCTTTCTTGGTCAACATTTTTCTACCTTCAATGGTCAAAATTTCTACCTTTATTGGTCAAAATTTATACCTTCATTGGTCAAAATGTTGACCAATTCCAGGCAGAAGTTGAACCATGGCTATGGAAGTTTTTTGACCAAATTATTGGTCAAAATTTTGACCAACCAGTATGTTGGTCAAAATTTCAACCAAAATTTTTTTGACCAATGAGTTGGTCGAAGTTTGGTCAAAAAATGGGTCAAAATTTTGACCAATAATGGTCAAAAAATGGTCTCAAATGTAGTAGTGCTTGTTGTCCATCTAGAAGTAAGGTACTCCTTTATGTGCCAAATGGGTGATTCTAGCTCTTTCTAGCAATGAAGCCTGGAAGATTTTGTTAAGGAATTGTATTTCTTTAGGGTTTCCAGTTCATCGGTCAACCTTGAAGGGGATTAGGTTTCAAACCCTTATTATTATCCCTAAAGCTATTCCAATTTAGGGTACTTATGTTGTTAAGAGTATTTGGAAAGCCTAGGAAGCAATTAATCTCTAGCTCCCCTGGGTTGGCAATGGATTCAAAGATGGGCTTTCCTTGAACCAACATAACCTCTAGTGGTCACCTTTTTCTACTATACAAGGTGTTCCCCTGGTTAAGGTGCATGGGGCTAGTGCTCTGGATTTTTAAAATGTAGCATAAGGGCCCCTAAAGATATTTTCTCCAAAGTTCCTATGAGCTTGCAGTCATGGGAAGACATGTGAGTGCAATTCTTGCTCACTTGTCTAGATTGATTGACTTTTGATGTTCTAGTTTCTGTAGTGCCTTCACATTTGTTACACAAAGTGGGAATTCAATCTTCTCACCCTTGGTTGAAATATTGGAAGTGGTATGTAGACACTCTGGTAACTAGCTATAAACCTAGGGTGGGTTACTGATGGCTAGTTCCTCACTTGCCCATGGTTAATGTTCTCAATGAATGTTGGCATTTTCAATCTTTGCATCGCACTAGGAGTCATAGGTTCTCCACTATGTAACACACAATTACTGAACCCAAAATTGCACACTTTTCCTGGTGTATTCTTTTCCAAGGCTTTCCTTTAGGTTCTCGATTGCATCATCTAGGAGTTCCTTATGCCTATTGCCCTTTTTGTGGTCAACCAAAGTCCTTTATGCACTTTTTGGTTCTATAGATGGGCTTAGTGTTACTAGCGATGGACCCATGATCTCTTTCGCCTCTTCTACCTAGAACCTTTTTCTTGGCATATGGTTCTTCTAGGTGATAACACCTTGATTCCCTTCAAATACACCCAGATATGGCATGCTTTCAGATTGGAGATCTTATTTACCATTTGGAAAGATTGAAATACAATCATTTATGCTCACAACACACTTGACATTAATGTGGCTATGTACTCTAAAGCATATATTTGTAACAAATCATGTTGTAGATTTGAGTATATATGGATAAAGTGGCTCTAGAGGTGGTGCACTTACAAGAGTTTTTGGCTCATTGGGGAAATGCCACTTGTATAGTTACTTGTGTTCTACCAGATTTGGTCTCTAGTGACTGTACCCCTCCTTATAGTCACCATTGAGGATATAACAATTCCACTCACCACTCACGCACACCTCACTCTCAACAACATTTCTCTCCTAGTGGTGGTGCTTTTGGTCGGCACCACATTTTTGGAGGTTTCAATGATCAACACCACTTAGCCTTGCCTCTCTAGAGGTCTAGTTTGGGGTGGTCCCCAATGGCTCCTCCTACTACTCCTACTACTAGTTGGCCCACTACTCACCCAGATCCCAAGTGGGTGTTGACCTAGTTGGATTTAGCCATTTCTCCTCCTAGGCCTAAGGGAGAGAAACACAAAGATAATGCTACTATTATGGATGATGGTAGGGCTCCCTTTGAGCCATCTACTCTCCCCACTTTTGGGTGTAGATCTAATGATAAGGATCCTCTTTCTTCGACTGACACTACACTTCTAGATTCAGGATTTCTTTATTTTTTGTTATTTTCCACAACTTTTTGATTAATAGCTAATTTCCAGCCAGTGGCCGTATGAACTCATAGGGTGATCCTATATCATTGAGCCCCCTTTTTTTTGAATATGTAACTTTAAAGTATTGTTTTAATATAAGGAAGGGACTATTCATCAAAAAAAAAAACTATAACTTCTCAAAATGATAATACAAATTTTAACACATATAAAGTTTTGATAGATTTTCTTCATTGATAATAAATTTGTTCATATTTTCAATATTTGATTTTTATTTCTTCCCACCTTCACTAGCTTCTTCTAGTTTTTCTTTTTCCAAATTCTTTTTTTCTAACTATATCTCTTGTTCTTGTGCCTTTTTCTATTTACCCATTAAACTATTATTTTCTATCTCTTTCTAGGCCTAATGGCTAATTCTTTCATTCTTTTTGGCTTTAGTGGTTCTTGTTTCTCTAGTTTTACCTCAACTAACCTCATTGAGCTTCTTGTGCTTCAAGGTCTTGATGGCTAAACTTTCACTTTACTAACATCTTCTTCTATAGGCTATACTTGCGGTGGTTGAACAAACTATGGTGTAGGTAGTACTACTACATATGGTGCAATGGGTGACTGCATTGAGGGTACTACAATTGTAACTCCCATTAGAAAGACCCTCTTTTAGTAACAAGCAGTTTGAAAATCAAAGTTTTTGATTGACCACTAGCTCTCATCTCTTTTTTTTACTCATAACTTCTCTTAATTCTTCTCTACTAATACATATTTCTCTTAGTAATTCATCAATTTTCTTATTATTTTTCCTCTTTATATCCTTACTGTAAAGTTGAACTTGAAGTTCTCTTAGTTTTCTTCATAAGTTCCTAATCTAAGACACTCATTATCTCATTATAACTAAAGGATTATCTTTTCATACCCTTTTATTAACTCCTCAATTATCTCATAACACATAGAATCAATTAATTTTAATCTAGGCTCAACTACATCCATTTATGTTACATCAGTTTCAACCATGAAGGATATATCATCTTTATATTTATCCACTATAGCTAGCAGAATTCTAAATCTCTATTTCATCTAAGCTTGAAAGTCCTTCATCATCCTAGAAATATCTTATGCAATTCTATCTATGGGTTGATTCCTATAATAGTGAGTGATTAAATGTATGTACTCTTTTTTTATTCCCATTCCTAATCAAGCATACCAAATAATTTTCATATCACTTGAAAGAATAAATGTGTCAACAATTATTCAAATCTAAATGTTGCATTCTTATTTTTTAAATTATGTCTAGGTTATCAACTAGCTATTGTTGAAGCATCTCACACATGTGAACATATTATTTTCCAATAGTCATCATATTGGTTACATGGATAAATCTAGCAAGTGCTCTATTTACTCTAGAACTATAGTTCATGTTATATCATATTATTTTTCCAATTAGTCTCACATCAACTTTCTAATTTTGTCCAATTTAATGTTTCATCCATCTGATATTGATTCAGTCTTAATTTCAACAACCTTCTTAATATTTTTCTCATCTACAAGATTACTACCTTCATTACTCAAATGAGTAAATTTGTGAATCATGTCATTATCAATCATCATTGGAATATCACCTACTCATAACATATCCTCATGAATATGATAAGTATGATTCTTGTCCATTCATGTTGGTCAAATTTATCAAAAAATATATGTTGGGTAATGCTTAGATTCTCTAAGTGTTCAATCCCTTGTTTCAAGGTCAAATAATTATTAAAATCAAGGTTCATGTCCTTATGAAAGTCATTATTTTCAATTGACTTAATTTTATATTGAATGTAAGCCTTAATATTTTCTATGTAAAACTCTCTAAGGTACTTGTGAAAATTTTCTAGGTGAATCATCCTCAAGTGAAATATATAGGTGTTTCTTCACTTTTTTCCTAGGTCTTTCATTAACATTACATATAGTTGGTGCATCCATTACTTCAAACATAAAACATTTCCTTCACTTATAAATATGACTATGCAAGTGATAAATACCTTTAAAATTGTGAAATTGGGGCTTGCTTGAATTTGCTTTCAATTTTATTCAAGAAACTACAAATATTCTCTCAAATTAACTTCAAAAGGATCTTCAGCTCTTTGTGTGATAAAATGGTGTCCTTTCTAGTATCTGAAGTTTATTTCAATTATGCATTAATAGAATAAGTACTTACTAATGAAAAAGAAATTTCCTTTAACTAGAGAACTAATTTTTGTTTGCATACTCACATATGAACTCAAAATTTAATGACCATTATTAGCAGCTTACTTTTATCCTTGTAAACATTTTTCTAGCTATACAAGTCTTAATTCAACTTCATAAGGGCTTAATATTATTTTATGCTATTTCCCTTTAGTTTTTAATCAATGAATTGCTTAGATTGATAAGGGTTTTTCTGCAACTATTACTAACTTCAACTTAACTGTAAGTGTGCCACTTGTCTTCTTCTCTACCCAAAATTTTGCTCTTTCTTGTGTCTTACATTTAACACATATTTCATTTAAGTTCTCTTCATGATCTTTCACATTCTCTTTCTATATTTCATCTCTATTCTCATTTCTTCTAACAATTTTATTTATACTCCTTCTAAAGTTAGGTTTCTTTGGATTCTAGGATGGCATGTTGTTTGCTACTCGCATATTGTTCATTCTATAAAATTTTGGTTTTGAAATTAAGAAGCAATGAAAATGGGGACAAACCCAGAATAGAGCAAAAATGTGACAAAGGATCAGTTGGAAGTCATTACCATGAATTATCCAATCCTCTTTCTAAAGATAAATCCTACAAAATCTTGTTGTATGACCATGTTTTTATAAATCTAATGTACTATCACTCTATTTTGATATCTAGGTCATAACATATTGATTTGTAATCTATATCACTAGAATATATGTCCAAAATTGTTATACTTATAATAAACAACTCCATTTCTTATGATATTGTTTACACCAATAAGTCCAATAGTTGTAGGGTTAGTACCTTGATACATATTATATTAAATTAGGTTTCCTACATTCACTACCTCTTTGTCCATAGGAATATCAATTACAAAAATAACCATAAAAAGGGTTAGTATACTTGCATATATTATTCTTTATGTGACCAAATTCATTTCATGCAAAAAATCTTCTAGTAAATTTTCTTCTCACTCCTTTAGGTGGCTTATATTTCTTTAGTTTGGTTAGGATCTTCCTTGTTAAGATCTTCTTGTGGTTATTTAGGTTTCTTAATCACAAGATTTGGTTCCTTAGTAACTTCATATCTCTTTAATGATTTGTATTCGTATTAAGAAATACTATTCTTATCACAAGTAGGTCATTGTGTCATGCTATTATCATCAATTTTTTCAATGCTCAAACATAATTTCCAAGGATTTTCTTTGTTTATCTTCTCAAGTTTTGTGTATTGAAGCTCTGCAGTCTTGAGTTTAGAAGACACCTTTGTAAGTTTGGATTTCAAATATGCATTCTCATATCCCAAATTTGATTGGCCTCTCTTCTCATCTTCAAATTGGTAATCTCAAATTGATTCTTTAGGATATCAATCTCCTTATTAATATTTGAAATTACATCACTATCCTTGATCATATCATTTATCTTATTCATCTTGAAATTAGTAGATTCAATATGTTTTTTTAACTTCTAAATGGTAGCTTTTCTACTTTCTATTTTTTCTTCAAACTATATCTTTATTCAATAATCACATCAAATTTTCAAGAGCTTCCTCCATATTATTTTGTAACCAAACTACATACATAGTGATCTTACTCAAGTTTTTAGGCCTCTTTTGAATATCTATGCTCTGATCACTAACTATTAGAGATAGAAAATACTAAGGCGGGAGAGTGAATCAATATTTCACAAAAATTTTCCCACCTATGGATATTTCTTACAATATTAAAATATGCAGATGTGATTAAACTAAAAAGGTAAACATAGCAATAACATAATACAACTCGTAATACCATTATTTGCTAACTAGGGAAACCTTGGCCAAGGGAAAACATTGGTGGGCAGGCTACCCAAAAATTGATCCCCTTATCAAAATTATCTTGTCAAAGATATTAAACCTAGTAGGATTATATTACATATGTATTGTGTTTTTGTCCTTTTTAGAGGAACAGGCCTTATTAGAAGCCTTAGTCCTATTAAAGGTTTTAATACAATTACAAAATGTATGCAAGATGAGCCCACTATGCAAACATGTAATTATAATGATATATTTTATATGCCAAAGGAATAGACACATAAACATTTTGATAATGTCGATAATATCTTATGTTTTTTTTGTTGGCATCTATACATTACTTAACATATATTGATCTTTCTATTCTCTAACATAAATTTTTCATCGCAAAATAAGTACATAATAATTTGCAAAGACATCACACAAGTTTGGATGTCTAACTCTATCCTTTATAGAAGGTCATTCTATCTTGATAATGTTCATGTCTTCACATTTTTCCCAAAATACAAAACTAATTTTTTCAATGTTAGGGTTAACATATAGGATGTTTTTCCTAATTAGTTAAGTAATTATTTTGGTAGAAAAAATAACTCTTTAACACAATTTACCAATTTCTTCATTCTTATATGTTCTACTTCTACATTATTGCAATTGATAAAACCTTAATATATCAATCTATACAATAGATAATCGCTCGTGTTCTGACATGTGGTTTCCTTGTATAAGGTTATAGCTTCCCTCACATTTACACATGCCAATTTTCTTTCTATGAACTTCACAAAAAAAAAAGGTACCTCTATTGAGAACTATTCTTTACAACACTTAGACAATATTCTGAATATTCAAACCAAAATTTAGTGTTTATACTAAGATGACTAAATATAGATGATATGTTTCCATAAATGTCAACCTCAACACATTTAGATACCCACCTCTTAGAAAAATTTCTAATACCTATATGACTACTGCAAAAAAGTACATAAATTGTCTCCCTCCAACCATAGAATTACAACTTCTTTCTCACTTGCTTCATTGATCAACCATTGACTTATGTTTTTACTTTTTAAATATTTAGTTAATTTTTTTGATAAATGAAGTAGGGAGAGGAGCTAGAACCCCAAGTTAAAAATATAAAAAGGTGAATCCCAAGACCATTACAACCAAGAAGCTGGTCTGAAAACCAAACCCAATGAAGAGATCACTCTCAAAAACTAATAAATAACACATAACTAGAATAACCATAGTTACTAATACCAATCAAAAGAACAATGATTAATATTATTGAATATTGCATCAAACTAAAACTACTAAAAAATTACAACTACAATAATTAATCCAAAATGTATGAATCGATATAAACCATATGCAAATAACAAAGCTTTAATAGTTCAAATTTTTTATAATGCAAACTGTATTAATATTAAAAATCTCACAGATCATAAAGTAGCATAAGTTCATAATAAAAGAGAGTTCTTTGAACTTTATACTAATAAAAAATTTAACACCTTTGTGAGGTGATGAAATAAGAAAAATAGAAAGGAGAACTAAATATTTTTAATGTTATTCCAATCCTCAATCAGCTAGGGGAGTTCCCCTTTCCAATCAGTGACATCTTTAGCCTCCTATTTCTTGTTCTTCTCCTTTTTAGTTAGGGCTTCTTCCTTCAATAGTAATACACAACCTACTTTTCCTAGTAACGACCCCTAGAATCATTTTTTCCATAATCTCCCTCTAGATGTGAGAGATAGTCTATGTAAAGATGCCCATCCTAAGATTGGTAATTGAATCTTAAGATAGATTTTCCTTAGGATCTTTAACATTTAAAAATATGGCTTTCATTTCTATGTTCCTTTCATGTTCTTCCTCAGTATAGCCTTTGTCACTTTGGTCTTGTTTGATGGATTTAATAGGATTAGTTTGATTCTTGGTAACCCATCTTAGGCTTACCTCAATATTAGCCTCCTATTTAACCTTATCAATATCCTTGTCCTCCATGTCATGGATAACATCATTTTCCTCTATATAGCTTGCATCCTCTATGTCCTCATTTTATATTTAATCATATTCTTTAGTCTCTCCTTCTAGGGATTTATATTCCTTAACTTCCACATGAATGGTATTCTTCTCATCCTTCTATTAATTTTTTTCTTTAACCTTAAGGATCCTTTCCAATCTCCTCTTTTTGGCCTCCTTTTTCCATTATAATCCCATCTTTTATCTCTTTGTTCTTAGTTTCTTGATTGTCAACATCAATGATTTCTTTATTAGTCTTGTTCTTTTTAAGGTTGGTGCCTTGTCTTCTTTGGAGAGAATTATTCATTTTGCAAGGGGTTTCTTGTAGCACAGATTCCTCAAGGGATTTTTTATGGTCACTAGGTCAAATGTGTGGTTTGTTAGTGGTCTTTCTTTGGGTCTCGGGGTTATAAATCTCTTTAGTGGGTCTCACAATAGGGGTGGGATTAAATTAATCAATTATTATAGAGAAGTTGGTCCCAACCAACTCTTTCCCATGGGTTAGGGTCCTATTAAATGTTGTGTGATGGTGAAATACATGGTGGTGTAGAAAAAAGATGAACCCCTAATGGAGAGGTGGGTTTACACCATACTCAATGTTTCCTTTTAAAGAGGAAGCCACAAAGAAAAGGACATTTAATTTTTCCCCATGACACAAGAAATTGAACAAGGGGAAGTAGTAGGCATAATAATGGTTAAATATGCCTTCACACATAAGATATTTCTTAATCTAGAGGCATATAATAGAAAAAGGAGTAGGGAGGGAAAATATGTCATACCCAATTTTAACATTCACCCATTTTGCCTCCTTGTTTTTGTCAAAGAACTTTTTCTTGTAGTTATTGTACTTGCTCTTTCTTTTTCATTCCACTCGATGACCTTTACACTTCAAACTAGTGGCCTCTTAAATAAGCTCTAGAGTCACAAACAACTCGATTCTACCAATAGTCATAGTACCTTTATGCCACGAGTTGGAAAACCTACAAGAGAGCTCCATGTTGAAACCACTCCTAGATTTAATGTAATTGGTTAGCTCTACATCTTGAAAGTACTTTCATCTTTCCTAGTTTTTTTCAATTCTTTATTATCTATTGGCTCCACTTTTGTAGGTGGCCCTATGATAATTTTAGGTTTACCAAACTACTAGAACACTTCTTGAATAGTCATATTGTCTTCAATAGAGGTGACATTCTATGATACATCACACATCTGCATTTTTTCCATAGAAAAATTCCATCTTCTTAGAGTGGAAAACCAAGAAACTTCAAGAATTGTGTAGGATTTTATTTTTCTTATCCTTAATAATTCATTATTATAATAATTCATTAGTAAGGCCTTTCTTGGTAAGTGAAATTACTTATTTTCATTGAATTTTATGTAATTTGTAGCTAAATATTTGGCACATTTGGTAATTAATGAATAATTGGCAAGGCTTGCTTAACTTTCCCTACATTTATATGTACTTAGATATGTTATATAGTATCCATATCTTTTCATTAAAATATAGAAGGGGGTTACATTTTAATGTTGAAATTATACTTACAATTCAGCAAGTTGATTTTAGATCCCATACCTACTTTAAATATTCTCATAAACATAAAAATCACCCACTTCTTACTATTATCTTTTTCCAACTTTGGAAACTTGACTTTCCGATCAATAATAAAAAAATTCCTTTAGTGATATATCATTGATAGTTGAAGTTTCCTTGAATCCAAATAAATAATAGGTTAATGATAGTCATAATAGGATAATTTGAATAAGCCTCTTTATTCCTCATATCTCTAAAAATATCATGTTTTATCACTACGTAATATAATTTTGACCTGATCTAGGCAATTAACATCAATAACCACTTTCCCTTCTAGGTAACCCAAACCTTAGTTGGAAAGGAAGTTTGTTGATCCATTTCCTTCTCTTAGAGTATTTTTAGTTTTGACTTCCTTGAACATAGTTAGTCTATGTTTTTAGTCCTCTATAACGATGAGAATTTTCCAGGGAGTACTAGCTTTATTCCAAAGGATATCAACAATGAGTTTCAATTCCACTACCAGAATGACTTTGCCAACCCTTAGCTCATAAATAGATTTGATACCCTACCACATAGCAAGCCCTTCAATATAGTTATTTGAACTTATACCTATATCTTTACTAAAACATTTGATCATGTCTTCTATATTATTCCTAACGGGTCCTCCTATATTTTTTGTAGGAAGAAGCACTAACATCATCCATTACTAGTCTCTTAACAACATGAAACAACTCTATAGATGATATATCTACTTAACGTTATATATATATTTACTTGACTATGCACAAATACACACATGCATTTACATACATACATACATACATATATATATATATATATATACACACACATATATATATATATGTATGTATATGTATATATATATATATATATGTATGTATATGTATATATATGTATGTATATGTATATATATATATATATATATACATATATATATATATATATATATGTATGTATATGTATATATATATATATGTAGGTATATGTGTATATATATATATATATACATATACATACATACATATATATATGTATGTATATATATATATGTATATGTATATATATATATATATGTATATGTATATATGTATATGTATATATATATGTATATGAATATATATATATATATCTATATGTATATGTATATATATATATATATACATATACATATATATACATACATATGTATATATATACATATGTATATATATACATACATATGTATATATATATACATATGTATATATATACATACATATGTATATATACATATGTATATATATACATATGTATGTATATATATACCATATATGTATATATATGTATATATGTATATATATACATACACATACACACACATATACATATATATACATATATACATATACGTATATATGTATATATATGTATATATATTTATATATCTGTATATATCTATACATATATATACATATATGTATCCATATATACATATATATGTATATATGTATACTCACACACACACATTTGTGTGTTTGTGCGTGTGTACATTTTCAAGAATATATATATAACATTAAGTAAGAGGAATCTAAACATTAGGTTTTACCTAACTAATAGATGCATTCTATTTGAATAGAAAGAATAATATATAGACCTCATTTTTTTGAGGTGTTACTTTGCTAATGACACTTGGAATCTAGTGTTTCAATCTCTCCAATCCACTTGGGTTATTACCTAAAATAGTTAACTTTATCATCACTTGGAATTACTCTCCTCTTTCCCACACTCTTTCATGTTGTTATTAATAATGATGTAATATATTACTTGATTTATACTATGATGAGTTATATGATAGATGTATTATGTTAGATGATTATAGCCATATGTATGTTTTATTTATGTTCTTTACGCATTTTAGTGACTACCTACTCAATTTACTTGTTTTGTATACTCCCTGGATTGAATTATTATTAGTTTCTTATTATTATTTGTGTATACCATAGGGTTGAACTTCCAATCAAATAAATTATTTAATATTTCCAAGAGTGTACATCTCAAACTCTTTCCTCATTTCATGTCCTCCAAATATAATATCATCAACAAATATTTCAATAATCAAGATTTTATCTTCATATTGTCTTTTTAGATATATATTACTGTTCTCACTATTTCTAACAAAACCAATTATCATCAACTAAGATTTTATTCTTTCATAACATGCTTAGGGTTCTTCTTTTCATCCATATAACTCCTTGTGTCTAGCTTACATACCATATTCCTCTGATTTTAGTCCACAAAACGTTTTGGTTGCTCTATGTAGACTTCTTCTTTGAGAATTCCATTCAAAAATGCCAAATCAACATCCATTTGATAATTGTTGAACACTTTTAAATATTCATATTCAAGTTATATCCTTACTCCAAGTCCAGCAATATGGGAAAATATCTCACCATAGTCAATACCTTCTTCTTGTGCATATCCCATGTAGATTAGTCTTTCTTAGTTCATTATTATTTCTCCATTCTCATTCATATTGTTTATTAAAATACATTTAGAACCAATATAATAATTATCCTTTCGTATTAGTACCAATATCGATGTATTATTCGTCTCATTTCATTCAATCTCTTTGTTCATAATATTAATCTAATATTTATTTTTTAGTGCATCTTTAACCATTCTAGAAGATGAAATTTAGAAATAAGACATGTATGATCTCTCAACTTGCTTCTTTTCACAACACCAACATTCTTGTCTCCAATGTGGTTTATATATTAATATTTCTATTCAAATACAATGCATCTATTAGTTAGTAAAACCTCATTTTTAGATTCCTCTTACTTAATGTTATATATATTTTCTTGACAACACACACACACACACACACACACACACACACACACACATGTATCAACGATGAGTTTCAATTTCACTACTAGAATGACTTTGTTAACACTTAGCTCATAAAGAGATATGATACCCTACCACATAGCAAGACCTTCAACATAGTTATTTGAACTAATACCTATATCTTTAGTAAAACCTTAGATCATATCTCCTATATTATTCCTTACTAGTCCTCCTTTACTAGAGATACTTGGGTTACCTTTTGAACACCCATCCACATTGAATTTCCACTAGTTTTAGTCCATAGGGGTCAATTTCATTTCCTTCCTTCTCCATATTTTCAGTCAGTTAAAGGTGGTGAGGTTTGAATTAATATGTCATGTTTGTTTAAATCTAGTTTAATAGAGTGAACGAATAATAGAAAAAAATTTGTATTAAGAAGCACTAACATTAGCCATTACTAGTCTCTTAACAACATGAAAGAACTCTATTGATGATATATTTACTTAATATTATATATATTTATATCTATATATATATATATATAAATATATATATGTATGTATGCATGTATATATATATATATATATATATATATATATATATATATATATATATATATATATATATATATATATATATATATATATATATATATATATATATATATATATATATATATATATATATATATATATATATGTATGTATGTATATATATTTGTATATGTATATCTATATATATATCTGTATATCTGTATATGTATATATATATATACACACATAGATATATATACATATACATATACATATATAGAGATATATATATAGATATATATATACATATATATACATACATATATATGTACATATATACATAGATATACATATATATATATATGTATATGTATATATATATATGTATATGTATATATATATATGTATATATATATATATATATGTATGTATGTATGTGTATATGTACATACATACATACATACATACATACATACATACATACATATATATATATATATATATATATTTGTGTTTGTGTGTGTGTGTAGGTTGTCAAGAAAATATATATAACATTAAGTAAGAGGAATCTAAACATTAGGTTTTACTAATTAATAGATGCATTCTATTTGAATAGAAAGAATAATATATAGACCACATTTTTTTGAGGTGTTACTTTGCTAATGACCTTTGGAGTCTAGTGTTTCAATCTCTCCAATCCACTTGAGCTATTGCCTATAATAGCTAACTTTATCATCACTTGGAATTACTCTCCTCTTTCCCACCCTGTTTCATGTTCTTATTATTAATGATGGAATATATTACTTGACTTATACTATGATGAGTTAGATGGTAGATGTATGATCTTAGATGATTATAGCCAAACACATGTTCTATTTATGCACTTTATGCCTTTAAGTCACTGCCTACTCTATTTGCTTGTTTTGTATACTCCCTAGAGTGAATTATTATTATTTTCTTATTATTATTTGTGTATACCTTAGTGTTGAACTTCCAATTAAATAAAATATTTAATGTCACCAAGCATTCACATCTCGAACTCTTTCCTCATTTCATCAGAAAATATTCTACACATCATTTCATGTCCCCCAAATATAATATCATCAAAAAATATTGCAATAATCAAGATTTTATCTTCATATTCTCTTTTTAGTTATATATTACTATTCTCACTATTTTTAACAAAACCAATTATGATCAACTAAGAGTGTACTCTTTCATACGATGCTTAGGGTGCTTCTTTTTATCCATATAACTCCTTGTGTAGCTAACATACCATATTCTTCTGATTTTAATCCACAAAACCTTTTGGTTGCTCTCTATAGACTCCTTCTTTTAGAATTCCATTCAAAAATGCAGACTCAACATTGATTCAATAATACTCAAACACTTCTAGATATTCATATGGAAGTAATATCCTTACTCCTAGTCAAGCAATATGGACAAATATCTCACCATAGTCAATATCATCTTCTTGTGCATATCACTTGTAGATTAGTCTTTCTTAGTTCTTTTCTATTTCCCCATTCCCATTCATATTATTTATTAAAATACATTTAGAACAATTAAAATTATTATGCTTTGGTATTGGTACCAATGTCCATGTATTATTTGTGTCATTTCATTCAATCTCTTTATTCATAAAATTAATCTAATATTTATTTTTCTTGTCTCCATTGTGGCCTAATATTATTCTTTCTATTCAAATTGAATGACTTTTTCAACCCTTAGCTCGTAAAGAGATTTGATACCCTACCACATAGCAAGCCCTTCAACATAGTTGGTTGAACTAATACCTATACCTTAAGTAAAACCTTGGATCATGTCTCCTATATTATTCCTAACTAGTCCTCCTATACTAGAGATACTTGTATTACCTTTTGAACACCCATCCACATTGAATTTCAACTAGTTTTAGTCTAGAGGGGTCCATTTAGTTTCCTTCCTTTTCCATATTTTCAATTAGTTAAAGGTGGTGAGGTTTTGATTAATATTTCATGTTTGTTTAAATCTAGTTTCATAGAGTGAGGGGATAATAGAGAATTTTTTGTAGGAAGAAGCACTGACATTATCCATTACTAATATCTTAACAACATGAATGAACTCTATAGATGATATATTTACTTATTGTTATATATATTTACTTGACTATGCACAAATACATACATACATACATACATATATATCTATGTGTGTTTCTGTGTCTATATATGTATATATGTATATGTATATATATGTATATGCATACATACATCAATAAATACATAGATACATACATATATATATATATGTGTGTGTGTGTGTGTGTGTGTGTGTGTGTGTGTGTGTGTGTGTGTGTGTGTGTGTGTGTGTGTGTGTGTGTGTATGTATATATATATATATGTATATATGTGTGTATGTGTGTGTGTGCATATATATGTATGTGTATATATATGTATATATAGATATATATTTATATATATACACATACATATATATATACAGATACATACATACATACATACATACATACATACATACATACATACATATATATATATATATATATATATATATATATATATATACACACATACATATATACACATACATATATATATATATATATACATATATACATATTTTTATTTTTTATTTTTTTTCTATTTGTGTATTTGTGTACGTTGTCAAGAAAATATATATAACATTAAGTAAGAGGAATCTAAACATGAGGTTTTACTAACTGATAGATGCATTCTATTTGAATAGAAAAATTAATATGTAGACCACATTTTTTTGAGGTGTTACTTTGCTAATGACCTTTGGAGTCTAGTGTTTCAATTGCTCCAATCCACCTGGCTTATTGCCTAAAATAGTTAACTTTATCATCACTTGGAATTACTCTCCCCTTTCCCACCCTTTTTCATGTTGTTATTATTTAATATGGAATATATTACATGATTTATACTATGATGAGTTATATGGTAGATGTATGATGTTAGATGATTATAGCCATATATATGTTCTATTTATGTTCTTTATGCATTTTAGTGACTACCTAGTCAATTTACTTGTTTTGTATACTCCCTTGAGTGAATTATTATTATTTTCTTATTATTATTTGTGTATACCTTAGTGTTGAACTTCCAATCAAATAAATTATTTAATATTGCCAAACTTTACATCTCAAACTCTTTCCTCATTTCATCAACAAATATTTCACAAATCAAGATTTTATCTTGATATTCTCTGTTCAAATATATATTATTGTTCTTACTATTTCTAACAAAACCAATTATCATCAACTAAGAGTGTACTCTTTGATACCATGCTTAGGTTGCTTCTTTTAATCCATATAACTCCTTGTGTAGCTTACATACCATTTTCTTTTGATTTTAGTCCACAAAACCTATTGGTTGCTCTCTATAGACTTCTTATTTGAGAATTCCATTCAAAAATGCATACTCAACATCCATTTGATAATTCTTGAATACTTTTAAATATTCATATGCAAGTAGTATGCTTACTCCTAGTCTAGCAATATGAGCAAATATCTCACCATAGTCAATACCTTCTTCTTGTGCATATCCCTTGTAGATTAGTCTTTCTTAGTTCATTTTTATTTCTCCATTATCATTCATATTGTTTATTTAAATACATTTAGAACCAATAAGATTATTATTCTTTGGTATTGGTACCAATGTCCATGTATTATTTGTCTCATTTCATTCAATCTCTTTATTCATAACATTTATCTAATATTTATGTTTTAGTGCATCTTTAACCATTTTGGAGGATCAAATTTAGAAAAAAGACATGTATTATCTCTCAATTACTTGTTTTCAGAACACCAACATTCTTGCCTCCAATGATCTAGCTCATTGATTGGCTCCTTATGGTATACTTTTCTAGTACATGAGCAGTTCTCTATTGTTCAATATTATCTCGCCCACTTGATGGGAGCTACATAGGTTATAGGTTGCTATTGTTCAATGACATTTGGTAGTTGTTTAGGTAGTGTTCTTGATGCTCCTTCTTGTACATAGACAAACCTCTAATACTCTTTTAGTTCTTTCTTTCTTTGTTCACCATTATTTTATCCAAAGTCATTAGTTATTGCATTTCAACTTTTAACCATTTTGTTATTATCCCTTTTCAAACATTTATAAGCCTTGCTCCTCATGGAATAAACTAGGAATATGCCTTCATCACATTTACACTAAAATTATCTATTCTTGACAAATTTAAGAATATAGTATCTACTTCCAAATATTCTAAAGTACCAAACATTAGGTGCATGCCCATATTAAAGTTCATTTCATATTTTGTAATTTGTACCTTTCTCCAATCATACTCAACTCATTACATAAATAGCAGTGTTGATTATGTCGCTCCATTATATGTATACAACCTCCTCATTTTAATAGTGCTCTAGCATAATTAATAATAATAAAAATTCTTCTTTGAGCTATACCATTCGATTGTGATGTCCTTGGTGGAGACAATTATCCCATGATTTTTTTCTCATTACAAAAGACAAAAAACTCATTAAAAATAAATTCACCTCCTCTATCAAATCTTAGACATTTTAATTATTTACCTATTTCTTTCTCAAATATTTCCTTGCACCATTTGAATGTTTAAAATGTATCATTCTTTTTCTTTTAGAAACATGACGAACATCATTCTTGAGAAATCAAAAATAAACAAGATAAAATATCTATCACCATTGTAACTTTAGACTTTCCTATGACCACATAGATCGGTATGAACCAATTTGAATACATTATTACATGAGTAAGAATTCCTTCTCAGACTAGACCTAGATATTTTCCCAATGTGATATTGCTTGCACGTCACTTTATCAAGTTTTCTTAAGCTCAATAAACCTCTCACTCTTTTCATTCTACTAACCTTGACTATGTTATCCAAATTTACATGACATTAAATTTTGTGTCATAGCCAAACATCCTCAATCCTTGAAATCAAACATGTATTCTTAGAAATAACTCTTAATAACCAATATCAATAATCATTGTATCATTATTACCAACTTGAGATTTTTCTTTCTCATACCTTTCTTCTCCTTTAGAGGCGTCCTTCACTAGAACATAAACAACTTTCTCACATTCTTCTTGATCGACACTTTCATACTCAATGTCATCTTCTCTAGTAGGTAACAAGCCTTCTTTCATTCTTCTTTGTAGTCCATGTTTCCTTGATATGTGTCCCCGCTTTTGTTATTTCTTTCATTTTTGTTCCCATGAGGACATCTAGATGAAATATGAATATCCTTGTTACATTTTGAAAAAATCAAAGGTAGTTAACCTTTATACTTTCCTTTGCCTCTCAATATTATTTTTGCTAGTAGTGCCTCAATCTCTTCTTGATCATTGTCTTCTAATTAATAACCACTTTCATGATCACTCTAATGAGTGCTCTTTTATTTTCTTGAATTCCCAATAGTTAAAGATGACTTGAAAGAATATTTAATCTTAGTTAAACATAGGATATTAAAAATATTAACCTTAGAATAAGTCAACCTATCAAACAAAGCATAAAGTGTAATATCATTTCCAAGTATAGGTCTCAATTTTTGAATAGCATAAATACAAATACCATAGATAGGTAATAGAGTTTTACAAAAAAGATCTTACTAACACTTCATCATGTATAACTACACTAGCTCCTCTAATAGCATTATCCACTTCCTTGATTTGGTTAATGTATTACACAATATTCTCGCCATATTTCTTTCTCATATCATTGAACTTACCTCTAAGACTTTTACCCTTTTCTCTCAGTGCATCTTTGTCTCATATCTCCTTAGTAGTAGTACAATCTTTGATATCATCAAATTCAACCTCACTCAAATAAGAAGTAATCACTATCATTAAGGATTTGTGCTCTTTCTTTTCTCTGATCTTTCGAATTATCATAGACCCAAGTGGTGTTGGTGTGTACTAATTATAGAACTCGTACAATGCAAAGTCTCCAATTTAAGATAGATATAACCTTATTTTTACTTTCCATGATGGAAATTTTTCCTTGTTCAACTTTGGTACCTCTCTCATATATATTTTTGGATCTTTAGCTTAAGTCTTCCAAAATTGTTCCTCTTAGAACCAAGCTATTATACCAACTGTTGGATAACTGGGTTGGGGGGTTAAATCAATTATTTACATGCCCTTTATACAAATTACAACACTTTTAATGACTTATCCATATCAATAATTTTAATCAGTAGAAATTAAATTTGTTAAGATTATACAATCAAAAAAATTGTACTTCACATATAGAGTATAATCTTCATTGACCAAATTACAAAAATAAATATAGTTTTAATCATGTTAATAGTAAATAATATGTAAAAAAATCATGAAATCAAATTTTAATATGAGTATTTTTAATGTGATAATTTGGTTACAGTACTAACCACTAGGGAGTTATCACCCTAAAATAATTCACTCTTCTAAAGTAAGCTTAGCTAAGAGCCAAACCTATCCAATGTTACACTTGTTAGGTGTGAGCCTATTAGAGGATTTTCACATAAGATGATCTAGACCTTATCACCCTTCAATAAGAGACCTCTCTAAATAAATTTAAAAAATTCAATAAAATGTTCTCTTACAAAGTTATTTATGTATAATGACTATTACTACCACTCAGTTAAGTTATTTTTGGCTACAACAGCTAGAGAGTAACAATGCCATGATCTATCCAATATGCAACTCACTTTGGTTATTCAGATCCTCATTCTTCTCATATCTTTTTCTGACTAACTAACCATCATATCAATTCTTTACTTGACTTCAACTTGGAATTTAGATCTCAGTATAATCTCCATTAGAAACTTTTCACCAACTTGACTATAAAATAGCGAAAGCATATTTTCCTTCTTATCTCCTCCTTATATAGATAGATTATTTCTACTTCTCAATTGTTAGGGTTTCCAAAAAATAATCTCAACCACATGATCATCAACCAACTCAAGTTTAATGGATCTGATGCTAAGTGAAACATTTTTCAAATCTTGCAAATTGTATCTCCGCCTTGGAAGATGAACTTTTGTTGGATCTGAAAACATGTCTCAAATATTTATTATTGGATGTTTCTTTAATTATTCTAGGAATTGATATTTCCAATAGAATTTTTCATTATCTCATCAGCTTCTAAAACAGTCCTAATCTATGCTTAATGCCTTCCTTTTCACCATCTTTCACAAGCTATGCTCTTTTATTGAATTGAGTTCTTCCTTCATTGAACACCTCCATCACTTGATTAATATTGCACTTAATTAACACTAGACTTTGTCAATTATATCTCTTTATTAGTTAATATGGTTCTTACGTCAAATTCTCTTTCTCCTTCTTTTACCAACCATAATTTCTATCTTAGTATAACCCAACAATTCCGTAGCTCTTCAATTTGCAACTTCATGATGAAGGGTGCTCCTCTTAATACCATAAAGCATAATAGAAAACAAAGAAACAAAAATAAATGCGAGAATAAGATATAGACTTCTTATTTGTACCAGATTTATAGAATCACAGAATTCAAAAGTACAATATGCTCACCCACATGGGTGCCTTAATTAAAGTAATCTGCAATAATAAGCTATCAACTACCACCTAGAGTTGTCCTAGACAGTGTTTGAACCTTTCTTAAATAGGAAATTTTATGTCACCTACGAAGGTTCTAAACATTGAAACATAATACCTAGGGTCGATGAACCCTAACAATACATAAAGAGTTAGCCAAATATATCTTTGACAATTATTTTAGATATTCTAGGTAGCCCAACTTTGGAAGGTCACAACTCAAGACCATTCCTCTGATTGGCTATTATAACCACTTTTTGAAAATGCTAGCTCTTGATCTAAAAAATCAAAATGGCACATGCACCCTTCTATTGAGTTTTTAGACCTCATTCAAGCACTCTAAGGCCTCCAACAATGAGCCTGAAGACTTTTCTACAAATATTTTCACTGAAAATACACAATAACTTCTTCTTTGATACTTAAGTTGGAGCAACACAATTTTTATGGTAGGCTTATAACTCTATAATTAACCTTCATGTAGAAAATGAGAATATTTTGAGCTCATATGAAAAGCTTAGTAAAATTAGCAAGTTCCCATAAATAGTAATCACCTTGTCTACTATTTCTTATTAAAATAGAAAAGATTGAAAAAAAAAGATTTTTAGGTGATGAAAGATTGCTCTTATACCCAAGATGCTCCTGCATCAGACACCTAGGGTAATTTGAGAAGTGACTCTATCATGTATCAGGTGTTCAAAGGAAAACCAAGTCAGTTAACCTCCTCCTTTGATAGCCATGATGAATCTTCTACTAGCCTCCCTTTTCATTTGACCAGATATTCCTCATAAGTTTTGTTCTGGTACTTTTGCCAATATGACTATCTAGTTTCTCCTTAATCTCCTTTGTAACTGAAATAGCTACTGGAATACTCCACTACTCTTTTGTAACTTCAACACCATCACCTCCTTCAAAATACTCTGTCAAATTTGAAATATTAAATGCTAGTGAAATATTCAATTCATTAGGCAACTCCACTCCATAAGGATTTCTAGAATCATGCCTTTTCATTATCTTGCATGATCCAAACTTCTTCATCTTCAACTTATTATATTTCCCCACTAGAAAATTCTCTTCTCTCAAATGGACCATGATTTCATGTCTAATCTAAAATTCCTTATACCTCATTTTCAAATCTTCCTTAGTCTTGTACTATGTATTCTATTGACATTGTAGTCAACATTGTTATTAGTGACACACACTTATTCAAATTGTAAGTATCTACTGAGCCCATTGTATAGCTAGCAATGTTAATGAAATATTTTAGGCTTTACTGAGTGGTATAGTTGCTATCTAGTTCAAGGAACAATATTCAGTTTACACTGAGTATTTTCTTCGATAATGGTGATAAAAAATGTAAGCTGAGCTTCTTAGTGTTTACCGAGTTCTTTAGTGCAAATCGAGTTGCGCAATGCTTACCAAGTTTACAGTTATAGTGATGTGAATCTAATCTTGACCTAGCCACTCAGTGTTAACCAAGTGATTTAGTTTATACTAAGCTCATTGTGATAGCATTGACTGAGCTATGTAGTGTGAATCAAGTGATTTATTTTATATGCCAAGTTTCATAGTATTCACTAAGTCACCAGTACAGACCTAGTTCAAACTACTTAGAAGTAATTAGTATAGACCAAGCTTTTATGTCTACCAAATGAATGATGATGTTGAGCATTGAAAGTGGATGCTGAGTATTAGAACCTCACCGAGCTAGTCTTCAGAACCTGAGTTCTTGTTGTTGGGCCTATTTTGTGTATTTTGTGTAAACTTGTATTGTACCAAACTTTGTTGAATTATAATTTAGATTGGTATATATGTAATGTATTGTACAACATCCAAAGGCATGAAAAATATAAATGTAACCAACAGAGAAGAGAAGAATTGTAAAATGAAAAAAAGGCTACAATAGTATAAGGAGCATCAAATATTTATCTATCATAGCAAGGTGATCATTACACTCACAGGTATCTCATTCAACAAATCAACTTTTAGATCAAAGATTAGCCACTATTTCATCCTAATAGGTGGATCAATTAAATCTTAGCAAAAGGAAAATTTAATGGTGTTTTGTAAATCTCTTTACTGAGTGCATACTTTATTGTAGGTTTGTAAATCCTTTTGCAAGGTGGACCTAATAGTCCTTATTGGTCCTAATAGGGGAGATCATCAGAAGTGGTCATTGTTAGCCTTAATAGGGCAACTTTATACTACAATAATGAAGCTTGTGGGTATCATCCCCACCCTAGTTTTACTTTCTATTTGGAAGGTTTCTAGGTCACCAAATAGTGTGCTAAAAGTGTTATGAATGTTTTAATTTTTTTAGTCTTTTGTGCATACAATTAGATCAAGATTCACATGAAGAATTACTTGGTAAACAAGGATTAAGTTTTCTTAGTTACTGATTCACCCCTCCACTCTTAGTAACTTTTCCTATCATATATGTTTCCAACAATTGGTTTCAGAGCTTTGTGGTTCTTAGGAAAGAAGTTTAATAGCTTGAGCGAAGATAAGAGATTATGGAGGCATTATGACTTGATAAGGCTATTGAAAATGAAAAGATGGATTTGGAATTGGCTATTGGAAAAATCAATAAAGTAAAGGAGCAACTCTCTTAATCCTTGAAAAGAAGAAAAGATCTTGCAGTACAAATGAATGACCAACTCTACATTGAACAATAGAATTGAAGACATCAATTCAGAAAGTAATTAAGAAGATGCTAATGAGGCAATCAAAGAATATTAGAAAAGAATGCTACACTTTAAGAAGAAGAAAGAAAATTGAGAAGAGAGAAAGAAATTTAGTCAATAATATTGTGTGAAGTCATGAAAGAGAAAAAAAAGAGATAGAGTGAATGAATAATGAAATTCAACACCAATCCCTTCAGTAGATAGTCTACATTAATCAACTCTCCAAATAAAATAAAGAAATCATGAATATAAGATCAGAGGATGAAAGATAGTACAATGATCTAAACATTAAAAGGAAAACCAATGGAAGAATGATAAAATCTCAAGCAAACATGAATCAACTAAATGAACAAATCCAATACAGATAGAAAGGAAAAGAAGGAATTGCATATACATAAGAAGGTGAATCATCCAAGAAAGGAGCTCAAAAGAATCAAAGACCTACTTGCAATCACTATGGTAAGATAGGTCATACATCAAACAAATGTTGGGGCAATGGGAAGCCTAAATTCAATTAAACATGCTACAATTGCAATTAGCATGGTCATAGAGAAAATAAATGCAAAGAGAAACCTAAGTTTGAAGGCAAATATCAAAAATGTAAGAAGCATGGGCACAAATCCTTAGAATGCAAAACTAAGATATTGAACCTAGTAGAATAGATTGTAAAAGCTATATTTGGTTGGAACTTCAACACCTAGTGTAGATGTCATCACTGTGGAGACTTTGAACACATTGGAATGAATTATGTAAAACATCACATGAGAACAAGAAACACTTTTAAAAATGTTTTATTTGTACAGGACTTGGTCATCTTGCCAAGAACTGTATGAATACTACAAGAATTGAAGATGAAAACAAAGCCAAGGTTGATAACATTAGAAAATAGATATGACAACAATGGATTCCAAAATATTCTGACAATACAAGTACAAGTAATGAACCAATTGTCACTCAAGAAATGGATGGCTCAACCATTTCTACTTGATCTCCCACAAGGAGAACTAGAACTAGGATTCTAAAGAAGACATCTCGCATTAGTTTTGGTCAGCTACAAGGGAAGATCCATATACAAATTCAAGATAAAAAGGTATCACCAAGCATTCAAGAAGATGCTAGCCATTACTAAGTGAGGTTGGGTTGAAGGCCTTACTGAGTGAGGTCATGTTTCAAGACCCTACCAACAAAGGTTGGGAGTAACTCATTATTGTGTGGAAACTGAGTCATGGATGTTCCTACTAAGTATTCAATGTAGGTTCAGTGCAAGATATTTTTTCACTTGAGTGCATGATTGTACCAGGCATTTATGGTGATCAAAAGGTGAAATTTGATAAAATGGTGAAATCAAATTCATTTGTCAACATAAATTTTCAAGAGATATTTGTGCAAAGTTATTTTATTTCATCTAAGATATCTAGGAAAATAATTTTTGAAGATTTCTATGTCTTTATAAAACCTACTAAGAAAATAGCATCCTCTAGTAGCAATACTAAGAAAGGGTTAGAAATGTTAGTTCAAGGCATAGAATGGAAGGCACTAGACTTCAAGCTGAGTCTACTGGTTGTTGAAACCCTAGATCCCATTAGAGCACAATCTCAAATTCCATCCAAGGTATTGTTGATTAATGATATTTGTTCATATTTTCAATGTGCTTTTCAATATATTGGAACCCTAGAAATGGATGAAACCTTGGAGAAGGTTTGTGTGAATGGCGTATTAAAACATACCATCAACACCTTGAAGCAAAGGGTTTGACTAACATTCCTCACATGCCATGAGACTTTCAAATTAAATGGATAAGATTTATCCTCAACTGTATGCATAATGGTCAATTGTGGTTGGAACAACCTATTGTGATAATGAAGAAAATGATTCATAGGATCACAGGTCTCCTAATGCTAACCAAGGAAAATTTGACCAAAACCCTAAGTCGGGTGGAGCTAGAGAAGGAAACCCTTTCTAAGTGGGATGGAAGGGGAATGAAAATTAGCTATGTCATAGATATTGAATTGAAATTCAAGATATGTGTCATTGCACATAAGATATATAGCTCAAGTAGGCTCAATAGTGTATCATGTGAAGCTATGGATCTCACATAAAAATGGTTAAGAATAATATGACATTTGACCTTGTCGAGTTGATGTTGACTCAGTTCAACAAAAGCATGGAGAGCATTAGAACTTGAAAGAACAATCCTTGTAAGTTTGGTTCACTCTTAACTTGTCTACTTTTTTATGTGCTTGAAAGTTCATCCCATCAAAAGGTACAGTCGTATGGAGAAAAGAAGTACCTATTCTTTATCAAATAAATGAGTGTATAGCTGAAATAGGAGAAAACTATGTTAGTGTAATGGATAACTACTTTGATACATTTAAGGACAAGATGAAAAATAGATTCAAGATACCTATGAAACTTGTTGATGACTACAAAGATGATATTTGTTTCATAATCTATTGTGATAAAGTGTATATACAAGTAGTTAGACCAAGAATTGTATGGGTCAAACTTCTAGGTTATGAGGTTAATATAGATGAAACCAAAGATATCATTGAAGCACTTTTGAATGAGCCTTTTGACCCAAAAGTTGCATACTTTGGCACTTTTGATGAATTAAAACCAAGAATAGAACTAGAGATAAAACTCTCTTAGGTAGTTAACAAAGGGAAGAAGAGAATTGAGAAATTGAAAACTAGCTCCACTCTTCTGTTGGCTGAAGGTAAAGATGATGACATTGAGGAAGATGAAGTAGAAGATGAAGAGAAGTTACAGGAAGGAGAGCCTAAAAAGAAGAAACATTAGGTTACTATAACCAAACCTACAAAACCATCTACTATAGTATTTACAAGCAGGGCATCTTGGAAGAAACAAGGAGGAGATGTAACCTTCAAATGGACACCACCATCATTCCAAGAAAATTTGAAGCAAACTAACTTTGGAGACGGTATGTAATGAAGGGATGCTTTCCTTAATACCATAACCTCATAACAAAAACAAAGAAACAAAAAGAAATGCGAGAAAAAAATATGGACTTCTTATTTGCACCGCAAATGCAAAATTACAAAATTCATAAGTACAATATGCTAACCCACATGAGAACCTTCAATACAATAATTTGTAAGATAAGTTGTGAACTATCATCCAAAGCTATCCTAGACAATGTTCATGCCTTTCTTAAATAGGTAGTTCTATGCTGCCCAGGAAGGTTCTAGATGCTCAAACTTAATACCTAGGGCTAATAGACCCTAAAAATACACATAGAATTGGCCAAATATATCTTTGACAAATTATTTTAGAAATTTTGGTAGCCCAACTTTCAAAAGCCATAACTCACAAACCATTGCTCCGGTTAGCTATTATAACAACTTTTTAAAAATGTTGGCTCTTGATATATAGGCTCAAAACTAAGTTAGCGCCCTTCCATTGATTTTTCAGACCTTATCTAGGCACTCTAAGGCCTCCAATGGTGAGCTTGAATGTTTTTTTCAAAATTTTCCATTGAAAAGCTGCAATAACTTATCTGATACTAATGCTTGAGAAAAGAGATTTTTCTAGTAGGATTAGAACTCTAAAATGAACCTTCCTGTAGAAAATAAGAACATTTTGAGATCGTATCACAAACTCACTAAAAATAGTAAGTTCTCATAAATAGTAACCACCCTTTCTACTACTCCTTATTAAAGTGTTAAAGACTGAAAATAAAATATTTTTGTGTGATGCAAGATTGCACTTGCACCCAGGATGCACCTGTATTAGTATGGAAAATTTCAAATCACTGAAATATGAGACAAGAACTACAGAGAAGTAGAAGAAAATTGAAGGCATGGTTATGTCTAATATGGGAAAGTGCAACTATTCTCTAGACCACCTTATTCATCAAATTCTAAGTGAAATTGATGGAGAAAGTTAAGCCAAGATGGGAAAAAGGCAAGAAAACTACTAAAGACATATATGAGCACACCCTGAGGCAACTCAATTAATAAAGAAGTTAATGAGTCCATCAAGTAGAATGAAGAAAAACTTACCTTGAAGTTTAACACTTGTCTAATATTAATTAATTACATTGAACATGTAGTGAAGAATTCTACCAACACATGGAAAAATATTTATAATCTACATAAGAAGAGTGATTTTGTGGTTCATGTTGGTGATAAGGATATTGATGATGAAGATGAAAAGGAAGAAGGAAATAATGATGATGAGGAATAGGAATAGGTTGTGTCAAAATTATCAAGCTTCGAGAAAGCTATTACATAATTGGTTGTGTCAAAATTTGCAAGTAAAAGCACTCAATCAATTCTTGCACTTGTACAACTCCGTATTTCATTGACATAAGTTGTAAGCACTTCACCTACCAAGCAATCAGTGCTTCCTCCTCCATTAGTTTTTGTCACACAAGGTATTTCTTCAATAAGTGTAGTATCTAGTTTTTCTACCAATCCTACTATTTCTACCATTGTTTCCATTCTAAGCATGCAATTAATAAGTACAAGGAAAGTTGAGACCAAGCCTCAACCAAAGAAAGAAGGAAGAAGAAATTGATCTTGATGAGGAGATAGTTATCCTGAATTGGGATATCTCCAATCTTAGTCCTAATCAAATGCACATCATTGGAGAACTCCTTTAGAAGAAAGCTAAGTAGTAGAGGCTTAAAGAAGAAAGGAATGAAGAATTTCAAGTCCTTAAAGATGCAAAGAATATTCTTGCAGAAGCAATCGACATAGAGGTTGACACTTCTCCACCAATTTTTGCTCAGTTAGCAGAGGTAGTCCATAAATTCAACAAAGATTTGAATGGACAAGAGAAATTGTTGTAGAAAGTAGAGAATAAATTTGAGAATAAGGTATTGGAGCTAATTGTACAAAAGATTAAAATTCATCAAGTAGACCTATCTACTATTCTAGGATCATTGGAGACCTCTTGCAACAATGTGTTTTCATTATTTGGTAAACTCTGTGATACTTCAAATTTCACCAAAGAAATTAAAGATATAATTTGTAAGATTGATGATGATCTAAAGGAAAGTACACATCAATTGCAACTTGACCTGAGTTATGGCTCTACCCACTATACAAAGATCAAATTCTTAATTGATATGTAGGTAGAATTACTAAGAGAAGAAGCCAGAATAAGAGCTACACTAGTAGACATATAGGGCATAATTCTCTCAAACATGGATGCATTAAAAAAACATATTGCACATGCTAAAATGGTCATCCATGATAACAACTTCTCTATTGTAGACCACATGATAGAACTTTCAATAGAAGTTCTAGTTGCATTGCACACATGCAAGGTGTTGCAAGAAAATTGGGACAAGACAATGGCACTAATTCTAAAGGTACATTCTAATTTCTTGTCACATTTTCGCATTACTGTATAGTATATAGAATAAACCTTTGGCATTAATGTCAAAAAAGGGGAGAAGTTGTATATAGCATACTACAAAGGGGGAGAATACGTAGATGTATTTAAAACATATTGTAGAAGAGAAAAATATATGTATAAAGGGGAGGAGATGTGAGAAAGATGTATAGTATATTGAATATATGTATAGAGGAGCATCATCATATTATATACATGTACACATATTCAAAGAAACATCTCTTACAAAAAAAAAAAATTGAAAAAAATCTCAAAAATAGTATAATTTACTAAGTTGGTGGCACAAGTTGAAGGATAAAGTTGTCTTTTGAAATTTTCAGGAATTCATTTTTAACTGATAAGTGTTTTTGTTACTAATGCCAAAGGGGGGATTATTAACATTGCAGTGATGTTTGTTATTTGTGACACACACTTATTCAGATTGTAGGTATCTTCTAAGGTTATTGTATAGTTATCAATGTTAACCAACCCTTTCATGCTTTACCAAGTTCTACAGTTGCTACCGAGTTCAAGGAATAATATTCAGTTTGCACTAAGCAGTTTCTATCATAATAGTGATCAGTAGTGTAAATTGTTCTTCTTAGTGTTTACTGAGTTCCTCAGTGCAAACTGAGTTGTTCAGCGCTTACTAAGTTCATAGTTATAGTGATGTGAATCTAGTGTTGATTGAGCCACTCAGTGTTAACCAAGTGATTCAATTTATACTGAGCTATGCAATGTCAATAAAGTGATTTAGTTTATATGCTAAGTTTTACAGTATTTGTCAAGTCAACAGTGTAGACCAATTTCATACTACTTGGAAGTGATCAGTATGGACCAAGCTTCTATGTCTACCAAATGCATGATGATGCCAAACATTGGTAGTGGATGCTGAGTATCAAAACCTCATTGTGCTAGTCTTTAGAACTTGAGTTCCTGCAGTCAGGTCGACTTTGTGTATTTTGTGTAAACTTGTATTCTAGCCAACTTTTTTGAATTGTAATTTAGATTGGTATATATATAATGTATTGCAATACATTCAAAGGCATGAAAAATATAAATGTAACTAGCAGAATAGAGAAGAATTGTGAAGTATACAAAAGGCTACTATAGTATAAGGAGCAACAAAGATTTATCTATCACAATAAGGTGATCATTACACTCAAAGGTATCTCATTTAGAAAATCAAGTTGTAGATTAGATATTAGCCACTGTTTCATCCTAATAGATGGATTAGTTAAATCCTTCATAAGGTAGACTTACCAGTCTTTTGTATATCTCTTTACAAAGTACATACTTTATTGTATGTTTATAAATCCATCTGCAAGGTGGACTTAGCAATCCTTATTTCTCCTAATAGGGAAGATCATTAGAAGTGATCATTGTAAAGCTTGTGCATATCATACTAACCCTAGTTTTACTTTCTATTTGGAAGGTTTATGGGTCATTAAATTGTGTTGAAAGTGTTATGAATATTTTAATGCTTTAAGTTTTTCATGCATGCAATTATATCAAGATTCACATGAAGAGTTAATTGGTAAACAAGGATTATTTTTTCTTAGTTACTCATTCACCCCTCCCCTCTTAATAACTTAGCCTATCATATATGTTTCCAACATATAAATCTTTATAATGTGCTTCCTTACCTCCTCATGGATGTTCTTCAAATGTTCAACAAATTCTTCTACTTCAGCTCTACTTATCTCTTCTTTATTCAACTATCACAATTCAAAAGCATTTCTAAGACTACTCCCATATACAATCTAGAATGTTGATTTACTAGTATTCCTATTGATAGAAGTATTATATGAAAATTTTGCCTATGGTAAAATCAGATCTCATCCATTTTTCTTGTCTCCAACCAAATATCTTATCAAGTTTCCCAAACTGCAATTCACAACTTTTGTTTGTCCATCAGTTCGTCGATGATGTGATGAACTAAACTTCAACTCCTTTAATTTCTTCCACAATGTATACTAGGAATACCCAAAAAATTTGGTATTACAATTTGAAACTATTGTTGGAAATCTAATTGAAAAGCTCATTGTTGAAGATCAAAGAGGGAGATTTTTGTTAACAGAATATTTTCAATCATTGTTTTGTCATTGATGTCAAACTTGCTATTTGTAGGAATGAAATTTTCTTATAAGATCCAAGCACTATCACTTAGTTGATTTATGAAGAGGATTTGATCAAAAAGATGTAACAAGAGCACCTAAGGGAAAGGTTGAGTTATGATGTTGTAATGAAGTCCAAGGATCAGTTAAGACAATGGTTAAATGATTTATTGATAACATACTCAAAGATATAGAGGTTGGTCACATGTAGAAACATTAGAAGTATAAGTTGTAATAATGTTGACTACAAAACTTAAACTAAGTTCATCAGTGGGTGCCAAGCAAGCTAGTTGAAGTCAAGAAAATTCTTAGTTGGAGCCAAGCAAAAGAAAAATCTAGTGTGTGCTAAGTCAAGTTCAAGTGCCAAGAAAAGTATCAGGTGTTGAGCATTAGAAAAATCTTTGTTGGTTTTGGGTGAAATTTAGGTGTTGAGCATGAGTAAAAATGTAGTGGGTGTCGAGTAACATAGTATGTGCTGAGCATCAAGATTTCAATAGTGTCGAGCTGGTGCATTATTTTAAATGACAAAGAATTGCCAAATCTTAGCTAACATAGTTGTTAACTTGAATTTTATGAACTAGTTGGAGGATAAGGATAATGAGCTAGTGGCACAAAATTCTATGTGAACCATTTTTGGGTGAATTCAAAAGAATTATTCAAGAATTTTCTAGAGGAAACAAATATGGGTTAGATACAAAGAATCCTACCTAATCCATATGAATTGCAATTAAATAAAGGAAGAATCAAGCAGGAAAAGGAGTTCCAAACTTCTATTTAAGGAGTTGCAGACCAAGAAGAAAATGTTGCTACTGCTAAAGTGCCAAATTATGAAGTGATTAGAAGGGTGTCAAGGAGAAGGCATCTAGGAGAAGAAAGAGCACAGAGGCTCTGCTTTCATAAGTGGTCAAGAAGAGATGGTTGCACTGGTACATTGAGCATGGAGACTTAAGAAGATTGAGCTTGAAAGGAGGGCAAGCTATCAAGGGTTGTAGAGATTGAAAGCTAAGTAATGGTATGAGTTGAGAAGTGATCTAGGATCTGCAAGTTAAGTTGTATGTTGTAATCATGTCAAAGATTTTCTAACACTCTCTAGCAATTGTATTAGATATGGAAGTCTGATGGACTTAGGTTGGTTTAATAGACATTTGTAAATCCTTTAACATGGTGGCATTCCAAGTGAATGTTCTAAAATCCTCTAACTAGGCCCAATTCTAATAGGGTGGATAAACCCTCTAACAAGATCACAATTAACAATGTGCTATAAGCCTTTATTAAGGTAGGCCTTTCACAGGGCATCACTTCAAAAGAGTGACAACTAAGTAGCATGTTATTGGTGTTTTTTTTCGAATTGGGTTTCCATGTCAATCACTTTGTTATGTGTTGATCTTTTATGTGTTATGCTTGCATGTTGATTTACAGTAACTTGCTGAGTAGGAATATTAAATCTTGGATGAATGTATGGTTGAATGGGCTCACTGCACTTACTGAACATTTTTGAATAGGATATTTGGACCTCAAATAACTAATTCACCCCATGCCACCCCCGCCCCCCCACCCAACTTTCTCAATTATTCTAAAGCATTTATAAAAACTATACTCTTTGGAAGACCATGTACTCACACCACTTCTTTGAAAAATAATTCTACTACAGGAACATCATTACTAATGTTCTTAAAAGGTATAAAATGTGCCATCTTTGAAAATCATGAAGCTACAACAAAAATAGAATCATGCCCAAATTGACATCCTCTCATGGCTTCTCTGGTATAGACAATGGTTGATACAACCCTATATTATGCTTCACTCCTTTCACCATATGACATACTCTACAACTCTACACAAAATTCTTCACATCTTGCTCCAACTATGGCTAGTAATAATTCTTAGCAACCAAAGCAATGGTCTTATCTCTACCAAAATGTCTAGCCAATTCTCCATAATGCTTTTCCTCGATGAGATCCTCTCTTATTGAACTTCTAGGAATGCACAACTACCTTCCTTTGAACAACATTCTATCCTTCATCATGAAATCCAACCACTTTATCCTATCAAGTGTAATTTTTTTTTGTAAAAGCCTTGCATGCTTCACCAAATTAGGATCATCTAGATACAAAACTATTTAGTTCCTTCAACCGAACCACCTCTATCTACATTTCTATCATTAAAAGTTGTCTTCTATGAAGAGCATCTACATAAGAGCACCTACAACTTTGTTAGACTTCTCACTCCTATGTTTCAAAAAAAATGTATAACTCTACAAAAGCTCAACCCACTTTAAATGCCTTTTGTTCAATTTTCTTTGACCATTCAAATATTGCAAATCTTGATCATCAGTATACAAAACAAACTCCTTAGGAAGAATATAGTGTCTCCACCTCCTATAATGCTTGAACTATAGCATAAAATTCTTGATCATAAATAGAATATTTTCTATTTGTATCATTCAATTTCTCACTAAAATAATAAATAAGCCTTCCTTCTTGGCTCATAAAAAAACCTATTGTAGTACCACTAGCATCACAGTCTACATGAAACACCTTGTTAAAATCATGAAGTGCTAAAATATGCTACTTAGTAACTTTTTGTTTCAATATATTAGAACTCATATCTTCTCCTACAATCCACTTAAACTCTTTCCTATCCCTTCTCATTGTTTTAGTCAACGGTCAACAAATACTTCAAAAACCTCTTATGAACTTTTTGTAAAAACTAGCAAGTCCATGAAAAGATCTTACCTCTATTGCATTCTTTAGAGTAGGCCATTCAAGGATAACCTTGAATTTATCTAGGTCCATTTTTAGACCTTCTACTGACACTACAAATCCTAGGTACACCAACCTGCACTTCTTTAGGTTTATCATCAACTTTTCTTCCCTTAACTTATCAAACACCTTGTGAATGTGGATCAAATGCTCCTCCAATGGATTACTAAAGATCAAAATATCATCTAGGTAAACAATGAAAAATTTACCCAAAAACTCTTTTAGTACCTCATTTTTGAGCCTCATAAAAGTGCTTGATGCATTGGTTAGCCCAAACGACATGACTAACCACTTGTAGAATCCTTCTTTGGTCTTGAAAGTAGTCTTCCACTTATCACCTTCTCTAATGTGAATTTGATGGTTTCCACTCTTTAGATCAATCTTTGTGAAATACTTAGCTATACTCAAACAATCCATAATATCATCCATCCTTGGCAATCAAAATCTATACTTGATTATGATCTTATTGATAGCACGAGAATCTATTCACATCATCCATTTTCCATTCTTATTTGGTTCTAATATGGATGGTACAACACATGGACTTAGACTCTCTTGAATCAACCCCTTTTGCAACAACTCATGAAATTGTTTGTTTAGCTCTTCACTTTCTATTGGCATCATTTTGTATGTTGCCTTATTTGGAAAACTGACTCCTAGAACTAAATCCATCTAGGGACTAATCTTCCTCATTGGTGGCAACCCATCAGGTACATTGTCTGACACAATATTAGAAAACTCTCCCAACATGTTTGCAACTTCTATAGGTACCTCCTCTACTTCTTCTTTACCATCTTTTGGAATTATAGCAAAACACATATGCTTACACTTCATACCTTTGAGAAACTCTTTTCTATCAAGAAAACATATTCTGGCTGCACTACATATGTTTTCTTCTTTATCCTTCAATGGTTTCAACTTATGTCTCACTCCATCCTTGGTCAAAGTGTAGGTATTTGCTTGCCCATTGTGTACAAAATGCCTATCAAACTACTATGGCTTACCCAACAACATATGACCTATATCAATAGGTATGATATCACATAGTACCTCTTCTTGGTATCTTCCAATCTTGAACTTCATTTAGCATTGCTCATTGACCATGACCTTATGGTCATCTTGCTCCCAAGCAATACAGTATGGATTTAGGTGTTTCTACCTCTTCACTTTCAACTTGGTGAGCATCATTTCTAACACTAGATTGTTAGTACCTTCACCATCAATGATCACATCACAACACTTATCTTGACATTTACACCTTATGTGAAACAATCTCCTTTTTTTATCAGGTTCATTCTCACCACTCAGCAGGACTTTTTTGTTAACTAGGACTTCTCCTCTTTCAACATCTTTACAATGTAATGATCTAGCATCTTCATCAACATGTGTAACTCTGGCCTAGCCTCCTATTATTTGATCTATCCTTCCTTGGTGCTTAGTACATTCAAATGCTCTATGCCCTTCTTCTCTACAAAACATTTCCCACAGAAGCCTCCTCTTCTAGATCTTTATCCTCTACCTCTTCCTCTCTGATCTCTATTATTCTAATGATGAAAATGATTGGAATTTTTTCCCTCTAGTTTTGACTACTACTCCTAGCCTCATCCTTTTACTTTTGATCATCATTATAGCCTCTGTAAGATCATCTACCAGATCTTCCACCATGACCTCTTTCACTATTCTTGATGTCAGAATTTTTGCTTAGTTTCTCCTCAACTCTTAGGGAAAATTAGTATGTCTGCTCAATGATGTTCATTTGAACCAAACTTAGCTCATCCTGAATAGTTAGTCTTAACCCATTGAGATAACATGCCACTTTTTCCTTATCAACTTCTGCATGGTCAATTCTAATGAGAACTCGGTAGAACTCTTCAGTATACTCTTGAACAATTTTTTATGCTTTCTTCATCCCTTTCATCTTCTTCAAAAAAACAAGCTCATAATCCATGAGGATGAATTGTCACTTTATTTTAGGTATCATCCACTCCCATCTTATGATTTTTTTCTTTCCCTTTCTATTTCACTCCAACTAAACCTCCTACCACCAAATCTTTGCATGTCCTTTTAGTTTCACCTTTGCAAATTTGACCCTATCAGGATCTTCAATATCTTCATACTCAAGCTAATCCTCTAGCTCATTTATCTAATTGATCAGCTCCTCTAGGTTTAGATTTCCTGAAAATGTGGGAACTTCAAACTTAGGTGTTTTTCCAATGTCGGAGATGGCCCTAAAAAGCCTCTCTTCCTTTGGGTTTAGAACTGTCTCTGCTTTGGGATTTTCTTCTACTTTGTCCTCATCCTTGCTTTCATCTCTTATAAGAATATTTGTTCCTCTACGCATTTTCTCTTCCAATGCTTGCATTTTTCTTTAGAGGGCTTGAAGACCCTTAGGTGTAAAACCTACAACTCTTCCACCACACTCTCTTCATGGACACTTTTTTTTGCACTTTTGCTGAAACCCTGGTGCAAACTACCTCACAATTGGTGATCTATCTACACACAGCCCAAATCACAATCTTGGTATGAACTCTCTCATAGTCAACGATCTATCTAGACACTCAAGTACTCTAGCTCTGATACCACTTGTTGAAGGGTGTTCCTCTTAATACCATAAACCATAATAGAAAACAAAGAAACAACAACAAATACAAGAGAAAGATATGAACTTCTTATTTTTTTCACAAATGCACACTTATAGAATTCACAAGTACAATATGCTAACCCACATGAGTGTCTTCATTTAGTAATCTAGAAGAGTAAGCTATGAACTATGACCTAGAGCTATCCTAGACAATGTTTAGGCATTTCTTAAGTAGACAATTTTATGCTACTTGGGAAGGTTCTAGACATTGGAACTTAATACCTAGGACCAAAAAACCCTAATAATACATATAGAGTCGGCCAAATACATCTTTGACAATTATTTTAGATATTTTGGGTAGCCCAACTTTCAAAGGTCATAACTCACAAACTACTACTTTGATTGGGTATTATTACCACTTTTTAGAAGTGCGAGCTCCTAATCTACAAGCACAAAATGGCGCAAGTGCCCTTTCCTTGATTTTTGGACCTCATCCAACAACTCTAAGGCCTCCAACAATTAGCCTAAAGATATTTCTGCAAATGTTTCCACGAAAAATCTACAATAACTTTTTCAATACTTAAGTTGGAGAAATGAGATTTTTATGGTAGGCTTATAACTCTATAATGAATCTTCATGTATAAAATGAGATGATTTTGAGCGTGTATGACAAGCTTACTAAAAATAGAAAGTTCCCAAATAGTAACCAACCTGTCTACTAGTCCTTATTAAAATAGAAAAGACTGAAAAGAAAATATTTTTGGGTGATGCAAGATTGCTCTTATGCCCAAGATGCTCCTACATCACTTCATTTCTTTCTTGTTGAGCCAAGCTAACTTTCTTAAACATTATCTCAACACTTCATCAGATGATGTAAATCAATTAAACTAATATTATACTATCATATACCAATTCATCAATTTGTTAATTAGGTTCACATTTCCAAAACAACTTCTATCTCTCATGTTTTATCTTTTCCATTCACTTCTTTATTCAATACCACATCCTTCAAATGATAGCAACCTACATAAAATAGTACTTCCAATTAGCTTGATATCAATGACAATATAACAACTAATCTAACTCTTTCAACATACCCTTTATAGCTTAGTTCTGACATTGTTCTTCATCAACATCACTTCTATCCAATGAATTCCTTTTTCTTTCATATAAGCCATTTGGGTGCCCAAGTTGACCACATAGGAAGCTAATACATTTTCGCTTGAGTTCCTTAAAATGACACCCATATCAAGGTTACTAATAAAAGATCTATCAAAATTTAATTTAATCCAACCCATTTATTGGTAAGAGGCCAAAGACAAGATTAGTTATTATTATGTGTTGAAATTAATTATTATTATATTATTTATTAAGCTATAATAGATTTGAAACCAAGAACTCCCACTTAAGAGGCTCACATATTACGATTGTGTTGTAGCCTCTTGCCAATTATAGTTATTTTATTGTAAATTATTATTTTAATTATTACCATTGTTGTTGTTGTCATTATTATTATTACTCTTACTATTATTATAATATTTTCTTTAAACTCTTTCAATTTTTTCCATAATTTGAGTTGTACTTATATTTTTTTATCTATAGTTTTTTAGTTTTTCCTCTTTCAACTCATAGTACTTTGTGCAAACTTCTATTTGCAAAGGTTGTTGATGAGTGACCTATGTTTATATTTTATTAGTTCTATTCTTTGGTGGTATTGATGTTTATCTTGTCTTAATGTATTCTCATTGTATGTCCTTGAGCTTTTGAACTGTAATAGGTCAAAACATTAGTTTTTTCTTCTTATAAATATTAAAAGATTTCATATTATATTCAATTCAATTTGAAGACATAAAAAATTTAGTAAATTTCAATATCTATAATCATCCAAAGAGTCTCATTAAATATCATTAGTATTTTCTATTTTGTATAATAAATCAAAGTAAAAAATGAATTGATATTTTTCATTACAAAAATATTTAAATAGTATTCCTCTCACAAGATAAACTCCTAACATAATTATATAAACTCTTTTCAAACAATGTTGAAATTCAAAACTACAAACAACAATTCATTTAAAAAAAATCAATTTGAAGACATTAAAAATCTAGTAAATTTCAATATCTATAATCATCTAAACAATCTCATTAAATATCATTACCATTTCTATTTTCTAAAATAAATCAAAATAAAAAAATGAGTTGATATTTTTTCTTACAAAAATCTTTAAATAGTATTCCTCTCATAAAATAAACTCCTAAAATAATGATTTAAACTCTTTTCAAACAATGTTGAAATTCAAAACTACAAACAACGATCTTCATCCATTTAAAACTTTTTCTCTTATTCCTACACAATATTTCAAATATGAAATTCAATAGTAACCTAAAAACAATGTATATTATTATTAGTCTATTTAATTAATTTGTATCCATTAAATGCAGTTGAATGGTGAGGGCCAAGACTTGATCGTAAGTGAAATTATTATTGACAGTGAAATTATTAAAAGCTATTTATGTTTTTTACGATTCAAATTGTATATCTTTACATCTACATCAAACTTTATTTAACCTCTATGCATTAAATGAAAATAAATTGTGAGGCCAAAAGTCTGAATTCTAAGCAAAATTATTATTGATTGTGAAATAATAATAAAAAAATAATTTATGTATAAAAGATCATTATACTGTCGAATAATCTCATCAGTGCATATGAACAAGAATATTAAGAGACACCACAATTAATCTCATCAGACCATATGAACAAGCACATTAAGAAACAGTACAATCACTTGTCAAGCAATAATCTCATCAGTGCAGATGGACAAGAACATTAAGCAACAGCAAAATCATTAGTCAGAAGAAAACAAAACTGCATACCCAAAATAGCAGTAGTGGACTTCCACCAGTGTCCACACTATTTGCATAAACATAAATGACCACTTAAATTCCATCTAACAAGAAATAAAAAAATGTGTACCAGACACATTTAAAGGATGTGGCATAATTGAGCGAAAAGAGAGATCTATACTGAAAGAAGAAACCAGCTGGGAACCGACACTTTATCATTGCCAACGGTGTTTAATTAGAATTCGGTGGAGTCGTAGCATTGCCATTGTTTTCTAACAACCATACTGACAATCATTCATTTTCTTCGCTCACGAGAAAAAAAACAATTGGCCGCCATCATTTTCATATGTTCTCAGAGTGAGTATAAATATGCGTAGTTACACATATATTTGTGTATAGCCCACTAGAAGTTGCAGACTTGCAGTAAATAAATGGCTTCTATAGGCGAAATTTCAGTTGCCATTGCTTTGTTAGTTTTGAGCATGCAAAGTGCTCTTGGAAATGGTGAGTGTCTTATTTCAGGCATTGTAATAAAAAAATGGATTAAAATGTTTCTTCTTTATACTTAGTTAATAGAAGTGGACTCAATGATCAATACATCTGCAGTCAATTGGTAATCATGTATCATGTTGTATTTGATCATAGAACATAAATATTGTGCAATTAATTAATAATGTATTTGAAATGACAATCCAGCATTGTTTTGTTAGACTAGTATATAATCATTACAACTTTAATTTGTTGAGTCTTTATTAGAGTTTATCTGAGTAAACAAAGAACATTTTCTATTAAGCAACTCGCCTTTTATTGCTAGCTTATTGGTTATGAGAATAGGCCACCCTTAAACTTCACATACTAATGGAAAAATTAAATTTAGAAAAGAAAGGTCAATTTTGACTATTTAACACTTCTGATTTAAGAATTAAACTTAATATATGATGTTTAAGCTGTCTGATAGTAATATTTTATCTTGATTTATATACAATCCCGATTTCCAACTGCTAGGTTAGCTTTCGGATAGTTCAACCACATTTAGATTGTAATTGTGCTTCATAACATTATTGTAACAATAAAGAGTGAATGATTTATATGGTTATAGGACATCTGGAATGTGAGAATCTCCCGAAAGAATTCTGTGCTTTTTCAGTGTCATCGTCAGGTGCTCGTTGCGTTCTCGAAAAGAAATACACCTTTTTCGTCCTACCAAAATACAACTGCAAGGTGATGATTTTTGAGCCATTCTTAAACATCTCTAAAAAGATATGTAAACTTTGATTGTTTAATTATAGGAATCGAATCCTAGTGTGACTGTAAAGCCAATCAGATTTTTTATAATAATCTTAGATAGTGAAATTTTATTTAATGATAAGTTTCGATTTGATTGCAGTCGTCGAGCATGATGGCGCAGAGGATGAGGGAATGGATTGAGAGTGAGAAATGTGTACGAATTTGTGGGTTGCAGAGAATGAGTGTGGGCATGTCCAGTGATGATATCAACTACTATTCTTATTTTTCTTCAAGATTGTGCTCGGATAATTGTCAAAGCACCTGCCCCAACGTTCAGGATCTTTACTTCACTCTAACTGCGAATAAAGGTAACGTAATACCATCATTTCCTCATTTAATTCTTATGAACATAGACATACAAGTAAGGACGTATACTTTCTTTAATTGTCTAATTGGTTCTAAGATTGGAGACATGGGAATTGTGCAGGATCTTTGTGATCGTATAGCTTTTCTTAATCTTTAATGGGCTGCCTTTGTTTTCTACACATATTAGTTTATGTGTCGAATTATAAATGGGAAAGAAAGTTGTTTAATTTGTTGTCGTACTAAAAATATAAAATATACTTTTATTTGAAGTATAGAAAATGTCTTTATTTTATATTATTGTTTTATTCACGTGTTTCTATGGGTTTCTTTGTGTTTCCTAATATCTATTATTTTATTTGAATCATCAGGATTCTATTGTTTTTCTTTCCATTACTTTGTCCAACATTTTCCTTATAATATTAATTTATTTTTTAAATATTAAAAAGGAAAAATAGTTTTGTTATTCTTTTTCACTATATTTTGTTTTTTATTGTATATTTAGGAAAAATGTGCCATTTTACCCTGTCTCTCTTTTTTGTTATTGTTTAATATTTTTGTTGATACATTTTTTAAGTAGTATGTGGTATTTCCTAAAGTCAAGAACTATGATCAAGATGCTTAGTTATCTATATCTAAACATGAAACAATCAAAGTGTATCACACAATTATAGAACTAATTTTGTTTAAGCTATACATTTTATATCTACACTACAAATATTTATTTGTAAGTTTTCAATATTAGCTAAACATATTTTTACTTCAATTTTTTAAAATTTTGATGATGGCAGGATTGTATCTACCACATGTGTGTGAAGTTCACAAGCAACGAAGTCAAAGATCAATGTTACAAAATCAAAGTGGAAGTGGTGACGTTGATAATGAGAATGAGAATGTGTCAACATTGGCACCAGCGCCTACACCTATGATGATAAATGCTCCTACCCCTACTCCTAACATCAATGCACCTTTCTCTGGACCTGCACCTGCAATAATAGATGCTTTAACCCCTGCTCCAACTAATGGAGTAGATTAAGGATACAACTTTTAGATGTGCTAAAACTATATTATAGTCAATAATGTTGATGTATGACAACCTAAAAGGTACTAGTTAAATTTAGAATGTCAATGTATTAATAGACTAAGATATAGTAGTCATGTTTGTAATTCATTTATTGCATGGATTATGTTAATTAAATAGTAAGAAATGTTATCTCACAATTGTGTTGATGGATATAAATAGAAATGGTTATTACATCAATTTATTCATAAAAAAGTCCAAGAAAGTATATGAATAGAAAAAATTATTGTATTTTATTTAATTTAAAAATACAGTTTGAGCAATACAACAGTTGTATAAATTAAAATTAAAGTAAATTTATTTATTTTAACTAAGGAAAAATTATTCAAGTATTTTTATTTTTTTATTAACAATATTTTTTATAATAAGATTGCAAAAAATATTATTTTGATGTTATTAAAAGGAAAGGTTGGTATAATTAAACAATTGCTCTTAGAATTCTAACTTCATTTATGAACTTATAAAAAATCTCAAACAAAAGAAAGTGTAATGTTAATCTACAAATAGTTTTAGCATTAACTATAAAAAAATTATTATAGTTCTTTGATCCAATCATTTTTGTAAAATAAAGTGGTATGACGGTTCCAAAAATCAATAAAAGAAGTTGAAAATATTATTTTTGAATATTTAAAGAATTATCTATAACTAAAATACAAATATTTTAATTAGTATAATGAATATTTATCATTTTCAGCAGTAATATAAATTTAAGAAAACATTTTATTATTTATCAAAAATAAAAATAAGATATCCATTTTTTTTAAAAGGTAAGTGGCATTGATCAAAATTTCAATGATAGAAGGATTATATATAGCTCTACAATCCTAGCTTTTCTCTTGTTATAGTTGTTTTTAAATGTTCTGTCTATATGAGCCATATCCACACCTCATTGTATTGTATCTCAATGTAAGCTATCAATTTGAATAGGCCTATATATCATAGCTAGTTTATATGGCCTATATGAGTGTCAAAAATAGGGCACAAAATATTGATCTCCTGGGATACATCTAGAAGTGCCTAGTGAATGAATCTATGCCACAACCATAGTCTCTACATACAAATAAAGAAAGATATATTTATCACACAAATTATCATAATCATGTATCTACAACATCAAATGAAACATCTATATCATAAATAAAATCATAAGTATACCTATATCAACAATCTAAACCATTCAATCTAATTGTGGTCATCTTATATTAGATATCAATGAATTTTTTTATGGAATTTGTAAGGAAGCATGGGTCTAATTAGATAGACAATAGTATTTATGTATGCGGTGAAATAGAGATGACTGGAATAGCCACTAGGGAAGTGACTCATTATCATTGACTCAGTCTCTCTCCCTCTACCCAATATTACTAAGGGACCATTAGTGTTCTCTAGATTGTGGGATCCCATTTGGTTTCTATAAGCTGGTGTCCTCTTGGTAAACACCAATGGATATTTTCTCTTATCTAGATATATCTTGCAAAAATATGGTCTAGCCAAAGGTATGGAAGTCTACCAAGAATCGAACCCATCTATCATGCAAAAATTACCAATGTCTTGTAGAGGTCGAAGGTCATAATTTTAAGTTTCTTAATTGATTTATATTGCACCTAATTTTTTAAGGGAAGTAAAATTAGTTGAACCACTTCTTACACTGACCTTGAGTATTTAAAGTATTTTAAAAAGCTTTCTAAGATCTTTACCATAAATATAGAAACTTTAAAATATTATATAGATAGCATGCATACTACAATATAATTATTTACACAAGAAAATTCAATTGAAGAGAAAACCTCAGACTCTAAAATCCAACCAATATACAACTTATAGAAAAATAAAAAATTATTATATTTTTGCAAAGACAACTTCTCTAAATAATGTCGCCAACTAGAGAACAATGGATAACTAAATGTTTGTATGACTCTTCCTCATGTATTATATCTCATGAATCTAATATGTAGGATCAATAATACACTAAGAAAACAATTCAAGTTACAAATATATCGACAAAAAAATAGTTATAAAGTTGTACCCATCTTATTATTAGATCACTAATTCATGTCCTAGTATGGCTAATGATCACATCATCAATCCCCACATCATTTCTAATAATCCTCCAAAACATAATATATTCAAATTTGTATTTCTCCCATCATGGTGGGTACATAAGGGTTCATAGAAGATCAAGCTTGATAGAAAGGGAGTCTACAAGACCTTGTGTATATAATTTGTTCAAATATCATTTCTTGTAGTATATTGTAGGTTGTTATAATATGGTACCTTTGATGTAGCTATCTCCCAAGGTTTTAGTGAGCCAAGATATTTTGATCCTAGGAAAATATACAACCTTTCTCCATTTATCTAATATATTGGTGTGTTCAACTAGTCTTTCTCTAGACATGAAGCATAGATGTTTTTGAAATAAAAGCAGCCAAAACAAGGGGGCTGGCCCATTACAAACTAGTTGCATGACTACCAACAGATAACCATTAGAACATAGCTTAGCCCTAATGCTTTTTAAAACAAAAACAAAAGTTTATACTATATTTATTACAGTAACTACAGTCTTTAAACAAAATGCCTATTAAAAAGCAACACAAGTTTATACTATAATTATAAAAGTAACTACAAGCTTTAAACAAAATGCCTATTAACAAGCTAAAGTCACTTAACAAAAACAAAGGCATGACAACCTTAAAACTGAAAAATTCTATAAACTAGTAGATTAATAGCATACAAAAATAAAAGAAGGGGGGAGCCCTTAAGATTTCTTGACCTCCTTCTTCCCTAGAAGGACAGTTCCCTAGTCTTTCACCAAGAAGTCAAAAAGTAGCTTGGAGTCCTCCTTGGGCAGGTCCCCTTTGGCATCCTTCAATAGGCATAGAGTGCTAGCCGTTGCATGAGTGACTTTAACTGTAAACTTGGTTAACAATTCCATTCTTTCCTCCAATGACTGGATTCCCTCCTGCAGCTCATTACCAACCTTTGCTAAATTGCCCAGATGTTTCTCCCTGCCAACCTGAGTATCATGCACAACAATGGGGTTAGTGGCATTTTTAGAACCTACCTTAACAGGGGAGGAAATTGAAAAGGGGGAAGGAATCTTGTCCACCATTTTGGGGAATTGATCTTTTGTTAGGTCCACACACCCAAGCACAACCATCACTGAGACATGCAACACCTCCTTATTCTCCTTGCCATTACCTGAATTCAACTTGGAGGAATAAAAAATGTCCTCTTCAACCTCCTCTATACCTCCCAGTCCAAAGTTAAAAACTTTTCCTTTCATTCTTCTTTTTTGGTAGCCTGAATCCTCAAAATCTGATTCCTCCTCCTGCGAGGCTCACTCCCTTAACTTCCTCTTAGTCTGAGACTTAAACAACCTCCCTAACCTCCTCCTTACCCCTCTCCCATTATCATTTAACTCCATCTACATTTTCTACTTACCTTTTCCTTTTTTCCCCTAGGAGAGGGATTCACTAGGGACTCACTCAAAGAGGGCTAAGGGGTATGGTCTCTAGGACCTATAATCCTAAGGGGACCATTTGGGGCTTGGGGTTTGGGTGAACAGGATTATCAACTTCCACAAGAGTATTGGGGACCAGGGCAAGGTGAAATTGGTACAACCTAAAAATTAAACCCTGGTGTAGTATAGTAAAATTAACCCCCTTTCTCATTCTATCTTTGACATCAACAACAATATCCTCAAGATCATTCAACAAGAAGAAGGGAAGTGAAAGAAAATCACGGTGTCAAAAATGATTAAGAAGAGGAAAATGGTAGTAGTAGCAAACTCCATACCTTCCTTCCAAGGTAAGATATTTAATCAGAATTAGACAAGCCTCATTCCACAGGTCAGGGAGCTTTTCCCTCATGAAACCCCCTCTGTGCAGAATTGGTTCCTCACCTTCCACAAAGAAATATTGCAGACTTGTTTCATCAGTCACCCATGTCACCTTTTGCCATTTTCTTCCCTTCATCACCATGTCTATCACCATAGCAATCACCTCCTTCAAAATGTGAAATGAGGTACCATTAATTGTCACTTTGTGATTCTCCCATGAGTTAACAAATTACATAGAACAATTCTTGTCATGACCATTGAGAGTCTCCATGAATGGGACAAAATCACCTTCCCTTAGCATGTACCAAACCAAGGGCTTCCTCACACTATCATCGATCATAGCTAGTTCATTGTGCATGAAGTCACCTCCCATCTCTGTAATTTTTTCTCTCCTCTCTCTCTATTCAAATCCTAGTCCCTAAAAAATACTTCACTCATTGAAAGATATACCCTTAAATAGAGACGATAATTACAATTAATAATAATAATGGAACCTACCAAATTGGTGAGAAAGATCATGAGTCAATTGCCATGATCTTTCTCCCAATCATTTCCATCATTGCCAACACACCACAAATCTATAAAAAATAGATCTTTTCTCTACATGGCATATGATGATCCATGAAGGGATATGAATAAAAAATCCCCCATTTCAAAATTCTAATTTTTGGGCCATGAGTTATAATTATTGCCCATACCCAAGCCTTTTCTCCTTACCACATTAACATCAAGTACATTTCATCCCCACCAACTCAGCAACATTATACAAAGTAACTAGCTAGGATTCATCATTATTTATTTCTTTATTCTCTAACTCCCTCACCATATTTGACAAAGTGTTCAAATTCCTCCAACCTCTTTGCCCTTCTAGCTTTAAGCCAATCACTACCATACCATTAGCCGCACTATTTCCCTCCCAAAAAATGTGATTCAAATCAAACCTATTGAGGGTGGCTAATAGGTACTTGATATCATCAATAATACTTTTGATAGCCCATCGCTCCTGCGTATTGCCTTTAACTGTCTTAATAATGACTTTAGAATCACCTTCAACTTGCACATCTCGCCATCCCACACTCAAGAAAAACTTTATACCCTCGTACAGAGCCATCACTTCTGCAACTTTTTTGAAACTTTCCCTAGTGGACCAGCATTAGCCAACAACATCCTTCCCTTATAGTCCTTGATAATCCCTCCCTCCACCGATGCCTCCTTTTTTCCAACACCATCAAAATTAAGTTTGACCTAGTTAGTAGGCGAGGGTTTCCATCGAGTTCTCTTTCTTGCCATAAGATTAGAGTTGTTAATCTCCATAATCCCATCCATCAATGACCAACACTTCACAATTCTAACCTCTAGAGTAGAAGGGGGGAATGCTAGTTTTCTCCAATTGCCGCATCTAATGTTATCAACTATCAATTTAAAGACCATATCAACCATGACCTTCACCTCCCTTTCCTCATTTCTAAACATCCTATTATTTCTCTTCTTCCAAATACCCCAACACACCTAGGGGGGAATAATCTTCCACAATTTGATAAGCAGGGAGTGGGTGAAGGGGCCCTATATCCTCATTGAACACTCAATTCACCTCTAACTTTTGGAAAATTTTCCCCCACAATTTAGATGCAAAGTTCCAATGTAGGAAATGGACGTGATTTCACTAAAGAAAAATGTCAGAACTATTACAGAGGTTCATGACAAAGAAGTGCAAATAAAGGGCTAGATATTTGAGACATGGGAAACATCAGGTTAGGCTATGGACATTGATGAAGAAAATTTAGAAGCCATTAAGGATGTGGAGATCATAGCTTTGAAGAGTTTACTAGTCCATAAGATTAATGCATTAAAAATAGTCTCACAAAATGTGCAGGGTAGTTATACCACATTCGAAGGAGTGGAATACAAATGTTTAGAGGCAATTGCTCTGATATCTCCATTATTTAGCACATGGGGCCCTTACACTCAATTTTTTGACAACATAGTCACTATACTTCCTCAGAAGAAGGACCTACCAAAGGCAACCATTGTGAGTACAAGAAAATAAATTCATAGCGTAAAGGATTTAAATGGTTTCTTTGGGGGGAAGATGCAACAAGTACAAAGTAAAATGAAAGTAATTGCTACTGGGACACCAAATTTTCTACCTAAAATCTTTAATAATGAAGGAAAAATAATGGATTGGATAAAATGGTCATCATCATTTAATAATATCCTTGATCATCCCAAGTTTTTGTGTTTTTGTAACAATGAAGTGAGTGCCATTATTGTCTATGATATGATAGACATACTTTATCAATTAGAAGTAGAAATGTCCAAAGTAGCCTCTGAGGTTAAAGCTATAACTGATGCCAAATGGATTAAATTCTTAGAGGATCTAGAGAAAATTAGAGATATCACATGGCCTGACATTGATATAGACATCACTAATTGGGAGTTGATTACAAAATTCAAGGCACTATCGGCCAGTGATAGTGATTAAATACAATTCAAATGAAGTTCACAAAAGGAAAAGGTAAAGAAAATATCATGGATAGTCACAAGAACTAAAGGACAAATTAGATTTATTGAAAAGATATTTGCTGATGGACACCACCTCCCAATTTGTAATTGCATCTTAGTTATGCGATAGTATAAAGAATGTTTGGCATATAACAAAATAGGAATATCCTTGTACCAATTTTTTTACTACGCTTTTGACAAGTATCCTCCCATCTATAGCTTGTTGCAATCTTTTCTATAAAAGGATTCTCAATATGTGGAGTAGGGGTCTAGTTTTTTGGTAATTTTTGAGAATTATGTTATTTTTATCGGTCCATTGAGTCCCTTGCAGGATTTCATGGCATATATTTTCCTATAATTCTAAGAACACAAGCTAATCTTGAGAGATCTACTATTTGTTTTGAAAGTTTTTATAGTCTTACTAGCATTCTCATGATTTTCAAAATGAAAATTAATGCAGAAGAGAATGTTATGCTATATTTTTGTCTTTGAATTTTCTCTCCATTATTGTTTACTAGTTATTTTGGGATTGTATAAACAAGTTTTATGCAATTTAATGCAACTAAGATAGTTTGTATATCAAGTTTTTGTTGCTTTTAATTCAAGGAATTAAGTAAATGGTCAAATGAATTGATAGGGTTTCTGGTTACACAATAGGGATATTCATAAGGATAGCTTTGGGGATAATTACTGATACAATTAATTGTAATACAATTAATTAGTTCAAGTTTTTGCTAGGTAGACTCTGAATCATAATGAATAGGGCACTAGTCATATATTCAATTATAGTTTGAAGAAAGCCATGGGTTTGCATTGGGCATAAACATAAAATTAAATCAATTTTTCTTTGATGCATGAAGAATGTTATAGCTAGTCAATACTTTTTTACATATAACCTCAGAGTCTTAGTTGGCTGCTACTGCCCAGAATTATTTGTAGATCTGAGAAGAATTTTTACCAATCTACTATAAGGGATGAATATTATTATAAAATTTCATGGAATGAATGAAATGTGAATATAGTATGAGGTTGTGAATCTTTTATCCCTTAGGTGCACCTACCTTAGTTCAATAGAGCCAAATGAGTAGAAAATCTTATATGATTTTATTAAAGTTTGGTCCAGATCTGAAAAACATCTAGCTATTTATGGGAAGTAGCTAACCCTTAGGTTATTTTGATCTTCATTGTCTTGGTATCAGGTATCTTGATTACTTGGTAGTGTGAAAGCACCAACATAACCAATACCAGTTTTATACTTTAAAAAGCTAACATAATCCATAGCAGTCCTAACAACATCACTCCCATTGTGATCAAGCTTATGACAAAATTTGACTTATGATGTTGTATCATATACTGGTTATGGAATATGTTTAGCTTATGAGAATTATGATGTGATTGATGGTTGCATTGGGTTATGTACTAGTGGTTACCTATTTTTGTACTATATCTAGATTTTATCTCTAGAGTACCCATTTGATATGAATGATGGTTGCAATATTTGTTACATGTTACTATAGAACCTAATTCTAGTTCCTATAAATATGTTGATTTATATGTAGATCATGTTCTTTGTTAAGTTTTGTTCATATATGTATAATGAATCCTTCTGATGTTATCTTATGTACATCACATTTGAGATTATAGATGTAATTTTAGGAAGAATTTGTGGGATTTATACAATATGGTGCCCTGTATGTTTTTTAGTACTCTAGTTATTTATTTCATTGATATATGGTTAGAATAATGTAGAAATAGTTTATATATACATTTAGTTTTGGATGATGGGTTATAAATTCAAAGGGTTCTTGTTTGAATTAAAGATTATTTTTCTTTTATGCTATGGATACCAATCTTTTACTTTTATGAGAGTTATTCTTAAATTTCTATAAATTTTTATTTGAAAATTTTAGTTTAAATGCAGTAACTTGTGAGTATATGTTTTTATGTTTTACTACCAATTCTATGCATTTTGGTTAGTGGTGCTAGTACAAAGTCATGGTCATTTTCTTTTGAGATCTATGTAGGGTATTGTTCTCATTTAACCATTATTATGTGTATTGTGTTATTTGGATATTTATATATTGAGAATCAACACTTAATTTTTTTGTATTTAGTAACATGTCCTTTTTACATTCATCCTGAGTTGTTGGATTTTAGTATGTACATATATCCCTTATAGTCATCACCAAGAGATAGTGATCTTCACCTTTCATACTAAACAAAATGCATCCCTTTATGGGAAATGGATTGATGTAATTATGTTGTTATTATCCCTTTGGTCAATGATAGTAAATCATATTCATAAAATATAATTTAATTAGACTAGTGAGTGTGTCTATGCATTAGGGTTCCACAATTGTCATGGAAATTAGTAAATCAAAATAAAAAATTAGTTATATTTTGGGAATTTAAATGATTTAATTTACTTACTAATTATATTTTCTTATTTGGATTCCAATTGCTTGGAATCATTTTATTTAATCTGGAAATAGGTCCAATTTTTTTATTAAGTGGCTTGGTATTTACAAAATGTCAGTTTTTCCACTCACTACTTATTTTATTTTTTTGGAGGATTTATGTTTTACTCCAAAAACCTTCTTCAGAGAATTTGGTTAGTTGTTTTTGGGTGAGATTGACACAAAATATATTTGGGAGTGGTTTCTTGGAATCATGGCATGATTTCTCATCTTACTCATATTTTTTAACACATTCAAAGATTTCTCTAATTTCATCTCTTTATCCTTAGTGTGAGAATTTGGAGTGAGGTAAGACACTCCTTTTATATACTATTTAATTATATTATTTTTATTTCTTTGTGTCTGGGGCTTGATAAATACTGTTCTCCTTTATTTATATGCAATTCCATGATGTTGTTGGATGGGTTTGTTAATCTATATGAATTCATGTTTATTATGTAGTTATGATGATGGATATTTCTTATGTATCCATAATGTAACTTTTACTTTATCTTTTTGAGTCAGTGTGAATTATAGAATTGGGTATTGATTTTTTTAAATTCTAAGAAGGTTGATATTTGGATGTTTTTGGTGTTACCTAATTTTGTGTACCACCTAATATTTGTCTATTCTATTTGATCCCTAAACCAAATTATGTGTTTGTAACATCTATGACTAAGATTAGGATCATGGACTCATAATGATTAGAATACATATTTGGCTATAATTTTAATAGTGGTTTATTTTGTAATTTTTGCGTTGCAAATGTGTGCAAGTGATAAGGATGATGAATTACATGGAAAATACTTCACTTATCAAATTGGTCATTTGAGATATGTAATAATATACCTTCGATGGTTTCCACTCATTTAAAAAAAATTATTTTTATGCTTGTATCATATTGATTGCATTTACTTAATCTATGCACTTGTATGTTGTATTTAGTTAATTTACACAAGAGTCACTTGTGTTCTCCCACAAGAATGTGATTGTACATAAAACAAGATCTTATAAGACCTAAAATCCAAGATAATGGGATAGTTGAGTATTTATAAAATTGGGGATTCAATTAGAAATTTTCATTTTCCTATAGAACTCATTGTATAGAAAGAAGGGTATGTTCAATTAGGTGTAGTTCTTTACTTATCATGGGTAACTTGATACAAAATTGGTCAAAAAGGTATTGTTCAGAGGATTTAATAAAGTGATCACCAAATAAATAAATGGGTAATAAAAAATTATGTAAGATAAGGGAAAACCTATATGGTAGTGGAGCATCCTAAAGGAGCCAGTGTAAAGGTGTGGTATTTGTATGGAAGGTACTCTTTTATCTAAGCTACTGAAAGGGAATAGTATGAGGCTTCTAGAGTGATTTGACTATCCATACCACTATACTACCATGGATACTTAATTACAAGTGACTACACTCCACTGCAATCCCTACATAGTAAGTTATGTAATGTTTTAAGTAGTGACTTAAAGTACTACATTTCACTCATGATCAAATGTGATCTTGTGTCTTATAGTATTTGGTGTGTGTGTGTGTGTGTGCAATCCTCTTATGTCTTTTATGATTATTTTTAGGTCACTACCCCCATTAGCATGATGGAGTGGGCATAGAAGTCCCATAATTAAAAACTATATGCAACATGAACCCATTTCCCAAACATTTAATTAAAATTCTATATGTTGTACATAAAAGGAATAGATACATAAATCTTTTGAAAATATTAATATCTACAATATCTGATTTGTCCTTTGTAGCTCTCTGTACTTAGCTTTCAATATATTGATCTTTCTCTACTCTAACATAAATTTCACATCTGATGTTGTCTTTCTAAGCTTTTGCTCGAGACTTTATCTATGGCTTTGTGTTTTTTTTTTCTTTGTGGTTAGTAGTATGCCAGGTCATCCCAACTCTTTGGTAGAGGTTAGTTATCTAGTTGAGCTCTATTTTTTCTATTCACGATTACATATGGACTATTATCCTAGAAACTAAAAAGTTTTCTTTGAAATTGAAGAATGGAAAATGCAATTTATTGGTTGTATCAAAGATGATATGCTAGCATGTATTTTTGTTTTCTAAACACCTACATATTCGAAGAGGTGTAAAGAGGATCATTGGGCATTACATTCTTTTCCTTCTCAAAAAGAGAATAATTTATCCTTCTTATATTTTGTTAGTATTCTTATCAAATGCTTTGCATCAACTGCAATCTTTGTTTCATCTTGAATTGACTATTAGTAGTTTTCTCAAGCCTGGTTTTTCACAGGGAAGAATGATTGCAAAAGCTTGTCAAAAATATTATATCTGGGATGGTGCTTCTCTCATTGGAGATCATTTTTACCATCATGCACTTCTCATAATCATGGTATTTATGTGGTTTTTGAGATTATTAAAAAGGGTCTCTAGAGATATTCCTTCTATTTGGTTAAAGCTTCTTTATAACAATATAGTGTGCACTTATCAAGAGATTGTGTTAACAACATGCATTAGGTTGTTTTTTCCATCTAGGATGTCTTGGAACATGATTCCTCTCAACCACTCATATCCCCAAATTTTTTTACCTCTTCCCATTTTCTTTCTAATCTTACTCTTAAGCTTGGACACTTAGATCCTACAATAGGTTTTATGGAGGAATAAGAGGTTTATTATGCTGTAAATTTTGGCCACTTGTGTTTTTCTTCTTGTTACATGCGCAAGTTCTAATCTGCATGGGATTCTTATAGAAGGTTGATTTTTTTTTTATGACAGAAGCCAATTATTACTTCTTCAGTGTCCTTCTAGCTTCATATATATGTATATTATGTAAAGGAAGTCATAGATTTAGGTATATCATGACTTTTTGGGATACATGTGTGCATTATTTAGATTTTATTTTTACGTCCGGTCTCTTCTTTCCTCTATTTGATGTAAATTGGAGGCACTAATCTTGGGATTTTATTTATTACCTAGATCATTGGTCCTTCATTTCTTTTGTTCTTTTTCTTGATGGGGTCATGAGCACATTTTTTCTTCCTTTTTTTTCCTTTTTCTCTAGGATCTCCTTATGTTGGAATCAATACTTTTGTGAAATATATATATCAACTAGCTTTACCACCTTTTGTTTAAAAAAAAACATAAATTTCACATCACAAAATAAGCACATAATAATTTCCAAAGATATTATACATTTTCACATGTCTAACTTTTTCCTTTATACTAATACAATTTGTCTTGTCAACCCTCACATCTTCACACATGTCCCAAAATGCAAAAATATGGATATATTTTACAAACTTAAAACTTGCACATGTGATTAAATTGAAAAGTAAACATAGAAATAACACAGTTGAACTCACAATACCATTATTTGTTATCTAGGGAAACCCTATCCAAGTGAAAAACCTACTAGGGATGGTGTCCATGGGATGATCAACTAATCAAAAGTGTGTTAAGTGTGTTATGAAAGATATTGACTCCATTATCAGTCTATTACATCTGTATAGTGTCTCTATCCTTTTTAGTGGACTAGATGATGTTAGAAGCCTCAACCTTCTCAGGAGTTGTTAACACAATTATAAAATGTATGCAAGATGAACCCATTGACAAAGAATTCAATTACAATTTGATATGTTGTACACAAGAGGAATAGATAAATAAACCTTTTGACAATGTTGATATCTACAACATCTAATTTGTCCTTTGTAATTATTTGTAGATAGCTTTGCATATAATAATCTTTCTCTTCTCTAACATAAATTTCACATCACAAAATATGTACATAATAATATCCAAATACATTACACATCTTCACATGCTCAACTATGTCTTTTATACCAAATTATTTAGTCTTGTCAACCTTTGTGTCTTCACATGTGTCCAAAGATGCAAAACTAACTTTTTATTTGTTATGGTTAAGAACTCAGATGTTTTGAATCTATTTATTTAAGTAATTATTTTGGTAAAAAAAAAAATCCTTAACACAATTTACCATTTCCTTTACTATTTCTTGTTCTGCTTGTACATGAATCGAATGGGTAAAACCTCAATATCTTTGTATCTACTACACATAATGACTTTCACTTTGACATGTAGTTTCCTTATACTATTTTATATCTTCCATAAAGTGTTTACATTCAAATTCAATTTCTATGAAATTTTCAAACTAAACAGGTGCCTCAACTAGTAGTTATCCTTTACAACACAGACAATTTTTTGAATCTTCAAAGAAAATAATAGTCTTCATAATAAGATGACTAAATGTAGGTGATATGTTTTCATAAATGAATACCTTCACACATTCCCATACATAACTCTTAGCCAAATTTCCAAAATTATTTCCCTTTGGCATTAATGGCAACATATGGGAAAATTGGCTATGCCCCAAAATTGTAAAATTTTAAAATTGTGAAGTTCTTCATAGAGCCATACAAAATTTTCAAAAATGTGGGTCATTTCTATTATATACCATCTTTACATTATACATACTCAACCTTATTTTAATGTCTACTTTATACTTCCTCCTACTTGTAACATATACAATTTTCCATACATTAGACTCCCCATTTGACATCAATGACAAAGATGAGGAAAAAACTATATAAAAGTCAATATTTTGATTTTACCTTCATCTTTATCTAGATGGATTTGTTAAAAATGTAATATAATTAGAAAGAATTCTCTTCAAGCTAGTCAAACCTTTATTCCTAGAAGATTTGACTAAATTTGATACAATGATGAGTGTACATATTCTATAAGATGCTAATTTTGTACCTTGAAAGAAAAGTTCTCATAGGATATCTTTCCCTTGAGAAAATCATCAAGTTTGTTTTGTACTAAGTGAACCTTCAAGGAAAATTTTTCTCTTGATAAAGAGATTTTTTTAATGTCTTCTCCTAAGTTACCTCCACCATTCGTCTCTAATCATGGATCTTATTTACCCTTTTCTCCAACTCAATAACTTGAGCATCTACATTTTTCAACTCACTAATCACACTTTTCAACTCATCTTTCTTACTCTTGACATTTGTGATAAAGGTGTGCATGTATTCATGTGACAAGGCATATTTCTCATATACTTATTTTTCTTCATGAAAACACTTCCTCAATTATTTGATATCCAAATTTGTGCAATCATTCTTGATATTATTTCATACCTTGCTGAAAAGATTTGCATGATGTTCATCTTGGGCTTTAATTGTAGAAACTTCTATGAATGTCTTGAAATCACTATCAAACTCCTCCATTTCTCTGGTATATTTATCTTGTGGATCACTTTCACTAATTTGAATTGGAAATAGATTCTACATTTTATATGTCATCTTTTCAAATTTTCTTGTGTAATCTTAGTGGCCTTACTTTTCTCTATTATTTAGCTAATATAATATGTAGAAATTAGTCACAATTTCTCAATATTAATGACCTCTATGCTTGTAGATCTTCCCATTGTATTTTTTTATGAATGCCTCTAATTGTGACTTTAGTATGTTGGGAGTCTTTGTGGTTGGTGCCTTTGTAGGGTTAACTACCTAATTCTATAGATTTTTACTATTTATTTTTTTTCAACATCCTCCTATTTTAGTGACTTTTCTACCTCTTTTCATTTTCAACTTTCCTAATTCTCTATCACATCTTGTTATTCTTTTTTTTCTCTCTTTCTCTACCTCCAAATGTCTAAGCTTAGGTACAAATGAATGTTTTTCTTTTACAATTATTGTCAAATCAAAATCTAACTTTGTGTTTACATTCTTGAGTGCTTCAATGAACATAGCTTGATGTTCATCCTTCGTCTTCATTATTTTTATCACCAAAGCTTGGGTAATAAACCAAATTGTCAAAAGTCATTGCTTGATCCTTAAAAGGGTCCTATTTATCATCAATAGTAATATAAGTATTATCAATGTTTATTTTATCAATATTAATGGTATCCTATAGTGTCTTTAAAATTCTCACCTCTAATATCTTCCTAACCTTTTCATCTTTTATTACTACATCAATCATTTCTTCTACTATGGTAGAAGTTTTTTTTTCTACTACTCCACCTTTCATTGGGCTTCCTTCATCACTAGGCTTAGGTTCATCTATAATTATCCTGCCTTCTGAAGTATCTATAGTAGGCAATAATTCATTGCATTCTTCCATTACTTTGATAATGGCTTCCTATGTTTCTTTCTGTACTTTTTCATAGATGTGTTCGATGATGAAGATTTATCTTATTTAATTCCTTAGAAAAAGTTTATGACTCTTCAATATTCTTTCAAAATTTTCTCATTTTCAACCTCATAGATTTTTCTACCCATTCTCTCTCTTATTTCCTTGCCCTCTTCTTTTACTCTTGTTTTAGATATTCTTCAACCTTTCATATAAGTCATTTTGTATTTGATAATGAATATTTGTGAGCTTTTGTTTGAACACCATCATATATCTTATTATGTCATTTTCTAATTATAATTTGTCAAAATGATCATACAAATTGTAACACATATTAAAATTTGATGTATTTTCTTCATTGATAATAAATTTGTTTATATTTTCAATCTTTGGTTTTCATTTCTTCCCGCCTTCACTAGCTTCTTCTGGTTTTTCTTTCTCTAAATTCTTTTGTTCTGATTATATCTCTTATTCTTGTGCCTTTTTCTATTTACCCATTGAAGTATTATTTTCTATCTATTTCTAGGTCTAATGGCTAATTATTTCATTCTTTTTGGCTTTAGTGGTTCTTTTTTCTCTTATTTTACCTCAACTAACCTCATTGACCATCTTGTGCTTCAAAGTGTTGATGGCTAGACTTTAACTCTATTGACATCTTCTTCTATAGGTTGGATTTGTAGTGGTTGAAAAATCTATGGTGTAGGTACTATTGCTACACATGGTGCAATGGGTGATTGCGTTGAAGGTACTACAATTGTAACTCCCATTAAAAAGGCCTACTTTTAGTTGCCAGTGGTTTGACAATCAAAATTTCTAATTGGCCACTAGCTCTCATCTCTTTTTTATTTGACTCATAGCTTCTCTTAACTCCTCTCTACTCATAGATAATTCTTTTCGTAATTCATCAATTTTCTTATCATGTTTCCTCTTTATATCCTTACTGTAAATTTGAACTTGAAGTTCTTAAAGTTCTTTTAGTTTCCTTGATAAGTTCCTAATCTAAGACACTCATTGTCTCATTCTAACTAAAGGATTATTTTTTCATACCCTTCTATTAACTCCTCACTTATATCATCATGCATAGAATCAATTAATTTTAATGTAGGCTCAACTACCTCCATGTATGCTACATTAGTTTCAACCATGAAGGATAGATCATCTTTATATTTATCCACTATAGCTAGCAAAATTTTAAATCTATGTTTCATCTTAGCTTGAAAGTCCTTCATCATCCTAGAAATAGCTTATGTAATTATATCTATGGGTTGATTTCTATAATAGCGAGTGATTAACTTTATGTACTCTTGTTTTATTCCCATTCCTAATCAAGCATACTAAGGAATTTTCTTATCACTTGAAAGAATAAATGTGTCAACAATTATTCAAATCTAAATGTTGTATTCTTACTTTTAAAATTATTTCTAGGTTATTAACTAGCTATTATCGAAGGATCTCACACATGTGAACCTATTATTTTCCAATAGTCATCATATTGGTTACATGGATAAATCTATAAGGTACTCTATTTACTCTAGAACTATAGTTCATTATATTCTATTATTTTTCCAATTAGTCTCACATCAACATTCTAATTTTGTCACATTTAATGTTTTTTTTCCATCTGATATGGATTCAGTGTTTGTTTCAACAACATTCTTAATATTTTTCTCATTTATAAGATTACTACCTTCATTACTCAAATGAGTACGTTTGTGAATCATGTCATTATCAATCATCACTGGAATATCACCTACTCATAAAATATCCTTGTGAATATGACTAAGTATGAATCTTGTCCATTCATGTTGGTCAAATTTATCAAAGAATATATGTTGGGTAATGCTTATATTCTCTAAGTTCTTAATCCCTTGTTTTAAGGTCAAATAATTATTAAAAACAAGGTTCATGTCCTAATGAAATTCATTATTTCCAATTGACTTAATTTTATATCATATATATGCCTTAATATTTTCTATGACAAACCCTCCAAGGTACTTTTGGAAATTCTCCAAGCAAATCATCCTCAAGTGAAATATATGGGTATTTCTTAAATATGTTCCTAGGACTTTCATTAATATTACATACAATGGGTGTAGCCATTATTACAAACATAAATCATTTCCTTTACTTATAAATATGACTATGCTTGTGATAAATACATTTAAAATTGTGAAATTTGGGCTTGCTTGAATTTGCTTTCAATTTTCCTCAAGACACTACAAATATTATCTCAAATTAACTTCCAAAGGATCTTCAACTCTTTGTGTGATAAATGTTGGTCAAAATAATAGTCTTGACAATTGAGCGCCAACACACTTAACCATTTTAACTATATATGCCAAGTACACAATGTATGTTGGGTGATCCAGAATTGTTCAGATGCTAAGTGATCTAGGAAGATTCATGTGTTGAGCAATACAAGATATAATAGGTGCCGAGCAAACCAAGATATAATAGGTGATGAGAAAACCAAGATATAATAGGTGCCAAGCAAACCTGAAATGTAGTAGATGCTGAGCAATCTAAAAATAGTATGTGCCGAGCATCATGAATACAATATGTGTTGAATAACTTAGGATCAACATAAGAGTGTGTGGCATCATAAACTAAGATGTAAAATAGTTTTTGCATAAATCACAAAAGGATAAGAAGATAAGATCGAATCCTTACAATTACCTATGAAATCAACATATAGCCAATCAAAAATTTGGAGACAACATGCAACCAATAGGTGAAAATAAAGGATTTGAGTAGGAATTTCAAGTTTGTAAATGCATAGCAAACCCTAAGTCCACAATATCTTTATAAGGAGACCACAACACCATATTGAAAGAGTTGAAGAAGTTGTTGAGATTTCTAAGACAAGAGTTGAGAAGGTTATTGATGGAGTTATCAAATTGTAGAATAGAGCAATCAGCAAAGGTGTCAAGGACTTAGTGAAATGGATTACATCTAGTTCATCAGAATAGAGCAGGCAATACATTCAAAGATTAGATCAAGTAGAGATCAGAATGAGAAGAATAGATCTAGTACCTGAATCTAGAAATTTGAGATTGCATTCAATCAAGTCAAATGTTCTAATATTTTCTAACAATTGTATTAGAGGTTGAAATCCTATGTTGATAGGTTAGCTTAATAGCTAGGCAAGAGAACCTTTGGAGAAGGTCATGAAAGTCCTATTAAATTAGTTGGGTTTAACAACCTATTGTAAATCATTTAATAGGGTGGCACTTCATGTAAGTGTTTGTAAATCCTCTAACTAGGTCACTATTGACATAGTGTAAAGCCTTTAACAAGGCAGGCCTTTTACAGGGCAGACCATCAGAAGTGGTTGAACATTGATTATTGTAGTGACTTTTGTGGGTATCATCCCCACCCCAGTTTTACCTTCTTATTCATAGAGGGTTTCTTGGTTATCAATTCTAGTGTTATGTGTTATTGCATGTGATTATTTAATGTTCTTTAATATGTTTACATGCATGAAATTTCTTTTTTTAGTTATATGTTTAAAGGATAAGAAAAGAAGATTAAAAAGGTGTAGTACTTCTAATTCACCCCACCCCTCTTAGAAGTACTCTTCCCACTTGAATATTCCAACAATTGGTATCAGAGCACTAGTTCTCACAAGGAGAAGCTTAATAGCTTGGAGGAAAAGGTCAGAAGATGGAAGTCTTCAAAATTGGGAAGATCATTAACAATTAGGTGATTGATGGGCAACTAGCTCTACACAAAGTAGAGGAAGCTAGGGAGGAACTAAGAAAATCCTTGAAAAGATGGAAGGAGATAGCCATTGCTGAAAATGGAATACACTAGAAGGAGATTGAAACCACACAAGTATTTTCCAATGGAGATTCCAAGGAATTTGATGCAGCAATAGTAGAATTAATGGAGAAAAGCAAACCACAAGCTAAAGAAATAAGATTACTCAAGCTTGAACAAGAATCATAGGCCATAATGCTTTGTGAAGTGATCGAAAAAAATAAAAGAGCTATTGAAGACAAGGCCATGATAGAAGATGATAAGATAAATCTCACCAATAGGATGGAAGAGAAGACAATTGAATTTGAAAAGATCTCAAACATGCAGCTAGACACCTTAAGCCGAATGATGAATGCTCATCATGAGCTAAACATGAAGGACATTGAGGTCTCCACCTTCAAGATGCAAAATAAACAATTATAGAATGAATTGAAGAGATAAAAGGAAATAGAAAAAAGTTACAACAAACCCAATGAGGCCATCAAGTACTTTGAGAAATTACTGAAATCACCAAGGGCTAGTAATGATACTTCAGGACTTGGCTACATTAGGACTAAACAAGGAGAATCATCCAAGATTGCAGAAGAAAGAAGCAAAAAAGGTAAGAACACTAAACCTATCTGTCAATTTTGTGGTAAAAAGGGACATACCTCTAATGTGTGAAAAAGAAAGAATAGTCATCAGCATGATAAGCCTAAAAATGCAAACTTTTGTCACAAGTGCAAAAAGAAAACACACTCAACACAAGATTGTAGAACCAAGACCATGAGGACACCCAGATTTGGAGGTCATTGCTACAACTACAAAATTTATGGACATAGTGCATTTGAATGTAGATCAAAACCTATGTGGACACCTAATTAGCCTATAAGAGGAATCAAGCATACACATCACCACATTTGGGATTACAATGCTAGGTATAGCTATCACTATTGTCAAGAGTATGGACACATTCCTAAAAATTGCATAAAGACACATATCAAGGGAAATTATAGCAGGTGGCTAAACCAAACTATATGTTTTAGCTATTTGAAGGTTGGTCATATCAGCATAAACTATCCTACAAAGTGAAAAGCACCAAAGACTAAAGTCAACAAAGAATGAAGAGAAGAAAGTGGAAGAAGAAAAGAAAGTGTAAGAAGAAAAGAAAGATGAAGAGGAGAAATAGGAAGAAAAGAGTATAGATGAGCAGCAAGTACAAAGTATGCAAGACACACAACTATCACCTCCTAGCCCTCCCCATGCTATTATTAAAACTACAGAGAGTATCAAAATAAAGGATGCTATTGATACTTCTTGTCAAAAAATCAATCCATTAACTATAGAGGATCTCACAAAGATCCTTGACCAATCAACCCAAGCAACTAGACTATGAACAAGTTCTATATTGGTTAGTGTTGATGAGTTGCAAAAGTTAGTAGTAAAATCAAAGGAAGTTAAGGTGAAAGCATAAGAACCACCTTCAACCACTCAAACTACTGGACTCCTATTCCTTCCTCCACCATCTCCACCAAAAGTAGTCATAGATGCACTTCAAGTGCCAAGTGTAGCAGTAGGGGAAGACAAAGAAAAATCAATACAATGAGCAGGGACACCCTCAACCATTGATAGTAAAAAAGTGAGACAAACAGAAGAGAAGAAAGAGACAAGAGATGAGGAGGAATCTATTATACAAACTTTTGTTCAACTACCCAAAATAGGTACTCCCACTCAAACTCTTTAGAAGCCAAGCACTGACATGCTAGATGAAGAAATTAAAATACCATACTATGAATCCAACACCTCACTAAGGAAAAGATTAATGAGATATAGAGTGCATTGGATAGAAGAAGAAGACAAGAGGTATTGAGAAAACAATATAAATATAGACAAGCACCAAATGAGATAAAGGACATCTTTATGGATGCCTTCAGCTTGCAGACACCTGATAAGTGAAGGCCAATAGTAGAGAAACTATCTTACATAGTTGACTAGGAGACAAATGAAGATCATGATACAAATGCCAAATTAATGGAATGGTTAGAAAGGAAGTTCTAAGGTAAAGTTAATGAGAATATATCTAGTGATATAGCACTATCTCAAGTTGAGCTGGCTAAGAAATTGGAAAGAGTAAAGATTGTACTTGGGAATATATTCTCCCTGTACAACAAGTTGTGTGATTTTTCAAATTTCACGCAGGAGACTAGCTAGAGAATAATGAGCTTGGAAAGAAATCTAAAGATTTCTAGTATGCAACTCCCCACCAATCCAACTCAAAGTGAGAAGCATTTTTTTCAAATGATTCACACTCAAAGAGAACTAGTTGTATTAACATAGTGGAGGCTAATACAAAAGCTAAGTTGATGCAAATCTAGTCCTATATAACCCCTCACTTGGAGGTACTCCATAAGGAGCAAATGTATGTAGAAATAGTCCTCAAGAAAGATTCAAATATTTCTACCTCCGATGGACTTCTACATCTAGCAGTAGAGATTGCCATCCAACATAAGTCATTGGACATTACATTAGAAAATTGGGATGCAGCTCTAAAGATACTCCTGGAGGTAAATAGTACATTTTTGGCTAAATATGGTATTACTCTATAGAACCTTTTTACATCAGTTTCAAAAAGGGGAGAAATATATATAGGGGAAGAAATAAGAAGATATGTATATAGTAACCAAAACAGGGGAAGTCAATTAATAAGGAGAAAGGGGGAGATGCAAAATTTTGAACTTCACATAGATCAGATACAACATATAGGCTTAGAATGTAGAAATAGGACAAAGGACAGAGAGGATCAGGCACTTAAGCACAAAATTTCAGTTTCAAGATTGGACAAGGCATAATCAACTCAAGGGGAGTCATAAGGTATATTGTTACTCACAATATTTTTGAAATTTTGCATGAATGCCAAGAAAATAAAGAATGTACTCAATAAGGATAAGTGCATAAATTCTTAGTTAAGTGTTTTTGACACTCATGTTAAAGGGGGAGATTGTTGGTCAAAAGAATAGTCTTGACAATTGAGTGTCAACACACTTAACCATTTTCACTATATATGCCAAGCACACAATGTATGTCGAGTGATCCAAAAAAATTTAGATGTTGAGTGATCTAGGAACATTCATGTGTCGAGGAATACAAGATATAACAGGTGTTGAGAAAACTAGGATATAATAGGTGCTAAGCAAACCAGGATATAACAAGTGCTGAGCAAACTAGAAATGTAGTAGATGCCAAGCAATCCAGAAACAATATGTGTCAAGAATCAGGAATTCAATATGTGCCAAATAACTTTGGATCAATATTAGAGTTTGTGCCATCACAAATTAAGATGTAAAATATTTTTTTCATGACTCACAAAAGGATAAGAAGATAAGATTGAATCCTTGCAACTACCTGTGAAATCAACATGCAGAGAATCAGAAAATTAGAGACAACATGCAACCAATAGATGAAATCAAAGGATTTGAGCGAGAATTTCAAGTTCATAAATGCATAGAAAACCCTAAGTCCACAATATCTTTATAAGGAGACCATGAGACCATATTGAAAGAGTTGAAGAAGTTGTTGAGATTGCTAAGACAAGAGTTGAGAAGGGTATTGATGGAGTTATCAAATTGTAGAACAGAGCAATCAACAAAGGTGTAAAGGACTTAGTGAAATGGACTACAAGAATACATCTAGTTGATTAGAACAAAGCAGGCGATACATTCAAAGATTAGATCAAGCAGAGATTAGAATGAGAAGAGTAGATCTAGTACCTTAATCTATAAATTTGATATTTCATTCAATCAAGTCAAATGTTCTAATACTATCTAACAATTGTATTAGAGTTTGAAATCCTATGTTGATAGGTTAGCTTAATAGCTAGGTAGGAGAACCTTTGGAGAAGGTCATGAAAGTCCTATTAAATTAGGTGGGTTTAACAACCTATTGTAAATCCTTTAACAGGGTGGCACTTCATGCAAGTGTTTGTAAATCCTCTAACTAGGTCACTATTGACATAGTGTAAAGCCTTTAAAAAGGTAGGCCTTTCACAGGGCAGACCATCAGAAGTGGTTGAACATTGATTGTTGTAATGATTTTTGTGGGTATCATCCCCACCCCAGTTTTACCTTCTTATTCATGGAGGGTTTGTGGGTTATCAATTTTGTGTTATGTGTTATTGCATGTAATTGATTTTATATTCTTTTATATGTTTACATGCATGCAATTTTTTTTTTTAGTTATATGTTTAAAGGATAAGAAAAGGAGATTAAAAAGGTGTGGTACTTTTGATTCACTCCCCCTCTCAGAAGTAATCTTCCCATTTGAATATTCAAACAATAAAATGGTGTCTAAAGTTTAAATTTCAATTCTGCATTAACAAAAGAAGTACTTACTAATGAAAAAGTTATTCCCTTTAACCAGAGAACTAATTTTTGTTTGCATACTTACATATGAATTCAAAATTGAATGTACCATTATTTGTAGCTTAATTTTAGCCTCATAAACCCTTTTCTATCTCTACAAGTCTTAATTCAACTTCATAATGGCTTAACAATTTCTTATGTTATTTCCCTTTAGCTTTTAATAAATGAATTGCGTGGATTGATAGGGGTTTTTCTGCAACTATTACTAACTTCAACTTGCTTCCAAGTGTGTCACTTGCCTTCTTCTCTAGCCAAATTTTTGCTCTTTCTCACATCTTACCTTTAACAAATATTTCGTTTAAGTTCTCTACATGATATTTTACAATATCTTTCTATCTTTTTTCTCTATTCTCATTCCTTCTAACAATTTTATTTATATTCCTTCTAAATTTATGTTTCCTTGGATTCTAGGATCTCATGTTGTTTTTTATTCTCATATTGTTCATTCTACAAAATCTTGGTTTTGAAATTAAGAAGCAATGAAAATGGAGACACACCCAAAATAGATCAAAAATATGACAAAGAATCAGTTAGAAGTCATTACCATCAGATTACTCAATCCTCTTTCTAAAGATAAATCCTATAAAATCTTGTTGTATGACCCATGTTTTTAGAAATCTAACATGTTATCACACTATTTTGATATCTAGGTCATGAATTATTGATCTGTAATCTATATCACTAAGAATATGTCCAAAATTATTATACTTATAATACACAAATCCATTTCTTATGTTATTATTTATGCCAATAAGTCCACTAGTTGTAGGGTTAGTACCTTGATACATATTATTATTAAACCTAGGTTTCCTACATTCACTACCTCTCTGTCCATAGGCATAACAATTATAAAAATAACCATAAAAAAGGGTTAGTATACTTACATATAATGTTCTTTATGTGACTAATTTCATTTCATGCAAAAAATATTCTAGTAAATTTTCTTCTTACTCCTTTAGGTGGCTCATATTATTTGGGCACTTCTTTAGTTTGGTTAGAGTCTTCCTTGTTCAAATCTTCTTTTGGTTGTTTAGGTTTCCCAATCACAAGATTTGGTTCCTTAGTAACTCCATATATCTTTAATGATTTGCATTCATAGTAAGAAATGCCAGTCTTATCATAAGTAGGTCATTGTGTCGTACTCTTATCATCAAGTTTTTCGATGCTCAAACACAATTTCTCAAGATTTTCTTTGTTTATCTTCTCATGTTTTGTGTATTGAAGCTCTGTAGTCTTGAGTTTAGATGCTACCTTTGTAAGTTTGGATTTCAGATATGCATTCTCAAATCTCAAATTTGATTGGCCTCTCTTCTCATCTTTAGATTGGTAATCTCAAATTGATGCTTTAAGATCTCAATCTCCTTATTAAGATTTGAAATTACATCACTTTCCTTGATCATATCATTTAAATCATTCTCCTTGAAATTAGTAGATTCAATATGTTTTTTTAACTTCTAAATGGTAGCTTTTTTCCATTGTCTTCTTTTTCTTCAAACTATATCTTTATTCAATAATTACATCAAATTTTCAAGAGCTTCCGCCATATTATTTTGTAACCAATTTATATCCATAATGATCTTACTCAAGTTATTAGGCCTCTTCTGAATATCTATGCTTTGATACTAACTGTTAGAGATACAAAATACTAAGGGGGGAGGGTGAATTAGTATTTCACAAACTCCCATCGATGAATATTTCTTACAATATTAAAATATGCACATGTGATTAATCTGAAAAAGTAAACATAGCAATAACATAATGCAACTTGTAATACCATTATTTTTTAACTAGGGAAACCTTGGCCAAGGGAAAACCCTAGTGGGTATGCTACCCAAAAATTAATCCACTTATCAAAAGTATCTTGTCAAAGATATTAAACATATTAGGATTATATTACATATATATTGTGTGTTTGTCCTTTTCAAAGGAACAAGCCTTATTAGAAACATTAGTCCTATTAAGATTTTTTAATGCAATTACAAAATGTATGCAAGATGAGCCCACTACCCAAACATATAATTATAATGATATATGTTATATGAAAAAGGAATATATACATAAACATTTTGATAATGTTGATATCTACAATATCTAATCTATTCTTTGTTGCCATCTATACATTACTTAACATATACTAATCTTTCTATTCTCTAACATAAATTTTACATCACAAAGTAAGTACATAATAATTTCCAAAGACATCACACAAGTTTGCATGTCCAACTCTATCCTTTATAGAAAGTTATTCTATCTCGACAATGTTCATGTCTTCATATTTTTCCCAAAATGCAAAACTTAATTTTTCTATGTTAGGGTTAACATATAGGATGTTTTCCCTAATTAGTTAAGTAATTATTATGGTAGAAAAAAAAGCTCTTTGACACAATTTACCATTTCCTTCATTCTTATATGTTCCACTTCTACATGACTGTAATTGATAAAACCTTAATATATTTACCTATACTACACCTAATGGCTTTTGTTCAAACATGTAGTGTCCTTGTATAAGATTATAGCTTTCCTCACATATGTACATGAAAATTTTCTTTCTATGAACTTCACAAACCAAAAGTATGCCTCTATTGATAATTATTCTTTACAACACCTAGATAATATTTTGAATATTCAAACCAAAATTTAGTCTTTATGCTAAGATGACTAAATATAGATGATATATTTCAATAAATGAAAACCTAAAAACATTTACATACCAACCTCTTAGCCAAATTTATAACACCTATAGCACTAATGCAAACCAAATTACATAAATTGTCTTCCCCCCAACCATAGAATTACAACTTCTTTCTCACTTGCTTCATGGATAAACCATTGACTTATGTTTTCACTTTTTGAATATTTAGTTAATTTTTTTGATAAATGAAGTAGGGAGAGGAGCCAAAATTCAAAGTTACGAATATAAAAAGTTGAATCCCAAGACCATTACAACTGAGAAGCTGGCCTGAAAAACCAAATGCAATGAAGAAATCACTCTCAAAAACTAATAAAAAATACATACCTAGAACTACCATAGTTACTAATACCAATCACAAGAACAATGATTAATATGATTGAAGATTGTGTTAAACTAAAACTACTAAAAACCTTGCAACTACAAAAATTAATCCATATGAATTGACATAAACCATATGCAAATAACAAAGCTTTAATAGTTCAATTTTTTTATAATGCAAACTATATTAACATTAAAAAGCTCCAAGATCATAAAGTAGCATAAGTTCATAATAATAGAGAGTTTTTAAAACTCTATACTAATAAAAATTTTAACACCTTTGTGAGGTAATGAAAAAACAAAAATAGAAAGGAGAACTAAACCATTTTAATGTTATTCTAATCCTTAATCAGCTAGGAGAGCTCCCCTTGCCAATTAGTGACATCTTTAGCCTCCTATTTCTTGGTCTTCTCCTTTCTAGTTAGGGTTTCTTTCTTCGATAGTAATGCACAACCTACTTTTCCTAGTAACCACCCCTAGAATCATTTTTCCCATAATCTCCCTTTGGATGCAATAGATAGTCTGCACAAAGGCCCTCATCTTAATATTGGTAATTGAATCATGTATATTTTATCCAAGAAACCAATTTTATCTTAAAGAGAAACTAATTTTCTAGATAGTTTTTCCTAAGGATCGTTAACTTTTAACAATATGATCTCAATACTAGCCTCCTATTTAATCTTATCAACATCGTTGTCCTCCTTCTCATAGATAAAATTATTTTCCTCTATATATTTTGCATCCTTCATGTCCTCATTTTATATTTCATCCTATGCTTTAGTCTCTCCTTCTAGGCATTTGTATTCATTGGGTCCCACATGAATGTTATTCTTCTCACCCTTCTGTTGTTTTTGTTCTTTTTTCTAAAGGATCATTTCCAATATCCTCTTTTTTGCCTCCTCTCACCATTATAATCCCATCTTTTATCTCTTTGTCCTTAGTGTCTTTCTTATCAACATCAATGATTTCTTTATTAGTCTTGCTCTTGTCAAGGGTGGCGCCCTATCTTCTTTGCAGAAAGTTATTCATTTTGCAAGGTGTTTCACTTAGTAGTGATTCCTCAAGGGATTTTTTAGGGTCACTAGGTGAAATAGGTTTCTCATTAGTGGTCTTTCTTTGGGTCCCAAGGTTATAGATCTCTTTAGTGGGGCTCACAATAGGGGTAAGATTAAATTCATCAATTATTATAGACAAGTTAGTCCCAACCAACTCTTTCCCATGGGTTAGGGTCTTGCTAAAAGTTGGGTGATGGTGAAACACATGGTGGTATAGAACAAAGTTGAACCCTTAATGGAGAGGTAGGTTTACACCATACTCAATGTTGCCTTTTAAAGAGGAAGCCACAAAGAAAAGGACATTAACTTTTTCCCCATGAAACAGGAAATTCAACAAGGGGAACTAGTAGGCATATTAAGGGTTAAATATGCCTTCACACATAAGATGTTTCTTAATCTAGAGGCATATAATAGAAAAAGGAGGAGGGAGAGAAAATATGTCATACCCAATTTTAGAATTCACCCATTCTGCCTTCTTATTGTTGTCAAAGAACTTTTTCTTGTAGTTATTGTACTTTCTCTTTCTTTTTCATTGCACCCGATGACCTTTACACTTCAAACTAGTGGCCTCTTAAATAATCTCTAGAGTCACCAAAAACTCAATTCTACCAATAGTCATAGTACCTTTATGCCACAATTTGGAAAATATACAAGAGAGCTCCATGTTGGAACCTCTCTTAGATTTAATGTAATTTGTTAGCTCTGCATCTTGAAAGCACTTCCAAATTTCCTATTTTTTTCAATTCCCCATTATTTATTGGCTCCACTTTTATAAGTGGCCCTCCCATAATTTTAGTTCTACCAAAATAATAGAATACTTCATGTATAGTCATATTGTCTTCAATAGAGGCGACATTCTATGATACATTACACATCTTCATTTTCTCCATAGAAAAATTCCTTCTTCTTAGAGTGGAGAACCAAGAAATTTCAAAAATTGTGTAGGATTTTATTTTTCTTATCCTTTATTATAATAATTCCTTAGTAAGGCCTTTCTTGGTAAGTAGAATTCCTTATTTTCATTAAATTTTTTGTAATCTATAGTTAAATATTTGGTACACTTGGTAATTAATGAAGAATTGGCAAGGCTTTCTTAATTTTCTCTACATTTATTTTTCCTTACATCTTTAAAATACTATCCATATATTTTTATTAAAATTTAGAAGGGGATACATTTTCATGTTGGAATTATATTTAAAATTTAGAAAATTTATTTTAGATGCCATACCTACTTTAAATATTCTCCTAAGCTAAAAAATCATCCGCTTCTTACTAGTATCTTTTTCCAACTTTGGAAACTTGACTTTCCCATCAATAATAAAAAACATTCCCTTAGTGATATATCATTGATAATTGAAGTTGCCTTAAATCAAAATAAATAATAGGTTAATGATAGTCATAATAATATAATTTGAATAAGCCTCTTTATTCCTCATATTGCTAAAAATTTCATATTTTATCATTAAGTAATATAATTTTGACTTGATCTAGGCAATTAACATCAATAACCACTTTCCCTTCCTAGTAACCCAAACCTTTGTTGGAAAGGAAGTTTTTTGATCCATTTCCTTCTCTTAGAGTATGTTTAATTTTGATTTCCTTGAACATACTTAGTCTATGTTTTCATTCCTCTATAAGGATGAGAATTTTCCAGGGAGTACTAGCTTTATTCTACCAAAATGACTTTTTTGGCCCTAAACTCCTAGAGAGATTTGATACCCTACCACATGGCAAGCCCTTCAATATAGTTATTTGAACTAATACCTATATCTTTAGTAAAACCTTGGATCATGTCTCCTATATTATTCCTAACTAGTCCTCCTATGCTAGAGATACTTTGGTTACCTTTTGAAAACCCATCCCCATTGACTTTCCACCAATTTTAGTCTAGAGGGGTCCATTTAGTTTCCTTCCTTCTCCATATTTTCAATCAATTAAAGGTGGCGAGGTTTTGATTAATATGTCATGTTTGTTTATATCTAGTTTCATAGAGTGAAGGGATAATAGATAATTTTTTGTAGGAAGAAGCATTGACATTATCCTTTACTAGTCTCTTAACAACATAAAACAACTCTATATAGCCAATATATCTACTTAATGTTATGTATATTTACTTGACTATGCACAAATATATATATATATATATATATATATATATATATATTTGTGTTTGTGTGTGCATTGTTGTCAACTAGATATGTATAACATTAATTAAGAGGAATCCAAACATGAGGTTTTACTATCTAATAGATGCATTCTATTTGAATAGAAAGAGTAATATATAGACTGTATTTTTCTGAGATGTTCCTTTTCTAATGACCTTTGGAGTGTAATGTTTCAATCTCTCCAGTGCACTTGGGTTATTGCCTAAAATAGTTTATCATCACTTGGAATTACTTTCCTCTTTCCCACCCTCTTTCATGTTGATATTATTAATTATGGAATATATTACTTGATTTATACTATGATGAGTTAGATGGTAGATGTATGATGTTAGATGATTATATCCATATGCATGTTTTATTTATGTTCTTTATGCCTTTTAGTGTCTGCCTACTCAATTTACTTGTTTTGTATACTCCCTAAAGTAAATTATTATTTTCTTCTTATTATTATTTGTATATACCTTAGTGTTGAACTTCCAATCAAATAAATTATTTAATATCAACAAGCATTTACATCTCAAACTCTTTCCTCATTTCATCAACAAATATCCCACACATCATTTCATGTCCTCCAAATATAATATTATCAACAAATATCCCACACATCATTTCATGTCCTCCAAATATAATATTATCAACAAATATTTCAATAATCAAGATTTTATCTTCATATTCTCGTTTCAGATATATATTATTGTTCTCACTATTTCTAACAAAACCAATTATCATCAACTAAGAGTGTACTCTTTCATACCATGCTTAGGGTGCTTCTTTTAATCCATATAACTCCTTGTGTAGCTTACATACCATATTCTTCTAATTTTAGTACACAAAACCTTTTGGTTGCTCTCTGTCAACTTCTTCTTTGAGAATTCCATTAAAAAATGTAGACTTGACATCCATTTGATAATATTCTTGAATCCTTAGAAATATTCATATGCAAGTAATATCCTTACTCCTACTCTAGCAACAATGGAAAATGTCTCACCATAGTCAATACCTTCTTTGTGTGCATATCCCTTAAAAATTAGTCTTTCTTAGCTCATTGCTACTTCTCCATTCTCATTCATATTGTTTATGAAAATACATTTATCTAACAAATAAAATTATTATCCTTTGATATTGTTACCAATGTCCATGTATTATTCATCTCATTTTGTTCAATCTCTTTATTCATAACATTAATCTAATATTTATTTTGTAGTGCATATTTAACCATTGTAGAGGATCAAATTTAGAAATAAGACGTGTATTATCTCTCAAATTACTTCTTTTCACAACACCAAAATTATTGTCTCTAATGATCTAGTTCATTGAATGGCTCCTTATGATATACTTTGCTAATACATTATCAGTTCTCTATTGTTCAACATTATCTAGTACACTCAATGGGGGCTCAATAGGTTGTAGGTTTCTATCGCTCAATTACTTTTGGTAGTTTTTTAGGTAGTGTTCTTGTTGCTCCTTCTTGTACATAGACAAAACCTCTAATAATCTTTCAATTCTTTCATTCTTTATTCACCATTATTTTATCCAAACTCATCAGTTATCACATTTTGACTTTCAACCATTTTGTAAGTATCTCTTTTCAAACATTTATAAGCCTTGCTCCTCATGGAATAATCTACAAATATGCCTTCATCACATTTAGACTAAAATTTTCAATTCCTAGTAAATTTAAGAATATAGTATCTACTTCCAAATATTCTAAAGTACATAACATTAGGTGTATGCCCATACTAAAATTCATAAGGCATTTTATAATTTGTACGATTCTCTAATCATACTCAACCCGTTACATAGATAGCAATGTTGATTACATCTCTCCATTATATGTATGCAACCTCCTCATTTTAATAGTGCTCTAGCATAATTACTAATAGATTTTCTTTTTCTTTGAGCTATACCATTCTATTGTGATGTCCTTGGTGGAGACAATTATCCCATGATTTATTCTCATTAAAAAGACAACAAACTCATTGGAAATAAATTCACCTCCTCTATCAAATCTTAGAAATTTCAATTATTTACCTATTTCTTTCTCAAATATTTCCTTGTACCATTTGAACATTTAAAATGCATCATTCTTTTTGTTTTAGAAACATGACAAACATCATTCTTGAGAAATCATAAATAAATAAGATAAAATATCACTCACCATAGTAACTTTAGACTTTTCTATGACCACATTGATTAGTATGAACCAATTTGAATACATTATTACATGAGTAAGACTTACTTCTGAAACTACACTTAGACATTTTCCCAATCTGATATTGCTCGCACATCACTTTATCAAGTTTTCTTAAGCTTGATAAACCTCTCACTCTTTACATTCTACTAACCTTGACTATGTTATCCAAATTTACATGACATTAAATTTTGTGACATAGCCAAAGATTCTCAATCCTCGAAATCAAATATGTACTCTTAAAGAGAACTAGATAAAAGATATTAACCCCTTGTTTATTCACTAGTACTAATCAAACTTCCAACACCATCATATATGTTCACCTTTTAATTTGGAAACTCTAGTTAGTGACCTATGTTTTTTCAGTTGAGCCACACTCAATAGATTGTAATTTAGACATTAAACCCAATATGCATAACCACATATAATCCTTTCTTTTAAGACAATAGAACCTTTTTCCTTTTACGTGACATGGGACACTGCTTCTAATTTTAATAAATCCACCATCATAATATGAATTATATTTCAAACTTTCCAAAATCACTAGTGATGTGATGTTAATAACCAATATCAATAATCATTGTATCATTATTACCAACTTGAGAGATTAGAGATTTTTCTTTCTCATACCTTTCTTCTCCTTTAGAGTCATCCTTCACTAGAACATAAACAACTTTTCCACCTTCTTCCTGATTGACACGTTCATACTTAGTGTCATCCTCCTCTACTAGGTATCAAGCCTTCTTTAATTCTTCTTTGTACTCCTTGCTTCCTTGATATGTGTCCCCCCTTTTGTTATTTATTTCATTTTTGTTCCCATGAGGACATCTAGATGAAATATGAATATCCTTGTTACATTAAAAAAAAACAAAGGTAGTTTACCTTTATACTTTCTTTTGCCTCTCGATATCCTTTTTGCTAGTAGTGCCTCAATCTCTTCTTGATCATTGTCAACTAATTAATAACCACTTTCATGATCACTCTAATGAGTGCTCTTTTATTTCCTTGAACTCCCAATAGTTAAAGATGACTTGAAAGAATATTTAATCTTAGGTAAACATAGGATATCAAAAATATTAACCTCAAAATAAGTCAACCTGCCAAATAAAGCATAAAGTGTGATATCATTTCCAAGTATAGATCTCAACTACTAAATAGCATAAAATCTAATACTATAGATAGGTAATAGAGTTTTACGAAAAAAAATCTTACTAAAACATCATCATGTATGACTACACTAGCTCCTTTGATAGCATTAACCACTTCCTTGATTTGGTTACTATATTACACAATGTTCTTGCCATATTTCATTCTCGTATCATTAAACTTACCGCTAAGACATTTAACCTTTTCTCTCAGTGCATCTTTATCTCCTCCATCAACAAGTGTGATTTTGTCTCATATCTCCTTAGTAGTAGTACAATCTTTGATATCATGGAATTCAACATCACTCAAATAAGAAGTAATCACTATCATTAGGGAATTGTGTTCTTTCTTTTCTCTCATCTTTCAAACTATCATAGGCCCAAGTGGTGGTGGTATGTACTAATTATCAAGCTAGTGCAATGCAAAGTCTCCAATTCTAGACAGATATAACCTTATTCTAATTTTCCATGATGGAAAATTTTCCTTGGTCAACTTTGGTACCTCTCTTATAGATATTTTTGGATCTATAGCTTAAGTCTTCCAAACTTGTTCCTCTAAGAGCCAAGCTCTTATACCAACTATTGGATAACTAGGTGGGGGTTTAAATCAATTATCTTCATGCCCTGTATATAGCTCACCACACTTTCAACAACCTATAAATATCAATAATTTTAGTCAGTAAAAATTAACTTGGTTAAGATTATATCGTAAAAAAAATTGTACTTCATATATAGAGTATCATCTTTATTTACCAAATTACAAAAATAAATATAGTTTTAATCATGTAAATAATGAATAATATGTAAAAAAATCATAAAATCATTAATACAAGTATTTTTAATGTGAAATTTTGTTTTGCATAATAACCAGTAGGAAATTTTCACCCTAAAATAATTAACTCATCTAAAGTGAGCTTAGTTAAGAGCCAATCCTATCCAATGTTACACTTTTTAGGTGTGGCTCTATTAGGAGTTTCCATGAAAGATGATATAGACCTTATCACCCTTTAATAAGAGGCCTCTCTAAATGAATTAAAAACATTCAATAGAATGTTCTCTTGTAAAGCTATTTACATATAATGACTATTAATGCCACTCAGTTAAGTGATTTTTGACTATAATGGGTAAAGAGTAACAATGCCATGACCTAGTAAATATGCAACTTGCTTTGTTTGATCAGATCCCCATTCTTCTCATATATTTTCTCACTAAATAACCATCATATCAACTCTTTACTTGACTTCAACTTGGAATTCAAATCTCAATATAATCTCCATCAACAACTTTTCACCAACTTGAATGTAAAATAGGGCAAAAATATTCTCCTTCTTGTCTCCTCCTTATATAGACACGTTGTTTCTGCTTCATCGCAATTGTTAGGGTTTCCAAAAAATAATCTCAACCACATGATCATCAACCAACTCAAGTTCAATGAATCTGATGCTATGCAAAACATTTTTCAAATCTTGCTAATTATATCTCCACCTTGGAAGATGAAATTTTGTTGGATCTCAAAACATGTCTCAAATATTCATTATCAAATTTCTCTTTAATTATTCTAAGCATTGATCTTTCTAATAGAATTTTTCATTATCTCAGAATCTTCTAGAATAGTCTAGATCTATGCTTAATGCCTTCATTTTCACCATCTTCCTCAAGCTATGCTGTTTTATTGAATTGAGTTCTATCTTCATTGAACACCTCCATCACTTGATTAATACTACACTTAATTAAAACTAGACTTGGTTGATTATCTCCCTTTCTTAGTTAATATGGTTCTTATTTTAAATTCTATTTCTCCCTCTTTTACCAACCATAATTTCTAGCTTGGTATAGCTCACTAATTCCTTAGCTCTTCAATTTGCAACTTCACGATGAAGGGTGCTCCTCTTAATACCATAAACCATAATAGAAAACAAAGAAAAAACAACAAATGTGAGAGCAAGATATGGACTTCTTATTTGTGCTACAAATAAAGAATCACATAATTCACAAGTACAATATGCTAACCCACACGGGTGCCTTCATTATAGTAATCTGCAATAATAAGCTACGAACTACCACCCAGAGTTATCATAGACAATGTTCAGGCCTTTCTTAAATAGAAAATTTTATGTCACCTAGGAAGGTTCTAGACATTGAAACTTAATACCTAGGGCTGATGAACCCTAACAATACGTATAGAGTCGGCCAAATATATCTTTAATGATTATTTTAGATATTTTACATAACCCAACTTTGAAAGGCCATAACTCATGAACCATTGCTGCAATTGTCTATTATAACCACTTTTCAAAAATGTTAGCTCATGATCTATAGGCTAGAAATGACACAAGGACCCTTCTATTGATTTTTTGGTCATCATCCCAGAACTCTAAGGCCTCAAATGGTGAGCCTGGAGATTTTTCTATAAATATTTCTACCAAAACTCCACAGAACTTCTTTGATACTTGAGTTGGAGCAATGGGATTTTTAAGGTAGATTTATAGCTCTATAGTGAACCTTCATGTAGAAAATGAGAATATTTTGAGATTTTATGACAAGCTTACTAAAATTAACAAGTTCACATAAATAGTAACCACCCTATCTACTAGTCCTTATTAAAATAGAAAAGACTAAAAAGAAAAGATTTTTGGGTGATGAAATATTTCTCTTACACCTAGGAGTCTCCTAATTCAAACACCTAGGGTAATTTAAGAAGTGACTCTATCACATCTCAGGTGTTTAGAGGAAAATGAGATTTTTTAACCTCCTCCAATCCTCTACTAGCTTCCCTTTTCATTTAACCAGATATTCCTCATAATTTATATTCTTGGTACTTTTTCCAATACAACTATTCAATATCTCCTCAATCTCCTTTGTAACCAAACTAGCTACTGGAATACTCCACCACTCTTCTGCAACTTCATCTAATTAGCTCCTTCATAGTACTCTATCAAATCTAAAATATTAAATACTAGTGAAATATTCAATTCAACTAAAAACTCCACTTCATAAGGATTTCTAGAATATGCCTTTTCAATATCTTGCATAATCCAAATTTCTTCATCTTCAACTTATTATATTTCCCCACTGGAAAATGTTCTTTCTCGAATGAACCATGAATTTATCTCCAATCTAAAATTCCTTATACCTACTTTTCACATCTACCTTAGCATTGTATTGTGTATTCTATTGATATTGTAGTCAAGATTGTTATTAGTGAAAAACACTTATCCATATTGTAAGTATCTACTGAGCTTATGTTATAGTTAATAGTGTTAACCAAGCATTTTAGGATTTACTAAGTTCTAAAGTTGCTACTGAGTTCAAAGAACAATATTCAATTTGTGCCAAGTAGTTTCTACCATAATGGTGATCAGCAGTGTAAACCGAGCTTCTTAGTGCTTGTTGAGTTTCTTAGTGAAAACTGAGTTGTGTAGTGCTTACCAAGCTTGTAGTTATAGTGATGTGAATCTAGTGTTGACCAAGCCACTTAGTGTTAACCAAGTGATTTAGTTTATACTAAGATCATTGTGATAGCATTGATTAATCTATGTAGTGTAAATCAAGTGATCCAGTTTATATGTCAAGTTTCATAGTATTCACCAAGTCCCCAGTGTAGACCAAGTTCAGACTACTTGGAAGTGATCAATATGGACCAAGCTTTTATGTCTACCAAATGTATAACAATATTGAGCATTGACAATGGATGTTGAGTATCAGAACCTCACCAAGGTAGTATTCACAACCCAAGTTCTTGTAGTTGGGCTAACTTTGTGTATTTTTTGTAAACTTGTATTGTAGGAAACTTTGTTAAATTGTAATTTGGATTGGTATATATGTAATGTATTGTATCACATTTGAAAGCATGAAAAATCTAAATGTAACCAATAGAGAAGAGAAGAAGCACAAAGTAAAAAAAAGGCTACAATAGTATATGGAGCAACAAAGATTTATCCATCACAGCAAGGTGATCATTATACTCAAAGGTATCTCATTCAAAAAATCAATTTGCAGATTAGAAATTAGCCACTATTTCATCCTAATAGGTGAATTAGTTAAATCCTTTCACAAGGTAGACTTAACAGTCTTTTGTAAATCTCTTTACTAAGTGCATACTTTATTGTATGTTTGTAAATCCTTTTGCAAGGTGGATCTAGTTGTACTTATTACTCTTAATAGGACAAATCATCAGAAGTGATCATTGTTAGCCTTAATAGGCCAACTTTATACTACAGTACTAAATCTTGTGGGTATCATCCCCACCCCAATTTTACTTTCTATTTGTAAGGTTTTTGGGTCACCAAATTGTGGTTTGAAAGTGCTATAACTTTTTTTAATGCTTTTAGTTTTTCATGCATGCAATTAGATCAAGATTAACATGAAGAATTAATTGGTAAACAAGGATTAAGTTTTCTTAGTTACTGATTCACCCCTTCCCTCTCAATAACTTAGCCTATCATATATGTTTCCAAAAGTTGGTATTAGAGCTTTGTGGTTCTCAGAAAAGAAGATAAAAAGCTTGAGCAAAGATCAGAGGTTATGGAGGTATTCTGACCTAACAAGGCTATTAACAATGAAAAAATAGATTTGGAATTGGCTATTGGACAACTCAAGAAAACAAAGGAGAAACTCTCTCAATTCTTACAAAGAAGAAAAGATCTTGTAGTACAAATGAATGACCAACTTTCCATTGAAAAAAGAATTGAGGACATCCATTTAGAAACCGATTCAAATGAAACTAATGAGGCAATCAAAGAACCATTAGAAAAGAATGGTGCACTTCAAGATGAAGTAAGAAAATTGAGAAGAGGGAAAGAAATTTAATTAGTAAGATAGTGTGAAGTCATAGAAGAGAAAAATAAAATAAAATAAGAGATAGAAGGAACAAACAATGAAATTTAGCACCTATCCTTTCAACAAGTAGACTTCATTAATTAGGTCTCCAATGCAAATGAAGAAATCATGAATCAAAGATCAGAGAATGAAAGATTGCAGAATGATCTATATAATGAAATGAAAACCAATAAAAGGATGATGAATTCTCAAGCAAACATGAATCAACTAAATGAACAAATCCAACATAGACAGAAATGAAAAGAAATAATTGAATATATAGAAGAAGGTGAATCATCCAAGTAAGGAGCTCAAAAGAATCAAAGACCTACCTGCAATCACTATGGTAAGATAAGTCATACATCAAAAAAATTGTGGAGCAATGGGAAGGCTAAATTTAATGAAAAATGCGACAATTGTAGTTAGCATGGTCATAAAGCTAACGAATTCAATGAGAAACCTAAGTTTGAAGGAAAATATCAAAAATGTAAGAAGCATGGGCACAAATCCTCAAAATGAAAAACTAAGATATTGAACAAAGTAGAATAGATTGTTAAAGCTATATTTGGCTAGGACTATAACACCTTATGTACATGTCATTAATGTGGAGAATTTGGACACATTAGAATGAATTGTGTAAAAGATCGCATGAGGACAAGAGACACCATTAGAAGATGTTTTATTTGTATATATTTTCGTCATCTTGCTAATAACTATATGAATATTAGAAGAATTGAATATGAAAAGAAAGCTAAGGCTGATAGCATCAGAAAGTAGATGAGACAACAATGGAACAAGTCCAAGCAATGAAGCAATTCTCACTCAAGAATTGGGTGACTCAAGAATTTCCACTTGATCTCTTGCAAGAAGAACTGGAACTAGGATTCTAAAGAATACATCTCACATCAGTTCTAGTCAGCTACAAGGGAATATCCATATCAACATTCAAGATGTGAAAGAATCACCAAGCACTCAAGAAGATGCCAGTCATTACCGAGTGAGGTTGGGTTGCAGACCTTATTGAGCTAGCTTAGGTTGCAAGACCCTATTGAGCAAGGTCCACAGTAACTCATTATTGTATGGAAATTGAGTCATGGATGTTCCTACCGAGCATTCAATGCAAGCCAAGGGGAAGACAATCAATCATTTGAGTGAATGATCGTACCAGGCATTTATGGCTATCAAAAGGAAAAATTTGATAAAAAGGAAAAATCAATTTCATTTTTCACCATGAATTTTCTAGAGCTATTTTAGTTCATCCAAGAGATTTGAGTGAATCACTATTGAAGATTTTCATGTCTTTGTAAAGCCTATCAAGCAAATGGCATCCTCTAGTAGTAAGACTAAGAAAGGGTTAGAGATGTTAGTTCAAGGCATGGAATGGAAGGCACCAGACTTCAAGTTGAGTCTGGTGGCTGCTAAAACCCTAGATCCAACTAGAGATCAATCTCAAATTCCATGCAAGGTACTATTGATTAATGACATTTGTTCACATTTTTGATGTATTTTTCGAGATATTGGAACCCTGGAAATCGATGAAACTTTGGAGAAGCTATGTGTGAATGGTGTATTAAAGCCTAAGCATAAAAACCTTGAAGCTAAGGGTTTGAATCAAATTCCTCACATGACATGAGACTTTCAAATTAAATTGATAAGATTTATCCTTAGCCATATGCATAATGGTTAGTTGTTGTTGGAGCAACCAATTGTGATAATGAAGAATATGATTCATAGGATCACATGTCTCCCAATGATAACCAAGGAAAAAATGACCAGGATGAACCCACAATAATGGGTTCCACTTTTGTGGAATGAAGAAAATCCAAAAAAATTTGCAAAATTTGCAACTCCCATTTATCAATTGTTCACCTGAACATATTAACCATGTTTAAAGTGAACATATATTATAATAATGTTCACAATAAACATATTTCATATATATTAGGCATGTTCACTGTGAACAAACCTCATTCATTTGTTTGCAAAACTTAAGGGTGTGTAGTTGCGCAAACACATGTTCGTAGCGAACCCATTATGTATGTTCACAGTGAATAGTGTGTCTGGAGTGAACATGTCAAATTACAAATTTTTACCCTCTTTTTTGTAGTAAAATAAAATTGGCTCTTTTCACAACCAAAATTTGAAATGATTGATCTCTTATTGTAACATAAAAAATGCCAATTTGTGCTACTTGGAGCAAGCTTTCTGATGACTATAATTATAATACATATTATATTCATTAAGACTTTCAAATATGAGTTTAACTCATTATAAGTTCATTACCGATTGAACATCAACTAGCTTCGACACTTTGGGAAAATTAGTAAATTAGGTCAATTTTTAAAAAAAAAAATCTAGGAAATAGGTTATTGAGATAGCTTTCTATTCAACAAAAAAAATAGATTTATGATAAATTGAGTTCAAGTTATCTGTGTCAAAACAAATGTATGTTTGAATTATGATTGGTGTCACTTAAAAACTTCATAAACTATAAAATATTCAACCAAAATGAATCAAACCAAATGCATCCTCTAGATATTGATTTTACAAATCCAACACCGAAAGAATTACCTCATTATCTTTTCTAGAAAAAAATCTATGTGTGTCTAATGGACTATCTTTCTTTAGAAATATTGAATTTTAATATGTACCACTCTTCGAAGGAGAATAAAAAATTGACATAAATAATTTATTTTTTTAAAATTAAAAAATATGGTTATAAATTAGGAACGTAGTACTAGAGATTACTAGTTTATGTCATCTAGAAATTATTCATAGTGTTAGAGATATAGTCACTCAAACATGAGGTTTTTTTCAAATATATTGATTTCAATATCAAAATTGGTCAAAGAGTGGAACTCATTATTGTGGGATCACCAACAAAAACCCTAAGTCAAGTCAAGCTAGAGAAGAAACCCCTTTCCAAGTGGGATGCAAGGGGAATGAAAATTGGATGTGTCACAGATATGGAATTGAAATTTAGGATACATGTCATTACACATAAGATATATAGCTTGAGAAAACTCAATAGTGTATCATGCGAAGTTGTGGATTTCTCATACAAAGTGGTCAAGAATAATATGTCATTTGACCTTGCTGAGTTGATGTTGAATTAGTTCAACAAAAACATGAAGAGCATTAGAACTTTGAAGAACAATCCTTTTATGTTCGGTTCACTCTTAACTTGTCTATTTTTCTATGTACAAAAGTTCTTCCCACCAAAAGGTTTATTCGTATGGAGAAAAGATGTATATTTTCTTTACCAAATAAATGAGTATATAGCTGAAATGGGAAAAAAATATGTTAGTATAATGGATAACTACTTTGATGTATTTAAGGACAATATGAATAATAGATTTAGGATACTTAAGAAACTTTTTGATGATTACAAAGATAACATTTTTTTCATGGGTGATTGTGATAAAGTGTATATACAAGTCGTTAGACTAAGAATTGTATGGGTCAAACCTCTAGGTTATGAGGTTAATATAGATGAAACCAAAGATACCATTGAAGAACTTTTGAATAAGCCTATTGACCCAAAAGCTACATTATTTGGCACTTTTGATGAAGCAAAAGGAAGAAGAGAACTAGAGATAAAACTCCCTCAGGTGGTCAAGAAAGGGAAGAAGAGGATTGCGAAATTGAAAAATAGCTCCACTCTTCTATTGACTGAAGATAAAGGTGATGATATTAAGGAAGATGAAGTAGAAGATGAAGAGATGTTAGAGGAAGGAGAGCCTATAAAGAAGAAATGTTAGGTTATTATAACCAAACCTGCAAAACCATCTACTATAGTGTTGACAAGGAGGGCATCCTAGAAGAAACAAGGAGGGGATGTAATCTTCAAATGACAACCACCATCATTTCAAGAAAGCTAGAGGGAAATTAACTGTAGAAATGGTATGGAAAATTTCAAATCACTGAAGTATGAAACAAGAACTATAGAGGAGTAGAAGAAAATTGAAGACATGGTTATGTCTAAGATGGGCATTCTCTAGACCACCTTGTTTATTAGATTTTGAGTGAATTGATGGAGAAAGTTAAGCCAAGATGGGAACAAGCCAAGAAAAATACTAAAGACATAAATGAATAGACCCTGAGGCAACTCATGCCGAACTTGAGTAATAAAGAAGTCAATGAGCCCATCAAGTAGAATGAAGAAAAACTTACCTTGAAGTTTAACACTTGTCTCAAATTAATCAATGACATTGAAAATGTAGTGAATAATGCTACCAACACATGGAAAAATATTTATAGTCTTCATAAGAAGAGTGGTTTTGCGGTTCATGTTACTGATAAGGATGATGATCATGTAGATGAAAAGGAAGAAGAAGGAAACAATGATGATGAGGAATAGGAACATGAAGCTACCCAGGAATATCTACATGGAGTTTAGAACATTGAGGAGAATGACTCAGAGAATATTGTAGCAATGGTCATAGCCTCACTTCCTCATTCTCCTAGAGAAGCATCGAAAACATCAAGCTTCGAGAAAGTTATTATAGAATTGATTGTGTCAAACTTTTCAAGTACAAGCACTTATTCAATTCTTGCACCTGTTCAACTCATTATTTTATTGACAGAAGTGACAAGCACTTCATCTACCAAGCAATCAACACTTCCTCCTCCATCAATTTTGATCACATAAGGTATTTCTTTAATAAGTGTAGTATCTATTTTTTATGCTAGTCCTACTACTTCTACCATTATTTCCATTCCGAGCATGCAATTAATAAGTACAAGGAAAGTTGAGACCAAGCCTCAACTGAGTACCAAAATTTTGAGTAAAGGCAAAGAGAAGGAAGAAGACACTGATCTTGATGAGGAGATAGTTATCATGAATTAAGATATCTCCAATCTTAATTCTAATCAAATGCATATCATTGGAGAACTCCTTTATAACAAAGCTAAGCAATAGAGGCTTAGAGAAGAAAGGAATAAAGAATTTCAAGTGCTTGAAGATGCAAAGAATATTCTTGTAGAAGCACTCAAAATAGAGGTTGACACTTCTCAACCAATTTTGGTCCAGTTAGCAGAGGTAGTCAATAAATTCAATAAAGATTTGAATGGATGGGAGAAATTTTTGTAGAAAGTAGAGAAGAAATTTGAAAATAAGGTATTGGAGCTAATTTCACAAAAGATTTTAATTCATTAATTAGACATGTCTACTATTCTAGGCTCATTGGAGACCTCTTGCAACAATGTGATTTTATTATTTGGTAAACTTTGTGATACTTCAAATTTCACCAAAGAAATTAAAGATAAAATTTCTAAGGTTGATGATGATCTAAAGGAAAGTGCACATTAGTTGCAACTTGACCTGAGTTATAGCTCTGCCCACTATACAAAGATCAGATTCTTAACTGATATGCAGGTAGAATTACTAAGAGCAGAACCAAGAATAAAAGCTACACTGGTAGACATAGAGGGCATGATTCTCCTAAACATGGATGTATTAAATAAACATATTGCACATGCTAAAATTCTCATCCATGATAAAAACTTCTCTTTTGTAGACCAAATGATAGAAATTTTAGCAAAAGTTCAAGTTGCATTTCATACATGCAAGGTGTTGCAAGAAAATTGGGACAAGACAATGGCACTAATTCTAAAGGTGCATTCTAATCTTTTGTCACATTTTTGGCATTACTGTATGGTATATAGAATACACCTTTGGCATTAATGTCAAAAAGGGGGAGAAGATGTATATAGCATAATAAAAAGGGGGAGAATATGTAGATGTATATAAAGCATATTGTAAAAGGGAAAAAGATATATATATATATATATAAAGGGGAGATGTGAGAAAGATGTAAAGTATATTGAATTTATGTATGGGGGAGCAACATCATATTATATACATGTATAGATATTCAGAGAAACATCTGTTACAAGAATAATTTGAAAAAAATCTTTAATATAGTTTGGGTAAAAGCACAAACTTGTGTCACCCTTTTGTAAAAGAAAAGGCTAACAAAACTATAATTGTTCACATTGAATGACATAAAATTGGTATTATTATTTTGAATTTGAAAATGAAGTAAACTAATGAAATATGTAGAAATTGATGAAGTTTAAGATTATAATTTTAATAATTATTTGTAATAAGAATTGATATATTTTCCTAATCTTTATAAATAATTTTGTAGCGATTGAAAAATGCTGAAAATTAGGGGTCTAGTTCCCACCACAAAACTATATGGAAATAAATTTGTTTCCCTTTGACCTCAAACTGTGTTATATATAACATATAAAGCTAGAAAAATTAAAAATAAAATTGGGCTTTAGACCTACATTTTCTCTTTTATAATGATTCAAATTTCAACTCACTTGAAATCGATAGCTTTCATCTCCTACCACATTTTTCAAAATAAATCTATTCTAACCAGGAGAAAAATTATACATTCTAAAAGATGTTTCTCTCCTCTAGAATGTCATATAAATTTTTGATTTTTTTAATATGATTTAATATTTTTTTTCTTTCTCAAAATCAAAAAAATTTCTTGTGTTAAAATATGTGGTTATAGATTTTTTAAAATTATAATATACTATAACTAATTAAAACACTATAAACTCTATATGAGAATAGTCTTGACTCTGAGCTCTACAAATTAATTTTTATATGTTATTAAAAAATATAATAAAAAATAGTAAGAGTTATTGAAATGCCACTTTTGTGAAATAATTTAATTTCTTTAGTAATCGGATACAAACTAGTATAAAACATGCATTTAATAGACATTTCCAATTGGAAAAGTTTGAGACCATATATAACTTATCTAGAATGAATTTGTCTAGATCATATGTTTGAACAAAATTGATTTTCAAATAGAAATACTCAAATTTAGTTGTTCTGATAAGTTAGCCTAAAAGGTGACACAACTTTGTACTTTTACCCATATACTTTACCGAGTTGCAGGCACAAGTTGAAGGATAAAGATTGTGCTTTGAAATTTTTGAGAATTCAGTTTTGACTGATAGGTGTTTTTGTCACTGATGCCAAAGGGGGAGATTTTTGACATTGCAGTCAAATTTATTATTAGTGATATACACTTTTTCAATTTGTAAGTATCTATTAAGCTTATTGTATAGTTATCAATGTTAATAAATCATTTTAGGCTTTACCAAGTTCTACAGTTGCTACTAAGTTCAAGGAACATTATTCATTTTGCACCAAGTAGTTTCTACCATAATGGTGATTAGCAATGTAAAATAAGCTTATTATTCTTTATCAAGTTGTTCAGTGCTTACTGAGGTCATAGTTATAGTAATGTGAATCTAGTATTGTTTAAGCCACTCAATGTTAACCAAGTGATTCAGTTTATACCAAGCTAGTTGCGATAGCATTGACTAAGCTATGCAGTGTGAATCAAGTGATTTAGTTTATCTACCAAGTTTCACAGTATTTGTCGAGTCACTAGTGCAAACCAAGTTTAGACAACTTGGAAGTGATAAGTATCGACTGAGCTTCTATATCTACTAAATGCATGATGATGTCAATCATTGACAGTGGATGTTGACTATCAAAACCTTACCAAGCTTGTCTTCAGAACTTGAGTTCATGTAGTTGGGTTGACTTTGTGTATTTTGTGTAAACTTGTATTGTAGTTGACTTTGTTGAACTATAATTTGGATTGGTATATATATAATGTATTATCACATCCAAAGATATGATTAACATAAATGTAACTAGTAGAGTAGAGAAGTACAAAGTTAAAAAAAAGGCTATAGTAGGAGCAACAAAGATTTATCTATCATAGAAAGGTGATTATTACACTCAAAGGTATCCCATTCAACAAATCAAGTTTCAGATCAAAGATCAACCACTATTTCATGCTGATAGATGGATCAATTAAATCCTTTTACAAAGTAGACTTAACAGTCTATTGTAAATCTCTTTACCAAGTGTATACCTTATTTTATGTTTGTAAATCCTTTTGCAAGGTGGACCTAGCAATTCTTATTGCTCATAACAAGGAAAATCATCTAAAGTGATAATTGTAAGCCTTAATAGGTCAACTTTATACTATAGTACTAAAGCTTATGGGTATCATCCCCACCCCTATTTTACTTTCTATTTGGAAGGTTTCTAGGTCACCAATTTTTTTGTTAAAAATTTTATGAATGTTTTAATGTTTTTCATTTTTCATGCATGCAATTAGATCAAGATTCACATGAAGAATTAGTTGGTAAAAAAGGATTAAGTTTTCTTAGTTACTAATTCTCCCCTCCCCTCTTAGTAACTTAGCCTATCATATATGTTTCCAAAATATTCATCTTTATAATGTGCTTCCTCACCTCCTTATGGGTGTTCTTCAAATATTCAACAAATTCTTCTACTTCAACACTAATTATCTCTTCTTTATCCAACTACCACAATTCAAAATAATTTTTGGGACTTCTCCCGTATACAACTTGGAAAAGTGATTTACTAGTACTCTTATTGATAGAAGTGTTATATGAAAATTTGACCTGTGGTAAAATTAGTGTTGGAAATATTCAAGATATAATAGGTTACTGAGAGGGGAGGGGTGAATCAGTAAACAATAAAACTTTTAAGTCAGTTTAGAATAAACATATACAACATTTACTCATCTAGCCTGCTGCATAAAAGAACTATTAAACATTTAAAACCATATATGCACAGAGATTTGGTGACCCAGAAAACCTTCCAAAATAGAAAGTAAAACTGCAATGGGGATGATACCCACAAAGCTTCGTTATTGCAGTATGAAGTTGGCCGGTTAAGGCTTACAATGATCACTTTCGGTGATCTTCCCTGTTAGGAGCATAGAGGATTGCTAGATCCACCTTGTTAGAGGATTTACAAACATACTTTACAAGTATGCACTCTATTAGGAGATTTGAATAAAGATGGTTAAGTCTACCTTGTTAAAGGATTTACAAGAATGATTCACCTATTACGATGAACCAACAGATCCTTTTACAACTTGACTGGATTCTTTATTGTAGATCACCTTCTGTGATTGATGAAATCATTTCTGCTCCTGGTAGACCTTGCTGAATGTTCTTTTCTACTGATGAATTCGCATATCATATCTTATGTCCCTCCTTTTTGCAATATTTTATATCTTGTATGTCTTCCTTGTATCTATCTATCTATTGAATGATATAATACATTACATGTATATACCTTTCCAATAATTATTCATGCAAGGTTGGCCAAATACAAGTAAACAAAATATAATTGAGTCGGCCAAATGGTAAAATAAACTCAGGTTCTTCAGACAGACTTGATGACCTTCTGATACGTGGCATCCACTACGTTACTTGGCATCGTCATGCACTCAATAGAGGTAGGGGCTCAGTTCATACTATTCATACAACGTTGCCTAAAACTCGACAACCATTGGTGACTCGGTAGATATAGTGTCACTCGGTAGAAACTAACTTCTTCGTTAACCTCCTGAGCTCGGTTATCACTGAGTCCTTTACTCGATCATCACTGAGTGCTTCCTCACTCAGTTAATACTGAGTGCATCTTTACTCGGTTAACACTAAGTGCATCTTCACTCAGTTAACACTCAGTGCATCTTCACTCGATTAACACTAAGTCCTTTTTTACTCGGTTAGAACTGTGTCTTCGATGCTTGGTTCGAACTGTGTCTCCAGTGCTTGATTTGAACTGTGTTGCCATCACTCAGTCTGAATTGTATTACTCAGTGCTCGGTTAGAACTGTGAGTGTTGTCACTAATGGCAAATAACTTTATGCCAATAATTAGATCCCATAGTTTTGGCTTGTTTCCAACCAAACATCTTAGCAAGTTTCCCAAACTGCAATTCATAACTTCTATTTTTCCATCAATATGTGGATTATGTGATGAACTAAACTTTAACTCCTTTAATTTCTTTCACAATGTATTCTAGAAATACCCAACAAATTTGGTATCATGATCTGAAACTATACTCTTTAGAAGACCATGTAGTCACACCACTTCTCTAAAAATAGTTCTACTACATGAACAATGTCGATAGTCTTCTTGCACGGAATAAAATGTGCCATCTTTGAAAACCTATCAACCACAAAAAAAAAAAAAAAATCATGCCCACACTGAGTCCTCGGCAATCTAGAAGAACAAAATCCATGCTAACATCCTCCCATGGCTTCTTTGGTATAGGTAATTGCTGATACAACCTTGTATTCTGCTTCACTCCTTTTGCCATCTGACATACTCTGCAACTCTATACAAAATTCTTCATATCTTGCTAGAACTATAGCTAATAATAATTCTTAGTAACCAAAGAAATGGTCTTATCTCTGGCAAAATGTCTAGCCAATCCTCCATGATGCTTCTCCTTGATGAGATTCTCTCTCACTAAACTTCTAGGAATGCACAATTGGCTTCCTTTGAACAACATACTATCCTGGATCATGAAATCTAACCACTTTTTCCTATCAAGTGTAACAAGTTTTGTAAAAGCCTTCCATGCTTCATCAAAATTAGGATCATCTAGATGCAAAGTATCAAGTTCCTTCAATCCATCCCCCTCTATTTTCATTTCTATCAACAAAAGTTATCTTCTACTAAGAGCATCTACAACTTTGTTAGACTTCTCACTCTTCTATTTCAAACCAAATATATAACTCTGCAAAAACTCTTAACCCACTTTAAATGCCTTTGGTTCAATTTTCCTTGACTATTCAAATATTGCAAAGATTGATGATCAGTATACAAAATAAACTCCTTAGGAAGAAGATAGTGTGTCCGCTTCTTTAATGCTTGAACTATAGCATAAAATTCCTAATCATAAACATAATCTTTTCTTTTTGCATCATTCAATTTCTCACTAAAATAAGCAACAAGCCTTCCTTCTTGGCTCATAACAACTCATATTCTAGTACCACTAGCATCTTAGTCCACTTGAAACACCTTGTTAAAATCATGAAGTCCTAAAATAGGTTGCTCAATAACTTTCATTTTCAATAGATTAAAACTCTTATCTTCTCCTACAATCCACTTAAATTCTTTGCTATCCCCTCTCATTGTTTCAGTTAAGGGTCCACAAATACTACTAAAACCTCTCACAAACTTTTTGTAAAAACTAGCCAGTCGATGAAAATATCTTACCTTTGTCACACTCTTTGGAGTTGGCCATTCAAGCATAACCTTCACTTTCTATGGGTCCATTATAAGACCTTCTGCCGACACTATAAATCCCAGGTACACCAACTCCTTCTTTACAAAACTACACTTCTTTAGGTTTATCAACAAATTTTCTTCCCTAAAATTATCAAACACTTTGCAAATGTGGATCAAATGCTCCCCTAATGTCTTACTAAATATCAAAATATGATCTAGGTAAACAGTGACAAATTTACCCAAAAATTCATTTAGCACCTCATTTGCGAGCCTCATGAAAGTGCTCGGTGCATTGGTCAGCCCAAAAGGCATGACTAACCACTCATATAGTCATTCTTTGGTCTTGAAAGAATTCTCCCACTCATCACCTTCTCTAATAAAAATTTGATAGTTTCCACTCTTTAGATCTATCTTTGTGAAATACTTAGCTCCACTTAAATAGTCCATAATATCATCCATCCTTGGCAACGTAAATCTATACTTGATTATGATCTTGATGATAGCAGGAGAATCTTTACACATCCTCCATTTGTGATTCTTATTTGGTGCTAATAGGAATGGTACACCACATGGATTTGGACTCTCTTGAATGAACCCCTTCTATAACAACTCATGAAATTGTCTATTCAACTCTTCACCTTTTGCTGGTGTCATTCTGTGCACTGCCTTATTTGGAAAACTAGCTCCTAGTACCAAATCCATCTGGTGACTGATCTTTCTCATTAAGGGAAATCCATTAGGTAAATTATCTGATACAATATCAAAAAACTCTCCCAACATGTTTGGAACTTCTACAAGTACCTCCTCTACTTCTTCTTTACTATATTTTGGAATTATACAAAAACACATATGCTTACACTTCATACCTTTGAGAAACTCTTTTCCATTGGTGAAACATATTGTGGTAGCACTACATATATTTTCTTATTTATCCTTCAATAGTTTCAACTTGTGTTTCATTCCATCCTTGGTCAGAGTGCTGGTATTTTCTCACCCATCATATACAACATGCTTGTCAAATTTCCATGACTTACATATAAATATGTGACATATATCCATAGGTATGATATCACATCGTACCTCTTCTTGGTAGCTTCCAATCTTGAACTTCACTAAGCACTGCTCATTGACCATGACCTTGTGGTCATCTTGATCCCAAGCAATGCGATATAGATGTGGGTGTTTCTGCCTCTTCAACTTCAACTTGGTGAAAATCATTTCTAACAATAGATTGTCAGTACTTCTACCATCAATGATCACATCACAACACTTATCTTCACATCTGCACCTTTTGTGAAACAAGCTCATTTTTTGATCAAGTTCATTCTCACCACTCAACAAGACTATTTTATTAGCTAAGACTTCTCCTCTTTAAACATCTTTAGAGTGTGATGATCTGGTATCTTCATCAACATCTACAACTCTAGCCTAGCCTCCTATACTTCAATTTTTCCTTCCTTGGTGCTTGGTACATTCAAATGCTCTATGTCCTTCTTCTCTGTAGTGAAAAAATTTCCCATAGAAGCCTCCTCTTTTTGATCTTTGTCCTTTGCTTCTTCCTCTCTGATCACTATTGTTCTAATCATGGAAATAATTGGAATTATTTCCCCTCTAGTTTTGATTGCTAATCTTAGCCTCATCCTTTTTTTTCTAATCATTATTATAGCCTCCATAAGATCATCTGCCAGATCTTCCACCATGACGTCTTCTGCTATTCTTATTTTCAAACTTCTTGCTCAATTTCTCTTCAACTCTTAGGGAAAAATTGTATGCCTACTCAATACTATTCATTCAAAAAGATAACACACCACTTTTTTGTTATCAGCTTCTGTATGGTTAGTTTAGATGAGAACTAGGTAGAACTCATCAATATACTCTTGAAGAGATTTTCCCACTTTCTTCATATCTTGCATCTTTTTCAACAAATCAAGCTCATAATCCATGCAAATGAATTATAACTTCAATTTAGCTATCATCCACTCCAATCTTGTGATTTTGTCCTTTCCCTTTCTATTTCACTCCAACTAAACCTCATGCCACCAGATCTTTGCATGTCCCTTCAATTTTTCATTTGCAAACTTGAACCTATTAGGATCTTCAATATCTCCATACTCAAGGTACTCCTCTACGTCATTGATCCAATTGATCAGCTCCTCTAGGTTTAGATTTCTTGAAAATGTGGGAACTTCAAACTTAGGTCTTTTTCTAATTTGGAGATGACCCTAAAAAGCCTCTCTTCCCTTAGGTTTAGAATTGCCTCTGCTTCGGTATTTTCTTCTACTTCGTCCTCAACCTCACCTTCATCTCTTATGGCAAGATTTGTTTCTCTATGAATTTTCTCTTACAATTATTGCATATGTCTTTGGAGGGCTCAGAAACCCTCAAGTTTAATAGCGATAACTCTTCCACTATGCTCTCTTTGTGGAGGCATTTTTTGCACTTCTGCTGAAAGCCTAGTTCAAACTACCTCATAATCATTGATTTGTCTACATTCTTAGCCCAAACCATAATCTTCATAAGAAAAATCTTATAGTCAGTGATCTTTCCACACACTCAAGAACTCTAGCTCTGATACCACTTGATGAAGGGTGCTCCTCTTAATACAACAAACCATAATAGAAAACAAAGAAACAACAATAAATTCAAAAACAAGATATGGACTTCTTATTTATACTAAAAATATGGAATTATAGAATTCACAAGTACAATATGCTAGCCCACATGCTTGCCTTCATTATGATAATTTGCAAGATTGAGATGTGAACTATGACCTAGAGATGTCCTAGACAATGTTTGGGCCTTTCTTAAATAGACAATTTTATGCTACTGGGGAAACTTCTAGACATTGGAACTTAATACCTAGAGTCGATGAACCCTAATAATACATATAGAGTCAGCCAAATACATCTTTGACAATTATTTCAAATATTCTAGTTGCCCAACTTGGAAAGGCCATAACTCACGAACTGTTGCTCTGATTGGCTATTATAACTACTTTTATGAAATGCCATCTCTTGATCTATAGGCATGGAATGACACAAGCACCCTTTTTTCAAGTTTTTAGACCTCATCCGAGCACTCTAAGGCCTCCAATGGTGAGTCTAAATATTTTTCTACAAATATTTCCACCAAAAATCCTCAATATCTTCTCCAATACTTAAGTTGGAGCAATGAGATTTTTAGGGTAGGCTTATAACTCTATAATGAACCTTCAGGTAGTAAATAAGAAAATTCCAAGCTTGTATGAAAAACTTATTAAAAATAGCAAGTTCCCATAAAGAGTAACCACCCTATCTACTAGTCCTCATTGAAATAGAAAAGACTAAAAAGATAATATTTTTGGGTGATGCAAGATTTCTCTTACACCCAGGATGCTCCTGCATCACCTCATTTCTTTCTTGACTAGACAAACTAACTTTCTTGAACATTATCTCAACACTTCATCAAATGATTTAAATCAATTAAACTAATATTATACTATCATATACCAATTCATCAATTGGTTAATTAGATTAAAATATTCAAAACTACTTCTATGTCTCATGTTTTATCTTTGCCTTTCACTTCTTTATTCAACACCAGATCCTTCAAATGATAGCAACCTACATAAAATAGTACTTTCAATCAACTTGATATCAATGACAATATAGCAACTAATCTAACTCTTTCAACATACCCTTTATAGCTCAGTTCTGACATTGTTCTTCATCAACATCACTTCTATCCAATGATCTCCTTTTTCATTCATGTAAGCCATTTGCGTGCCCAAGTTGACCACATAGGAACCTAATACCTTTCCCCTTGAGTCCCTTAAAATGTCACCCATACCGAGGTTACTAATAAAAGATCTATCAAAATTTAATTTAATCCAACTCATTTAATGGTAAGAGGCCAAAGCCAAGATTAATTATCATTCAGCATTGTAATTAATTATTATTATATTATTTATTTAGCACTAATAAATTTGAAACCAAGACCACCCACTTAAGAAGCTCACATATTACCATTGTGTTGTAGTGTCATGCAAATTATAGTTATTTTTATTATTAATTTAGTTATTATCATTATTTTTTTTATCATTATTATTATTGCTCCTACTATTATTATAATATTTTCTTTGAACTCTTTCTATTTTCTCCATAATTTGAGTTGTACTTATATGCTTTTATCTATAGTTTTTTAGTTTTTCCTCTTTCAACTCATAGTACTTTGTGCTAACTTTTATGTGCATAGGTTGTTGATGATTGACCTATGTTTATATTTTATCATTTCTATTCTAGGGTGGTTTTGATTTTTATACTGTGTTAATGTACTCTCATTGTACGTCCTTGAGCTTTTGAACTATAATAGGTCAACAAATTAGTTGTTTCTTGTTATAAATATTAAATTTTTTCATGTTATACCCAATTCAATTTAAAAAAATCAATTTAAAGACATTAAAAATCAAGTAAATTTCAATATCTATAATCATCCAAATAGTCTCATTAAATATCAGTACTATTTTCTATTTTGTAAAACAAATCAAAGTAAAAAATGAATTGATATTTTTCATTACAAAAATCTTTAAATAGTAACCCTCTCATAAGATAAACTCCTAAAATAATGACTTTAACTCTTTTCAAACAATGTTGAAATTCAAAACAACAAACAACAATTCAATTAAAAAAAATCAATTTGAAGGCATTAAAAATCTAGTAAATTTCAATATCTATAATCATCCAAACAGTCTCATTAAATATCATTAGTATTTTCTATTTTATAAAAAAAATCAAAGTAAAAAAATTAATTGATATTTTTCATTACAAAAATCTTTAAATAGTATTCCTCTCATAAGATAAATTCCTAAAACAATTATTTGAACTCTTTTCAAATAATGTTGAATTTCAAAACTACAAACAACAATCTTCCTCTATTTAGAACTTTTTTACTTATCCCACACAATATTTCAAATATGAAACTCAATATTAACCTAAAAATAATGTATATTAGTATTAGTCTATTTAATTAATTTGTATCCATTAAATGCAGGTGAATGGTGAGGGCCAAGACTTGATCGTAAGTAAAATTATTATTGACAGTGAAATTATTATAAGCTATTTATGTTTTTTACGATTCAAATTGTATGTCTTTACATCTACATCAAGCTTTTATTTGGACATATGGACAGTCATTCATTTCTTCCCCCACGAGAAAAAAAACACTTGTCCACCATCTTTTTCATATGTTCTCAGAGTGAGTATAAATATGCGTAGTTGCACATGTATTTGCGTATAGCCCACAAGAAGTTGCAGAATTGCATGAAATAAATGGCTTCCATAGGCGAAATTTCAGTTACCATTGCTTTGTTAGTTTTGAGCATGCAAAGTTCTTTTGGAAATGCTGAGTGTCTTATTTGAGGCATTGTAATAGAAAATTGGATTAAAATGTTTCTTCTTATCCTTAGTTAATATAAGTAGACTCAATGATCAATACATCTGCAGTCAATTGGTAATCATGTATTATGTTGTATTTGATAATAGACCATAAATATTGTGCAATTAATTAATAATGTATTTGAAATGACAATCCAACACTATTTTGTTAAACTAGTATATAATCATTACAACTTTTAATTGTTGAGTTTTCCTTAGGGTTTATCTGAGTAAACAAAGAACATTTCTTGTTAAGCAACTAGTCCTTTATTGCTAGCTTGTTGGTTGTGAGAATAGGCCACCCTTAAACATCACATACTAAGAGAAAAAATTTAAATTTAAAAAAAAAATGTCTATTTTGACTATTTAACACTTTTGATATACGAATTAAACTTAATGTGTGATGTTTAAGCTGTCTAATAGTGATGTTTTATCTTGATTTATATAAAATCCCAATTTCCAACTACTAGGTTAGATTTCGGATTGTTCAATCACATTTAGATTGTAATTGTGCTTCATAACATTATTGTAACAACAATAAAGTGAATGATTTATATGGTTATAGGACATCTGGAATGTGAGAATCTCCTGAAAGAATTCTGTGCTTTTTCAGTGTCATCTTCAGGTGCTCGTTGTGTTCTCAAAAAGAAATACACCTTTTTCGTCCTACCAACATACAACTGCAAGGTGATGATTTTTGAGCCATTCTTAAACATCTCTAACAAGACAAGATATGTCAACTTTGATTGTTTAATTATAAGAATCAAATCCTAGTGTGACTTTAAAGCCAATCAAATTTTTTATAATAATCTTAGATAATGAAATTTTGATTAATAATAAGTTTTGATTTGATTGCATTCGTCGAGCATGTTGGCGCAGAGGATGAGGGAATGTGTGAGGCCTCACCCCGACCCGTCATTACATGGATATTTTATTTACATTTTGGATATTCAGGGTCTAGATATTTTGACAGTTATCTGAGACTTGATGGATTATGGATTATTTATTTACGCACCTTGATACTTAGTAGTAGTGGTTTACATTATCGTATGCACTTAGAACCTACACTTGTGTAGGAAATGGTTGAAATATGTGGATGCAATTTCATGAATTCATATTATTAGAAATTATATGTGATGTTAAATGATAAGTTAATTATGGATAGATGTTAATTTGGTTATGATGCTTTATGAGATGGATGATTATGATAGTCAGAGAAGCAGTTATGATGATTTATGATACACTAGTAAATGATAAATTGATTTTAATATGCACATAGATGTTTAACTGATGACTTATGTTATGTAGATTTGTTATTCTAACATCTTGGATGATTTGAATAGAAAAAAAATTCCCGAATTATGACTATCACTATACACTTATATGTTATATATGTTATATGACTCCTTCGACTACTGATGCTTGAGTTTATTGTGCAGGAAGAGGAACCATGGAAATTCTTGGGGGAAACAAGTTCCAAACCCTGTGACACAGTTTAACCAAGGAAAATCTTTGGAAGATTCAAAAGCCTTATTGTAAAAGTAATTTTCTTCGTAATTGCATGATTGCTTGCTTGCTTGGGAATATGTTTAATCATAACCTAGGTGCATTAAGGGCATGTTAAGGAAAATGTTATGTATTTTTTTTTTAGGTGTGCCACTTGACACTTGTATAGTCTATGTGTGGATGACATGTCACCTGTAGTGTTGGTTTCAAGGTTACTCAATCTTGGTCCTCTTCCTTCTTTTCAAGTTAATGCTTAAGTACTCCCATTTGGGAGAGAGTGTTTGGATGGGTCACATCATGTTAGAATTCGAATTCAAACTTGACAAGGAGTTTAGGGGGTCTAAATGGGATCCTAAGGTGTTACCTTGTGGTTAAAAAGCCACCCTAATGGTAGTATAGTAGGTTAGGGGCCTAAATTTAATTATTTTAATATTTTCCTAGTTTTGGGAACCCCTTAAACAAAGCTAACTTAGACCAATTCGAAATTGGGAGTTTTTCCATGATAGAACTCTCTCAATCCCACTTGGTCAACCTTCTTATTTTGGAGGAGCAACAATGTAAGAAAGGGAGGCTTGATGGTCTTACTAAAAATGGTTAGTGGAGAGCCTTTTAGGGGGGAAGTGACAAGTTAGTGGGTTGTTCACCCACTCTCTAATTTTAGAGACAGCTAAGTTTTGGAGGGAGATTAAGGGAGCTCTTCTACAATTATCCTTACCCTAGCTTGGACCAAGGTTGGTGACTTGAACATGTTCTTTTATCCTCCTTTTCTCTAGTATGAATAAGAGAGTCTGCAAGTGTGGAAAGTTATCAATGGGGTATGCATTGCATTGTCAATCTTATGATATGAGCTTGTCATTGTGTTGGGAAGAAATGAATGTGTCTTGTGCTGATGGAGATTCTTTCTTAGTTTTATTTTTTTGTTCTTCCTTTGCTTCTTGTTGTTTCTTGTTGAATGTGAATGTTGAATTGTGAATATGGGTGTGAAGGCTTCACTCACCCTTGGGAGGGCAGAGAAGCCTTGGGTGAAGGGCACAAGTTGGGCTTGACATTGCAAGTGAGAAAAGAGATCTTGTTCTTATACCTCATAATGAGGTTTGTTATCATCATGGAGCTTGGGCTCCATCATGGCCATGAATCTTGTTGTTTGGGAGGTACAAGGAGGTTTGGTGGATGAGGAGAATATGGTTACTTCGAAGGCCTTGAGAGGCAAAGTGCATTGGTAACATGATATGTATATTGTTAGAATTTCTCCTCCTTGAAGAGCCCACCTTCACCCAACGTTTTATGATTCCAATGGTGAATCATTGTGCAAGCCATGGAAGGGTGTTGTCTTTGTTTGTGTTGTATATTCATGCAAAATCTTGTGATGAATGTGTGTAACCTGTTTGGACCTTGTTTCCCCTGCTCGGTGGGTGGTTTCAAAGAAGCCTAGGTTGGGAGGTGAGCCTCCATGGTTCCTATTTGGGTGTGTTTTGTGCAGGTTTTGTGAAGACTCATGCTATGAAGAAATGGAGTTTCACCCTTGTCAAGGGGGAAAGACCCAAATGTGTAAATAAGGCTCAATTTTTATGCCTTTCAATGTGCAAGTACTTCAATGTTCATGTTTTTCAACATTTCTTGATTTTGGAAAGTTTTTTTTTGTGTTGCCACATTGTGATGGAAAAAGAGATTATGCCATTGGCACCATGTAAATCTGTAGAGGAAAGGACCTGAGAAGTGTGCACATGTGTTTTAGTAAGAAAATGTCCATTTGATATAGTGTAAGAATTGCAAAGTTTATTGTTATCATGGTTACCATTGTAATAATGAAAGGAAGGTTGAAAAGTTGTATGCATATAGTGTTGTTGTATAGGATCTCTATGCTAAGTTTCATTGAATTACAAATGGTATTATGTATGCTTTCTCTCCTGTAATGTAATAGCAATTATGTATTTCATAATAAGAAGAGAAATGAATGTTATGATTAGAATGAATAGATCTGATATTCAAACTTAGGATAAAATTTTGAGGTGCTAAACCTTCCATAAGTATTAAACTTATTTGGCTCTTAAAGTTCTAAGATGATAAAATCACACTACTAGTAATTATGTGCAAAAAAAAAACAATTCCATAAGGAATGTAATGGAATTGTAAGTGAGTAAGGAAATTGTATACTTCCATCTTGCTGAAGCTTTACATTTTCCTCTCTGGAAAATGTATGAGGAATGACTAAATAACCTTCTTGAATACAGTCCCATAAAATATTGAGAGAATATACTCAAAACCTAGTCATTAAGGAATAACTTATAAAAAAAATTTAATGTGTAATAGATAGAGAATCATCATGATATAGACTAACCCAAAGACCTAATTAGGGTCTATGCCTATGACCTAACACCTTGATGGACAAGGAATAGATCTGCATCAAGATTGATTCACGTGACTATAGGGCTTAATGAGTTGAATTTTAAAGTTAACTTCATATATTTAAGGGGGGGGGCGGGGGGGGGGGGGGTCGAAATCAAAAGAAAAAAAAAGGAAATAACTTGGTATAACTAATACCCTATTACACAATCCCCAAATACCTAGCAATCCTTTTTACCTTGTAAGCCTAAACATTACCAATCCTAGGCGTGCCAAGGAAATCGCACCCTTGATGGGACTGTGGTCCCCACCTTAGAAGAATGTCTGCATCCCTTAGCCTTTTCAAAAAAAATAATACAATTTGCAACTCACGCTAGCCAAGGCGCATGGCGAAAACCAAGGATGTTGAATGTGATGGGATGGGAAATCGTCACCATGTCAGACTTTCCCCTTGCGCACCCCAAGGAAAACGCTTAGAGTTGGAAGCATTTTTTAAAAATAAAATAAAAAACAAGAAAGAAGCTTAGATATAGATCATTGTTATTAAATCGTGTTAGTTAAGTGCTCTACTTGGTTCCTTTCTATTAAATTGTTTGTTAATAATCTTAGTATAAACTTAATTGCTATTTGATCATTTGGGTTTCCAAGAGAAAAATAATAATAATAATTTTATTAGTGTTTCAATTAGTGGTTTTTTTAAAAGAGTCATGTCTTGTTATACTATTAAGAAATATAGGAGTCAGGAAGTATGTGATAGTAATAGTGTCGCTCTAGAAATTATATAAGATTTGAAATTGACACTAACATTAAAGAAAAGCAAAATGTACATACATATATTTAAAATATGAGTTTGCAATAGTATTTTAATAATAATATTTTAATAGATCAATAGACTAAAATGATTTATAAATAAGGAGCTTTAGTAAACCTGATTAAAGGATTACCTTACCAAGTAAGCTGAACACTAGCTTCCAGTGACGTTAAGACGTATTTAAATTATTAATGGGAATTCTACGTCACAAGGACACATGTATGAAACAATGGCAATAAAGTAACAAGTGAATAATAGCGGATTTAATAATTATATATATAAAACTAATCATGAGATAACCTAGTAGCCCTGCACTATAGAGATAAAATTGAATGCAGTAGACGTAACACTAATAGAAAAAGCAAAATAAATAGAAAGCTAATAATAATAATAATGTTTTAAAAAAATAAAAAATAAAAAAACTTTTTTTGAAATTTTGCTTAGCAAATTTTTGTGGGCATGACAGAATGGATTGAGAGTGAGAAGTGTGTACGAATTTATGGGTTGCAGAGAATAAGTGTGGACATGTCCAGCGACGATATCAACTACTACTCTATTTTTTCTTCAAGATTGTGCTCGGATAATTGTCAAAGCACCTGCCCCAACGTTCAGGATCTTTACTTAACTCTAACTGCGAATAAAGGTAACGTAATACCATCATTTCCTCATTTAATTCTTATTAACATAGACATACAATTAAGGACGTATACTTTCTTTAATTGTCTAATTGGTTCTAAGATTGGAGACATGGGAATTGTGCAAGATTTTTGTGATCGTATAGCTTTTCTTAATCTTTAATGGGCTGCCTTTGTTTTCTATACAAATTAGTTTGTGTCGAATTATAAACGAGAAAGAAAGTTGTTTAAATTTGTTGTCGTACTAAAAATATTAAATATTTTTTTATTTTTAGTATAGAAAATGTCTTTATTTTATATGATTGTTTTATTCACGTGTTTCTATGGGTTTCTTTGTGTTTTCTAATATCTACTAGCTTATATATACCTATATATATTACGCCGAGAGTAATCGTTCTCAAGGTGCCTATTTTCATTTAATCCCAAGGTTATTTTAATCACAGTTGGGATTTATGAAAATGAAAATAGGTGCCTCGAGAACGATTACTCTTAGCGTAATATATATAGCTATATATAAGCTAGTGGCAGTCGCGGCGCAACCAAAAAAGTATTTTTTAATTTTTCTATTCTTGATAAGGTTTGTATTGATTTTTTTATTTCTTTTTAAATATAGTTGTATAAACTTACTATAAAATAGTAGTAGTATAAAATTATTGAACATTTTTTTAAAAATTCTTATCAGTTTAATCGAGTTTTATTTTAAGGATATTGTTAGGTAAATTGTTATATTGAAGAGTAGAGTTAGGGTTAGGGTTAGGGTTATCGTTAGGGTTAGGGTTAGGATTTTAATTAGAGTTAGAGTTAGGGTTAGGGTTACAATTAGAGATAGAGTTAGGATTAGGATTAGAGTTAGATCTAGAGTTAGGGTTAGGGTTAGGGCTAGGGCAAGGGCTATTTTAGGATTACGACTATTCTTAGGGTTAGAGTTAGGGTTACGTTTAGAATTAGATTGTGTTAGTGTTAGGATTAGGGTAAGGACAATGGTAAGAATTAGGGTTTAGGTTACTATTATTGTTAGGGTTAGGGTTAGAATTAGAGTTAGGGTTAGGTTTTTAGTGAAGATTTAAGTAAGGTTTAAGGTTTGGGTTAGAGTTTTGAATCGGGGTTGAGGTTAGAGTTAGGGTTAGGATTTTAGTGAAGATTAAAGTAAGGGTTAAGGTTAGGGTTAGAGTTTTGAGTTGGGGTTAAGGATAGAGTTAGGGTTAGGGTTTTAGTCAAGATTAAACTAAGGGATATAGTTAGGATTAGAGTCTAATTATGGTAAAGTTAGATTTATAGTTAGAGTTAGAGTTAGGGTTAGAGTTATGGGTATGGTTGGGGTAAGGTTTAGGGTTAATGTTAGGGTTAGAATTAGAGTTAGGGTCAGGGTTAGAGATAGGTGTATACAAAAGGTTAGAGTTAGGGTTAGCTTTAGGGTTAAAATAATTGTTAGGGTTAGAGTTAAAGTCCATTTATGGTAGAGTTAGATTTAGGCCTATAATTAGAGGTAGGGGTAGGGTTACAGTCATGGTTAGGGTTAGGGTTGGAGTTAAAATAATTGTTAGGGTTAAAGTCCAATTATGGTAGAGTTAGATTCAGGGCTACAATTAGAGGTAGGGGTAGGGTTGCAATCAGGGTTAGGGTTAGGGTTAGAGATAGAGAAAGGGTTAGGCATAAGGTTATTGTTAGGGTTATGTTTATATAGAGATAATGTTATATATAGAGGTAGCATTAGGGTCAAAGTTAGCGTAAGGGTTTGAGTTAGGGTCAAGGTTAGAGTTAGGGTTAGGATTAGGGTTAAAGTCTAGATATGGTAGAACTTAGATTTACAGTTAGAGGTAGGGGTAGGAGTAAGGTTAAGGTTAGTGATAGGATTAGAGTTATGATTAAGGTTAGGATTAGAGTTAGGGTTAGGGTTAGGGTTATAGATAGGGGTAGAGAAAGGGTTAGTATTAGGGTTAGGGTTATGGTCGAGGATAGGGTCAAGTTAAGGGTTAGAGCATGAGTTTGACTTAGGGTTAGAGTTAGGGTTATAGTTTGAGTTAGGGTTATAGTTAGAGATAGAGTTACACTTAGAGTTTGGATTAGAATTACAATTAGGGTTAGGGTTAGAGTTACAAATAGATTTAATATTACAAGTAGGGTTTGAATTAGGGTTAATGTTAGAGTTAGGGTTAAGGTTAGAGTTTTAAGTCAAGTTTAAGGATAGATTTAGGGTTAGAGGTAGGGTTAATATTAAAGTAAAATTATGGTAGAGTTAGATTCATAGTTAGAGTTAGGGGTGCAATACGGTTATGATTATGATTATGGGTGGAGTTAGAAAAAGGGGTAGAGAAAGGGTTAGATTATGGGTTATGGTTAGGGTTAGGTTTATATATTGAGTTAGCAATATATATAGAGTTACATTAGGGTTAAGGTTAAGGTATGGGTTTGAGTTAGGGTTACAATTTCAGTCAGCATAAAGTTAGGGTTAGGGTTAGGGCTATATTATAATTATGATAGAGTTATATTTAGAGTTAGAGTTAGGGTTAGGGGTAGGGGTAGGGTTAGTGTTAGTATTAGAGTTAGGGTTAGGGTTAGGGTTAAGGTTAGGGTTAGAGATAAGGTTAAGGTTAAGATTAGGTTTCAGTTTATGGTTAGAATATGAGTTAGTCTTAGAGTCAAAATTAGAGTTAGGATTAGGTTAGGCGAAAAGTAGGACAATGGTTAAAGGTATAATTAATGTTAGTGTTAGAGGTAGGGGTAGGTGTAGGCATAGGGTTAGGGTTATAATTAAAGATATGGGTAGAGAAATAGTTAGGGTCAAGGTAAGGGTTAGGGTGAGGGTTAAAATATGAGTTAGGGTTAAATTCTAAGTTGCAATTAGGCTTATAGTTTGAGTTAGGGGTAGACAAAGCATTAGAATTATGGTTAGGGGAAAAGTAGGACCACAGTTAGAATTACGATTGTTGTTATGTTTAAAGTTACATTTAGGAGAGCAGCTTGTTCTCCTTACACATGCCTCTTACCATAATAGAGCAATATAAGGATTACAATGTTCCCTATGTAGTTTTATAACTTTAATAGTTGCATTTATAAATAGACAATTGATTAATTTTAATTATGCTTAGCATGAATAGTGTACAATGAAGGACTACTAATTGTTATTGAGGTAATGATTGCACTTAAAATGAGTATAAAATGAATATTCTGCTTTAGAGTGGATTAATAGTTAGAAATAAAACATCAATTTTATACATAATTTAATGATCAACATATAAATGATATATCTCATGTTAAAGCTTTAATAATACAAACACAAAGGTGAAGGAAAAAGATTTGAAATATTTGCAAGTATAGTTGAGAAGAATTTGAGCTAAGAAGTTAAATTGTTTATTTATTTTTTCGATACATAGATGAAAGGAGAACAAATCTCCTAGTACAATTCTCTAGATAAAGTAATAAGTGAAATACTAAAAATTGTAAAATCATCATATGGACCATGTGTATAGTTCTCCATAATGATGTAAGTACATGACATATTCTTCGGAGATTAAAATTGTATTATGGCCTTTTTTCGTAATGTGATCATCATAGACCTCTTTCATCATGGATGGAAATGCATCTACTTTTGTAGATGTGTTGCGTACATATTTCACAATATCTTCTATCTCCATTATCTCTATCTCTTGTACATGATCAATAGATAAAGCTGCATTCTCAAGAGCTTTTACCATAGTTGTACAACATTGTTTAATTATTCATGCACACTTCTGAAACTCTGCCTCATAAAAATGATTTGAGTCTACTGAAGAATTTGGCCTCATGTCAACAATGCTTGACTGTCTATTAGAGGCTTCCATGGCTAAAAAAAAACATGAAAAACAATTTAGAAAGCATTATCACCAATTTAAAAAAATAGAACAAATGTATACTTAATGAGAGGGATAAATATTTTATATCAATAATGGTCTTGAAAAAATAGAACAGGTCACTTAGTACAATCAATTGTGGAGAAAATGAATATAAAACCAAATTGTATTAAAATTTTTAATGAAACTTTGGGTATTGAAACATGGTAATATTATGATCATTCATGGATAGTGAAGAATAGACAAACATAGATTTAAAATATTGAGTAGTAATGTATTGGTTGAAAGTAATGAAGCAAAAACATTGTGATTTATTTGAATTGAAGAATGCCTTTATAATTTGAAATAATATTATAAACATAATTTGTGGACCCAATTGATGATCATAGTTAAATTTACAAATTAGAGAATTAGTATAATAAAATTTCAGCATAATGGTACTTGCAAGCATTAAAATGTGCAAATAAAAAGGTTATCATGTCAAATTGAGCATATCAAATTATACTTTTCATTAACTGTGGAATATGAACTATCAATGTGCATAATAAGAATAACAACATAATAGTTGATGATGATGATCACATAATGTAGTAGAATATATAAATCTTTATTATTAAATAATATGTTTCAAAACATCAATGATTTTCAAGACTTCTCAGTCTACATTCTTCTACTTTTCTCTTTGAAATTTATTTCCCACTTTTCATTTTCTCATAGCGGTCGTATGTAAAGGGTGGCATTATCCTCAAACCTTCCAGTGACTTAACACGAGATATCCCCACAAATGTCAATCCTGGTCTTTCTCTTGGACCTATGTCAATTGTGGCTTTTGAAAGAATTAGCCCTTGAGATATGTGAATAGTCAACGCCCATGCCAACCTTAATGGTAGTTGGAAGGTCCTACCCCTTTGCAATGGTGCTATTGGTATTATGTTTGGATGGTGATCATCAAATGTACTCCAGAGTAATTGTCAAAATCAACTGTAACATATGATGGTGGCTCAGGTGGAGCGGTTCCTGGTTTGTAGACAATATTTTTGATATATCCCAATGATCCATTCACAAGACTAGCTTCTATCCATAGATTTGTATTCAACATTACTCTTGCATTGTTACTAATCAATAACTCTATATCAGGTTCCTCGCTTGATAAATCTTCATTTCCATTACCATTCCTTGACTTGGTTGCAAGGCTACATGCAACTAGATGTCTTAAAGAATACAACATCCTCATGTTATGGTTACGAACATTATCATTTGTAGAGAATAAATGCACTGCCCTATCAAACTCATCATTAATTGCAACATCTAATCTTATAGGTGTTCGTGTCATAAGCAAGTTCTAGTCATCTATTTGTGGATTTGCATCTCTCACATTTTTGAGAAGCTGACAAAATCTTTGCTATTGGATATTTTCTCCATCTTGCCTAAATACTTTATCTAGTGTAACCACTGTCTTGAATTCTTGCCACAATAACTTTGCCCGCCTATTGCTATCATATGCTGGTCTATCATTAACAGGAGGTAATTGCCCCAAATCACCAACTAAAATAATAGATACACCTGAAAGATAGTTGCAAAATTTTTAGTTACATATATAAAGTAAAATCAAAAGATATGTATTCTATATGACCAATCTTAATAAGAATTAGAAGACATTAATAACACCATGTGATGTACGGAAAGGGATACCTCCAAAGGTTATGTCTACTTTATACGGGAAGGCTTGTCTAAGTCGACTATCTATATTTTCCAGTATGTTTTGGCCAATGAAGGTCATTTCATCAATCAAAATATATTTGATATTTTCCATCTCTTGTTGAAAGCTTGTAAGTCTTGTCCCTGGTAGTTGGGAAAAATTTGTAATTGGAATTCGCAACTTTGAATGAATGGTAGATGCTCCTATATTGAAATTTGCAACTCCAATTGGTGCAAGCAATAGAAGAGGAGAAGGATTTGTCATCGATGCCATTTGAAAAGATTGATTGATGGCACCAATTAGATAAGACTTTCCCATTCATGTTGTTCCTTGAATTATCATAAACAAAGGATTTCCCACTTGATTGCTATGGTAGTGTGTCAGAATAATGTCAACTGCCTTTTGTTGCTTATGACTAAGAGTTTTAAAGTTGATACACTATGGAATGTCATCATACATAAGAAATCCATGCTTTTTCATTTCAGATATGCAATTTATTGCTCGAATTATCTCCTCTTCACTTTGATATCCACTACACCAATTTGTATTTCTATCAATATCTCTTCTCCCCAACATGTCAATTTCAGAAACTGGCATATGTTGACCACGATGTAACCTAGATATTATTTCCCACTCATGTTCTATAGTATTTTCCGGAATGGCTCCATTATCTTCTATCTTTGAATCACTTGAAGGTTCATTATTTTGTGCATGTTCCTTCCTTTGGACATGCCAAGGATTATAATTGAGGGAGTCCCAATTTGCTACTCTGGTATCATCATCATGACCAATGTCTCTCTCAACATTACGAAAAGGTTTGTATAGTAACAACTCAGACAAATGAAAGTTCACCCACTTATCAGAATCTTGTGGAGGAATAGAAAAATACCTAGGAAAAACTGTAACAATAGCTACTTTCTTTCTTGGCTCCCATTTATTATCTCCTCTTCTTTTAGGATTATATAACCAGGACCTTGCTGCATTAATCAAACTGATACCTTCCATACAAAGTGGTCTTGTTTTATAACCATCAACAAAAGATTTTGTGAGTTCTTTCTCATTTCTATCATCATTGATTACCACAAGTTTGAAAACTTCATGTGAGACATTTAGATTGACAAACTTTCTACTACACTCCACCATCGGAAGTTCTAATAATATATGGCATGTTTCTTGAGCTCCAATATCTCTTTCTATAACTATCTTTGTTAAAAGCTTTCTATATGCCCGCGATGCAAAATCATCAGGATTTTCAAGATTTGAAAGACGCATCAACATTTGTTGATATGTTTCAGAGCTTCTCTCTATTTTTGCTGCATACTTTGCAATATATTTGATAACTGCATGTCTTGAAAGGACGGGTTGCTAATCAACATTAGCCCTCCACAATTACTGTATGTATTGGTTGTGTGTATTAACTCTGTCATCATTTCTTGCTGGTTCAAATTTTTTCTCACTCAATTCTGCATCGGTATATAACTTTGATCCCTCCAAATTTAATTGCCAAGGAGCATTATACCTGAAACATTGGTGAATACATATGTAGTTAATCCAACTTGTTAAAAAATGTGAAATAGAAAATTTATACATAAATTTTTTTTGAATTTGATTAACCTGCAAATTATTCTTCCTCTTTTTTTACGAAGGCATGCTCCCTCCTTACAAACAGTGTGTCTCTCAACACAATTGAGTATCTGTTCATAATCCTAGTCTATATCCATCTCAGCTAGTTGCATTGTATGCTTTAGGCATGGATGCTCACCAAAATTCTGGAAGACCTATAAATGATAATTCATATATTATTCTATTGAATAGAGGTGAGAAACACATATTAATATTTAACTTATTTATAATATGAAACTTACATTTATGTTTCTTTGATGTGGATCATGTCTAGGATTCCAAGCATGAATAATGGAATCAAAATATCTCTCAACACATTTTCGTTCATCCTCATTTGACCAATTAATAGTGTCCATATTTGGTGCCCCTTCGAGCCATAAGAAGCCATGAACATGAGGTGAACCACGATGTTGCCACTCATATCTACACCAAAAGTCCTTTACTTTCATACCTTTTTCAAGTATTTCTTTCTTGAACATTGTATTCCTTAAGTGCATGTAATAAGTGACAATATGTGGATAGTTGATGATATTTTACCTTCTCTATCTTTGAGCCTCTCATGGATTAGTAGGTGTTGTACCAGGCATTAGTGCATGTAAATCAGGCCATTGCATATCTGTTGCACTTAATGTGAAGAAAATTATAGGTGTGCCAAGTTGGTCAAGAAAGTGAGTTAATTTTGCTTTACATTTTGCCCAATATGATCATGTTCCTCTTAGACTTGTTCCAAATCACATTAGCCTATCTGCGAGATTATTGTGAGGCATATTTTCCATATGTTCATGCAATTCATGAATAGTTATTGGCATTTCCTGAAAGCTCCTTTTTGCAAAAATAGATGCTAAACTTTGTGCGTGATGTCTCATTACCATGTTCTGCACAAAATACCTAAACCTTGGATGTTTTCCAAAGTAATGATCCCTATATTTGATTAGATTCTTTACAAATTCATGCAAGTATACCCACTTCATTCTAGGCTCTAACCAATCACATCTTCCATCTGGAAACAATGTTGGGAAAGCCATATCCAACAACCCAGATGTGACATACTCATTGATAGGTGATGCACCTATAGATGGCCACTCAATTAAAGCAGATGGAATTACATCAGGATTATTAACCCAAGCATGAATTAATTCCATTTCCCTTTGAGTATTAGGTGGCCTTGAAGCCATAGAGTTTGTGTGCTCAATTATATTACCTTCAGCTGTCTCCATGAGAGGACCTAGGAATACAACTTCATTTGCATCAAAATCAAACTCCATGTGCACTGTCTTTAATCTATGAAAAATATTCTCATCCCTATTTGAAGTCAAGTCATTAAGAGCACTTTCATCTATCCTGACATCTGCATAAAATTTATCATTTTCAACTTTGTATTTCAATGCTCTATAAACATGATCCCTATTCACAATAAAGTTATATCCTATACCACGTTGATCCATTCTTCAAACAATGATGATTGGTAAATGATCAATTGTGTGTGGCAAGACTTTTGATAATTGTTCAACATGCTGAAGAAAACTAATGGTATGTCCTTTATACTTATACTGACCTCCAGTTGCATGTGTAACTTGCAATATAGCGTTTGCACGTGCAATGAGCATTTCTTCAACTTGAGTTAAATTTGCAAGCTTTGGTGGTTGACTTCCTGGATCCATATTATTTGAAGATGAAAACCTATGAATTCCTGTCTCTTGAAGAAACCTATTGCATATTGGACCCTCACTGGTGTGATATACTTTCATTCCTGCATATGACTCCTAACAAACATAACACATCTTTGGTGTTTTCAAACTATCTATCTGATATCTAAACTGCATTTGGAATCTTCTAAATTCGGATTGAAGCATACCATTTGGATTGGGAATGTTTTCTCTATCACCTTCTAATTCATCATTCACGTGGATTTGACTTTCATGTTGTGGTGTTTCTGGGACATGTTCTACAGATGAAGACCCTTCACATTGAACATTTAGTTGATTGTTTGCATCTATAGGATGTTCATGTATGTCACTTGCTTGCATTTCAACATGTTGGACTTCGCACCTTTGTGTATCTGGAAGGACCCTCTAAGAAGTACGTTGATGATTATTTCTTTGTACATTTCTGTTCTCTCTTTCATCATTTTCTAGTTGTGCAACTAACACTTCAGACCTTCTTCTACCATAACTTTGCCTATTTCCTTGATTTAATGTTATTCTTTGTTGTTCTGTTTCATTTTTTATTTGTTGTTGTTGTTGTTGTTGACGTCTACGGTATTGTCTACGATATTCTCTTTGATATTGTCTTTGGTATTCTCTTCTTGCCTCCTCTGGTTCAAAATTTAACCTAGGTCTCACCATAGCTAGTACAAAACTAATATTAGTGAATTAAGCTATATTTTTCATGACACTAAATAATTCTCTATAGAAACCATATAAATTAGTAAACTTCATCTATTAAAATGTGTATATGACTTATTTAAAGGATACTTTATATAGTAGACATCAGAAAAATTATAGCAATGAAGATTATTATATAAGTAGTTAAATTTATATATAAAATGAAGAAAATTTATATTTTAAATGAGTAAAATCAAAGTATCTTTGAAAGGAGACAAACAATTTAAAGATTTAAAGATTGCTAAAAAATATATTAATTAAGAATAAATGAAGAAAGTATGAACAATAAATAAGAGAATACATTAAAAAAATTATGAAAATACATTTTGTTAAAGTAATATACAAATATGAAGATATATAATGACTTTTTATTTATGAAACATTGCATACATCATGTAAATATATTATTTTATTTATGAAAACCTTGGATACATCATTTTAAAAAACAATGGTCTAAAAGACCTTTTATTGCAAAATACATGTATACATGATGTCAAACTTTGCAATAGAAAAACAAAATTGAAAGTATAAATTTATTTTTCCTTATTTACAAACAAATAAATTGATAATTTAATGAAAATATATGGCGGCATTATCATCCATTTTTGAAACATTACAAATATTTTTAGATTTAGGTAACATTATAATTGATTGCTTAGTATTATAGTATTTTAAAAATGGCGGCATTGCCTTCCACTTTTCAAAGATTGATGCGTAAAAGTTACTATTTATTCTTTTAAAATTGCATATAAAAAATAAGCATAACTTAAAATAAATATATGGCTACTCTAGTTTTCAATCAACTAAATTAAAAGTGTAAATTTAATTTTTTAATTTAAAAATGAATAAATTGGCACTTTAATAAAATATTTGGAAAACGGCAGCATTGCCATCCAGTTTTCAAATATTAATATATGAAGATTAAATTTAATCTAAATGTAAATTACAAAACTATTATAATTGAAATAGTAATCTAATTCAATTACTCTAAATCAATATACTAATCTTAATGAAAACATTACAAATATTTTTTCAAATATAATTAACATTATAATAAATTTCTTAGTATTATAATATTTAATATTATCTATACTTAGAACTTTTTACATATCCTTTATTTTCTTATTTTTTAATCATATAAAAATAAAGACCATGTGTAACATCATTTTATTACTCATAAGAAAATATTATTTATTTATTTATTTCTTTAAATTATGTAAACAAAATTTGTATGGAAAAACTTATTTCATGTTTTTAGGTGGTTGTTTTAAATTTAACTATTAAAAAATGTTGTTTCCTTCTTTCTTTTTTCTTTTTACTAAAATTTTAGTCACTTTTGTTTTCAACAATTGTCATTAAAAAACTCTTTTATTTTTACTTTTATTTACAAAGAAAGTTTCCAAAATTATGTAGAGAGGAAAAAATAAAATAGAATTTTAATAAAAGCAAAAGGAAAGGAAAGTTTTTAGAATTTTACAATGAGAAACGAAAGGAAAATTTTAGAAAAATTAGAATGAGAAAAAGGAAAGTAAAGTTTTTAGAATTTTGAAATGAGAAAAAGAAAGGAAATGTATTTTAATGTGGAAGTTTCTATTATTTTGATTTGGAAGTTTCTATTATGCAAACAAAGAACTGTATATAAACTATGAAAGATTCATAGCAATGGCTAATAAGGTTATTTGTCTGCTCATGATTTTTATTATTGCAACAATATTTTTGCAATATTGTTGCAGATTCAATTCTTAGCATACATAGCAACACATAGAGGAAAATAGAGGAGCAAGAAAGAATGACAAATGTTGCTTCAAAAGTCACAATTTGTTGTGGTAAAGATGATTAGGCTCCCTAAATTATTCTCAAAAATAATGAAGATTATAGAAGCCATTAAGGTTTAGACATAGTCCATGACATGTAAAGAAGATGGGCCTATTTGGTTTACTCTAAAGATTATATTTCATGTTTTTAGGTGGTTGTTTTAAATTTAACTATTAAAAAATGTTGTTTCCTTGTTTCTTTCTTCTTTTTACTAAAATTTTAGTCACTTTTGATTTCAACAATTGTCATTAAAAAAACTCATTTATTTTTACTTTTATTTACAAAGAAAGTTTCCAAAATTATGTAGAAAGGAAAAAAATAAAATAGAATTTTAAAATGAGCAAAAGGAAAGGAAAGTTTTTAGAATTTTAGAATGAGGAAGGAAAGGAAAGTTTTAAAAAAATTAATTAAGTTACAACAATGAGTGGAAGATTTTCATTTTAGAGTATATTGCAAGAATCAGCAACAACTTGAAACACATATCGATTCAAACATATATGGATATATTGCAAGAATCAGCAACAACTTGAAACACATATCGATTCAAACATATATGAATATGCCACAAAAAGAAAGACCAGTATTTACGAATGAAATATGGTTGAAGAGATTTAAATCACAACCTTACTTGACTCACAGCTTGTACAATCGATAATTACTTTATCTTGGCTTAAATGCCTCCTTCAGATCTCCTCACGCACTGTAAATTAGCAAGGTAAGAGACTTTTGCAGAATAGAAGAGAGATGGATATAATATATAAGAAATTAGAATTGTCCTTATGGCTTCCTACCATTACATGAGTTATATTCAAATTCTTTAATTCGATCATCTTGAAAGAATGAAAAGGAAACATTTGAAATGGCATATTTGCATAGCTAATACTTCAAAACACCAAAAAAAATTTAAATGCATGAAATGCCACCCGCATAGCCCACCTCGGCGGCAGTTATTGTCACTGCTTACTCTTGCTGTCAGTAGCATAATTAAAAATGTATTTATTAAATTATTTTTAATTAAATTAGTGTGTAACGGCTTTCCTTTCTTTTTTATTGACAAGGAATCTTGGCATATTCCCATGCTAGGCATTTGTGCTGCCATTGTATAGAACGCCTCCCAACGTAATTATTTTATTTGAATCATTAGGATTCTATTGGTTTTCTTTCCATTACTTTGTCCAACATTTTCCTTATAATATTAATTTATTTTTTAAATATTAAAAAGAAAAAATAGTTTTGTTATTCATTTTAACTATTTTTTTTTTTTTATTGTATACTTACGAAAAAAGTGTCATTTTAGCCTGTGTCTCTTTTTTGTTATTGTTTAATATTTTTGTTTTTGAAACATTTTTAAAGTAGTTTGTAGTATTTTCTAAAGTCAAAAACTATGTTCAAGATGCTTAGTTATCTATACCTAAACATGAAATAATCAAAGTGTATCACACAATTATAGAACTAATTTTGTTTAAGCTATAGGTATTATATCTACACTACAAATATTTATTTGTAAGTTTTCAATATTAGCTGAACATATTTTTACTTCAATTTTTTTAAAATTTGATGATGGCAGGATTGTATCTACCACATTTGTGTGAAGTTCATAAGCAATGAAGTCAAAGATCAATCTTACAAAATCAAAGTGGAAGTGGTGATGTTGATAATGAGAATGAGAATGTGTCAGCATTGGCACCAGCACCTACACCTATGATGATAAATGCTCCTACCCCTACTCCTAACATCAATGCACCTTTCTCTAGACCTACACCTGCAATAATAGATGCTTTAACCCATACTCCAACTAATGGAGTAGATTAAGGATACAACTTTTAGATGTGCTAAAACTATATTATAGTCAATAATGTTGATGTATGACAACCTAAAAGGTACTAGTTAAATTCATAATGTCGATGTATTAATAGACTAAGACATAGTCGTCATGTTTGTAATTCATTTATTGCATGGATTATGTTATTCAAATATTAAGAAATATTATCTCAGAAGTGTGTTGATGGATATAAATAGAAATGGTTATTACATTAATCTATTCGTAAAAAATGTTCAGGAAATTATATGTAAAGAAAAAATTATTGTATTTTATTTAATTTAAAAATATAGTTTGAATAGTACAATAGTTGTATTAATTAAAATTAAAGTAAATTTATTTATTTTCAGTAAGGAAAAATTATTCAAGTATTTTAATTTTTAATTAACAATATTTTTTATAATAAGATTGCAAAAAATATTATTTTGATGTTATTTAAAAGGAAAGGTTGGTATAATTAAACATTTATTCTTATAATTCTAACTTCATTTATGAACTTATAAAAAATCTCAATCAAAAGAAAGTATAATGTTAATCTACAAATGGTTTTAGCAATAACTATAAAAAATTATCATAGTTCTTTCATCCAATCATTTTTGTAAAATAAAGTGGTATGATGGTTCCAAAAATCAAAAAATGAAGTTGAAAATATTATTTTAGAATATTTAAAGAATTATCTATATCTAAAATACAAATATTTTAATTAGTACAATGAATATTTATCATTTTCAAGATTAATATGAATTTAAGAAAATATTTTATTACTTATCAAAACTAAAAATGAGGTATCCATTTTTTTTAAAAGGTAAGTGACATTGACAAAAAAAATTAATTATAGAAGGATTATATATAGCTCTGCAATCCTAGTTCTTTTGTCTTGTTATAGTTTTTTTAAAATGTTCTGTCTGTATGAGCCATATCCACACCTCCTTGTATTGTATCTCAATGTAAAGTATCAATTTGAATAGGCCTACATGTCATAGCTAGTTGATGTGGCCTATATGAGTGTCAAGAATATGGCACAAACTATTGATCTCTAGGGATACATCTAAAAGTGCCTAGTGAATGAATCTATGCCACAACCATAGTCTTTACATACAGATAAAGAAAGATATATTTATCACACAAGTCATCATAATCATGTATCTACAACATCAAATGAAACATCTATATCATAAATAAAATCATAAGTTTACCTATATCAACAATCTAAACCATTCAATCTAATTGTGGTCATCTTATATCAAACGTCAATGGATTTTTTTATGGAATTGGTAAGGAAGCATGGGTCTAATGAGATAGTCAATAGTAATGTATGTGGAAAAATAGAGATGACTAGGATAGCCACTAGGGAAGTGACTCTCAGTCTCTCTCTATCTCTCTACCCAATATTACTACGGGACCATTAGTGTTCTCCAGATTGTGGGATCCCATTTGGTTTCTATAAGGTGGTCTCCTCTTGGTAAACACCAATGGATATTTTCTCTTATCTACATATATCTTGCAAAAATATGGTCCAACCAAAGGTATGGAAGTCTACCAAGAATCAAACCCATCTATTATGCAAAAATTGTCAATGTCTTGTAGAGGTCGAAGGTCATAATTTTAAGTTTCTTACTTGATTTATAGTGCATCTAATTTTTTAAGGGAAGTAAAATTAGCTTAACCTCTTCCTAGACTGACCTTGAGTATTTGAAGTACTATAAAAAGCTTTCTAAGATCTTTACCATAATAATAGAAACTTTAAAATATTATGTAGATAGCATGCATACTACAATATAATTATTTACACAAGAAAACTCAATTGAAGAGAAAACCTCAGACTCTAAAATCCAACCAATATACAACTTATAAAAAAATAACAAATTATTATATTCTTGCAAAGACAACTTCTCTAAATAATATCGCCAACTAGAGAACAATGGATAACTAAATGTTTGTATGACTCTTTCGCATGTATTATATCTCATGAATCTAATATGTGGGATCAATAATACACTTTAAAAAAAAATTCAAGTCACAAATATATCGACAAAAAACCAGTTATAAAGTTGTACCCATCTTATTATTAGATCACTAATTCATGTCTCGGTATGGCTAATGATCACATCATCAATCCTCACACGATTTCTAATAATCCTCCAAAACATAATATATTCAAATTTGTATTTCTCCCATCATGGTGGGTACATAAGGGTCCATAGAAGATCAAGCTTGATAGAAAAAGGAGTCTACAGGTCCTTGTGTATATAATGTGTTCAAATATAATTTCTTGTAGTATATTGTAGGTGGTTATAATATGGTACCTTTGATGTATATATCTCCCAAGGTTTTAGTGAACCAAGATATTTTTATCCTAGGAAAATATACAACCTTTCTCCATTTATCTAATATATTGGTGTGTTCAATTAGTCTTTCTCTAGTACAAACTAGCTAGATGACTACCAATAGATAACTATTATAAAGAACATAACTAACCCCTAATGCTTTTTAAAACAAAAAACAAAAGTTTATACTATAATTATTACAGTAACTACAGGCTTTAAACAAAATGCCTTTTAATAAGCAACATAAGTTTATATTGTAATTATAAAAGTAACTACAAGCTTTAAACAAAATTTTCATTGATGAGCTGAAGTCACTTAACAAAAATAAAGGCATGATAGCCTTAAAACTAAAGAGGTTTTTAAACCAACAGATTATCAACATACAAAAATTAAAGAAGGGGGAGCCCTTAAGATTTCTTGACCTCCTTCTTCCCCAGAAGGACATTTGCCCAGTCTTTCAACAGGAAGTCCAAAAGTAGCTTGGAGTCCTCCTTGGGTAGGTCTCCTTCAACATCCTTCAACAGGAATAGAATGGTAGCCAACGGATGAGTGACTTTAACTGTAAACTTGGTTAATAGTTCCATTCTTTCCTCCAACACCTAGATTCTCTCCCATAGCTCATTACTAACCTTGTCCAAATTGCCCAAATGTCTATCCCTACCAACCTGAGTATCCTACACAACAAGGGGGCTAGTGTCCTTTTTACAACCTACCTTAACAGGGGAGGAAATCATAACGGGGGAAGGCATCTTGTCCACCATTTTTAGGAATTGATCTTTTGTTAGGTCCACACACCCGAGCACAACTGTCACTAAGACATGCGACACCTCCTTATTCTTCTTGCAATTACCTTAGTTTGACCTAGAGGAATCTAAAATCTCCTCTTCAATCTCCTACGTACCTCCCACTCCAAAGTTAACAGTTTTCCTCTTCATTCTTCTTTTGTGGTAGCTTGAATCCTAAGAATCTGATTCGTCCTCCTGCAAGGCTCCCTCCCTTAACTTCCTCTTAGGTTGAGACTTAGCCAACCTTGACCTCCTCCTTCCACCTCTCCCCTCATCCTCTAACTCTGTCTACATTTTTTTCTTGCCTTTTTCTTTTTTCCCCTAAGGGAGGGTTTCACTATGGACCCAATTGGAGAGGGTTGAGGGTTATGGGCTCTATGACCCGTAATCCTCAGGGGGACCATTTATGGCCTGGGGTTCGAGTGAACATGAATATCAACTTCTACAATCCTAGGGGGAACTAGGGCCAAGTGAAATTAGTACAAACTAAAAATTAAACCCTAGTGTAGAATAGTAAAATTAACCCCCTTTCTCATTGTATCTTTCACATCAACAACAGTATCCTCAAGATCATGCACCAGGAAGAAGGGAAGTGAAAGAAAATCACAATGTCAGAAATGATTAAGAAGAGGAAAATGGTAGTAGTAGCAAACTCCATACCTTCCTTCCAGGGTAAGATATTTCATCAAAATTAGAAAAACCTTGTTCCATAGGTCACAAAATTTTTCCCTCATGAAACCCCCTCTATGTTGAATTGGTTCCTCCCCTTCCACAAAGAAATGTTGCAGACTTGTTTCAGCAGTCACCCATATCACCTTCTGCCATTTTCTTCCCCTCATTGCCATGTCCATCACCATAGCAATCACCTCCTTTGAAATGTGAATCTAGGCACCATTAATTGTCACTTTGTGATTCTCCCATGAGTTAACAAACTACATAGAACAATTCTTGTCATGACCATTGAGAGTCTTCATGAATATGAAAAAATTACCCTCCCTCATAATGTACTAGACCAAGTGCTTCCTCACACTATCATCAATCATAGCTAGCTCAATGTGCATCAGGTCACCTCCCATCTCTATAATTTTTTCTCTCCTCTCTATTCAAATCCCAATCCCTAAAAAATAATTCACTCATTGAAAGATAATCCTTTAAACAAAGATGATAATTAAAATTAATAGTAATAATGGAACCTACCAAATTGGTGAGAAAGATCATGAGTCGACTGCCATGATCTTTCCCCCAATCATTTCCATCATTCCCAACACGCCACAATTCTATAAAAAATAGATTTTTTTTTTCACGACATACAATGATCCATAAAGGGAAATGAATAAGAAACTCCCCATTTCAAACTTCCAATTTTTGGGCCATGAGTTATAATTATTGCCTATACCCAAGTCTTTTCTCCTTACCACATAAGCATCAAGTACATTTCATCCCTACCATCTCAACAACATTATACAAAGTAACTAGCTAGGATTCATCATTATTTATTTCTTTATTCACCAACTCCCTCACCAAATTTGGCAAAGTGTTCAAATTCCTCCAACCTCTTAGCTCTTCTAGGTTTAAACTAATCACTCCCATACCATCAGCTACACTATTTCCATCTTGAAAAATGTGATTCAAATCAAACCTATTGAGGGTGGCTAATAGGTACTTGATATCATCAATAATACTTTTGATAGCCCATCCCTCCTACATATTTCCTTTAATAGCCTCAATAATGACTTTAGAATCACCTTCAACTTGTACATCTCGCCATCCCATACTCAAGGAAAACTTTATACCCTAGTACAAAGCCATCACTTCTACAAAATTATTGGAAACTTTCCCTAATAGACCAGCATTAGCCAACAACATCCTTCCCTTACAATCCCTAAAAATCCCTCCCCCGGATGATCCCTCCTTTCTGGTAGCACGATCAAAATTAAGTTTGACCTAGCTAGTAGGTGGGGGTTTCCATCGAGTTCTCTTTTTGGCCATAAGATTAGAGTTGTTAATCTCCATAATCCCATCCATCAATGACCAACACTTTTTAATTCTAACATCCAGGGTAGAAGGGGGGAAACACTGGTTTTCTCCAATTACTACATCTAATGTTATCAAGTATCAATTTGAAGACCATATCAACCATGACCTTCACCTCCCTTTCCTCATTTCTAAACACCCTATTATTTCACTCCTTCCAAATACCCCAAGACACCTAGGGGGGAATAATCTTCCACAATTTGATAAGTAGGGAGTGAGTGAAGGGGCCCTGCTAATTCACCAAATTCCCCATATCCTCATTGAACACCCAATTCACCTCTAACTTCTTGAGAAATTTCCCCCATAAATTAGATGCAAAGTTGTAATGTAGGAATTGGTGGTTGATGCTCTCTTCCTCCCTCTTACACATACAACATCTATTAGGTATTTAGAACCCCCTCTTCCTCAAGTTGTCAATAGTGAGAATATTCCCATGGATAGTGGTCCACCAGAAAATGTTGATTTTAAAGATTAAATGGTTAAACCAACATTTCCCCAGTCATTAGTTTCAAGATATTGATAAAACATTAGCTTTTAGGCAGATTTAACTAAGAATTCCTCAGTTGAGGTGGCCCTCCAAATGAACTCATCAGTCCTATCTCTTGTTGAGATCCTTTACTCTTCCAGCAAAGAATTTAGCTTATTAGTAAGGGCCCTTCCTATCAAGTCACTCTATCGTAACCTCATCTTCTTCCATTTTCTTCCCAAGCCAATATAATCCTCAACCATTCTACTAGTAACTTATAAAACCCTACTAATGCACAACTATTATCTATATGTGTGATCACATGTCAATAAATTTTTTATAAGAATACTAATTAGTATTTGATATGTAGACACTAGATCTTGTACACAGTCATCAAAGTGGTTGTCAAAACTCCAATCCAGAGGAAATACATCTATATATGAATCTAATATCTTGATTAGTTTCTATTGGCATCAATAGTTAAAACTACATCTTTGTTATCTAATACATTAAGTAGAGGTCTACCAATTAGAGATGACAATTGTTACAGTAATAAAGTATTATTTCATTAATTAAACTTTATATTGATTTAATTATTATGTCACTTATTATTTCTAGTTTACTTAATTAAGTCTTTTATTAATTATTGTCATGCAACCTAAGTTAGTTACCTATTAGGGTTTTCATATCATTGTATAAGGATTAGTCTATTTGTAATGTTCATTCACTTTTTATAGCATTCTCTCTTTTTGCTTGTCAAGAATGTCTCATCTATAGATCTGGGAATTTTAGCCTCCATAGCTTTTGCTTCTCTCTTTCTATGATAGGTGTTTGAATGTAGATGATTTCCAAGAGCTACGACATTGAGTTTTCATCAACTTCAACATGGTATCAGAGCTCCGTATCTTCACACCCTTGTTCAGTTGAGGAGAAGTTCCGCTTGGCTTTTAGATCTGTGATTTATTTTTAGAGGATTTTGGTTCTTCTATATGAATTTTTTGGATCTAGGAGGTCACTAATTTGTGGGTCATTTTGATCCCAAACACACATCACTGTTGAGCTTAGAGCGCCCAAAAAGCCCTATTTTCATATTTAAAAAAATCAAATTTGGACATAAGTGGAATCCAAGGCAAAAAAATTATTACTCCTAGATTCAGAATGTTTCCAAAGGCAGTGATTTTATGATTTATTTTATTGAAAATTGAGATTGTTGGCACAAAAATTGAGGTTTTCGAACATAGAAATCAAATTTTTTTGGCAAAAAAATTAAAATTTTTGGCATAGAAACTGAGGTTTTCAATACAAAAATAGAGATTTTGGGCACAGAAATAAAAAATTTCACACTTGCCAAGATAGTTTGGGTACGAACTACCATTCTTCTAGAGGTAATGACTTGTATTGGTGGATATGCTTCCCAAGTGATTTTGGCACGGGTCTCAAAGTGGTGACTTTTTATTTTGCCCTTCCCACACTTTTTTGACCTATATTTTTTTTTTGGTCATAACTTGCTCATCTAGACTCTATTTTTGACAAATGAGATATCGTTCAAAAGATAACTCCAAGCTCTTCATGATGGTGTACATTATTTGGACTTTTGATGCTATTTGGTTTCTATTTTATGCAGTAAATTTAGAGATTTTATTTTTCACTCTGGGAGACATATCTTGAGACAATTTATGTTCCAAATTCTCCTCCAAGAACATTCCATTTAATTCTTTTTCTTTGTTACGTTATGGTGGATATCTTTGTTGTTTCAGGTCTGGGGATCAATTTTGTTGCTTCAAATGATTTTTAATGAGTTTTATTATCTCTTATATCAACCTTTTGTCTCTTTTGATCTTTGTTGACATCCTTTTGTAGTGTTTTTGCAAATAGATTGATATAAAGTGTCACTATATTGCATTTCTAGATCTTTCACATCTTTGGGTTTTATTGTACTCACACTGAGATAAAGAAATACTCTTTTTTCATCCTACCAACATACAACTACAAGGTAATGATTTTTGAGCCATTCTTCAACATCTACATTATGGAACTAATTAAGCTCTAAAAAAATATGTCAACTTTGATTATGTAATACGAATCAAATATGATACTAATATGTGATGTTTAAGACAATTGGATTCTTATTCTTAGACAAGGAAATATAATTAAATGATCATTTTTGTTTGATTGTAGTCATCAAGCATGATGGTGCAGAGGATGAGGGAATCGATTGAGAGTGAGAAGTGTGTATGAATTTTTGGGTTATAGAGAGTGAGTGTGAGCATGTCCAATGATGATTTTAACTACTAATCTATTTTTTTCTTCTAGATTGTCTTCCAATAATTGCCAAAGCATCTACCCCAACATTAGGGATCTTTACTTCACTCTAACTTCAAACAAAGGTAACCTAATACTAGCATTTGTTTATATAATTCTTATTAACATGGACATACAATTAAGGATTACCAATTTTAAACATAAAATTTATTTAATTGTCTTGGCTCTAAGATTTTGGACATGGGAATTATTCGGGATTTTTGTGATCGTATAGCTTTTCTAAATCTTTAATGGGTTGCCTTTGTTCTCTACATATATAAGGTTATGTGTCAAATGATAAATGAGAAAGAAAGTTGTTTTGAATTTTTTATGTTGTTAAAAATATTAGACATTTTTTCTTATTTGAAGTATAGAAAATATTTTTATTTTATGTATTGACTTGTTTCATTTTTTTCCCTTTTAATTCCTAATATCTAATATTTTATTATCAACTTATATGACTGTATTGCTTTTCTTTATTATTTTACTATCAACTTATACAGGATTTTACTAGGTTTCTTTCCATTACTTTGTTCAACTATTTCTTAAGATATTAATTTATTTATAAATATTAATAAGAAAGAAATTATTATCTATTTATTTATTTATTTTTATTTTAATTTTATTCTATCTTTTGATTGTGTATCTCGAGAAGATATATAATCTTATTCTATCTACTTCCCTTCTTATTGTTTAATTTTTATGTTTCCTATACATTATTTTGAGAGTAGTTTATGGTATTTTCTAAAGTCAAGAATTATGTTCGAGATCTTTATCATCTATTCCTAAACATGAAACAAAAATGTGTCATAAAATTATATGGCTAGTCTAATTTAATCTATATATTGCTATATGAACACAAGAAATATCTACTGACATGTTTGCAATATTACCTCGGCATATTTTTATTTATATTTAAAAAAAATTAATGATGGTGGGATTGTACCTAAAATTTTGGTGAAGTTCATAAGAAACGAATTGAAAGATCAATGTTACAAAATCAAAGTGAAACTGGGGATGTTGACAATCAGAATGATAATGTGTCAACCTTGGCACCTACGCCTACACCTATAGTCATAAATGCTCCTATGTTTGGACCTACACATACAATAATAAATGCTCTAAGCCCTGCTCCAACTATCAAAGTAGACTAAGGATAGAACCTTAGGTCTACTAAATCTAGATTATCATCAATAATGTTGATGTATGACCAACTAAGTGGTACTTGTTAAATTTAAAATATTGATGTATTAATAGACTAAGAAATATTAGTCATGTTTGTAATCCTTTTATTGCATAGATTATGTTATTTAAATATTAAGAAATATTATTACACAAGTGTGTTGATGGATATAAATAAAAATCTATGCTATGTTAATCTATTGATAAAAAAAATCTACCAAGGAAAGTATATTGAATAGAAAAATTATTTCATTTTATTTAACTTAAATATATAGTTCTAACTATACAAAAATTGTATAAATAAAAATTAAATTAAATTAAAATTTCTATGTTCAATAAAAATAATTATTCAATTATTTGTAATTTTAAATTAAGAATATTTTTATGAATAAGATTGTAAAAATAATCTTTTGATATTCTTTAAAGGACAGGTTGATATTTTTAAATATTTATTATGAGCATTCTAACTTCATTGATGAACTTATGAAAAAATTCAATCAAAAGAAAACATAACATTAATCTACAAATAATTTTAGCATAAAATATTTTTAAAATAGTTTAGTTCATTTATCCAATCAAAAAATAATAAAACAAGTTAAATGTTTTTTTATACTATTAAAAGAATTATTTGCAAATAAAATGCAAATATTTCAACTAGGAAAAATAATATTAACATTTTCAGAATTACTATAAATTTAAGCAAACTTTTATTATATATCATAAACAAAAGCAAAAAGGTATCCCTTTTTTGAAAAAGATAAGGGGAATTGCCTAAAAAATCAACAACAAGAGGATGGTATATAGCCCTAGAATATCTTTTTTTTTTTTTTCTTGTTAGAGTTACCACTAAATGTTCTCCCTATATGAGTCATACCCCCACCTCCTCATTTTGTATCTTTATGCACCTATTGGTTTGAATAGGCCTCATGTATCCTACCTACTTTATGCATCCTATATGGGCATCAAGAATAGGGCACGAGATGTTGATCTCCACGGATACATCTAGAAGTGCCTAGTGAATGAAGCTAAGCCACTCTACCATAGTCTCTACATACACATAAAGAAATATTTAATTATTACACACCTCATCATAATCATGTATCTACAACATCAAAAAAAATATCTATATCATATTAGAATCATAAGTATACCTAGATCACCAATCTAACAATTCAATTTAATTGTGGTCATCTTATATTGAACATCAATGGAGTTTTTTATGGATTTGCTAAAGGAAAATGGGTTTAATGAGATATTCAATAGTATTTATGAATGTGGCTAAATAGAGATGACTAGGATAGCCACTAGGGAAGTGACTTGTTAGCATTGATTTAGTCTCACCCCCTCTACCCAATACTACTAAGGAACCATTGGTATTTTCTAGATTATGAGATCCCATTTGGTTTCTATAAGGTGGTTTCCTCTTGGTATATACCGATGGGTCTTCAATCTCCTCTACAAATATCTTCCAAAACTATAGTTTATCTAAAGGTAATTCACTCCACCAATATAGAAACCCATTTATCATGCCAAAATTATCAATGTCTTACAGAATTTGAATGTCATAATTTCTAATTTCCTTATGATTTATAGTGCATCTATTTCTTTTAAGGAATTAAAAGTAGCTCAAAAAATTCTTAAACCACCCTTCAGTATTTAAATTATTATAAAAACTTTCTAAAATCTTTTAGAAGATTTTAAAATTTGTGAAGGTAACAACTGTACCACAATATATTAATTTAGACAAGAAAAATCATTTAGAGAGAAAAAACCCACACTATAAAATCCAACCATTATATGACTCAGAAATCAATAAGAAATTATTATATTCTTATAAAGATGGATTCTCTAAATAATATCAGCAACTAGAGAACAATGGCTAACTACATATTTGTATGGCTCTTACACATGTATCATATCTCATGAATCTAATATGTAAAATCTATAATATCTAAAAAAAAATTGATTCAAGTTACAAAGCCATTGACAAAAAACCACCTCTAAAGTGCTATCCATCTTTTCTTTGATTAAATATTCCCCATAACTTATCAAAAAACACTAAACATATTTAACTACCTTTTATAGATCATTATGTGTTAAAAAAAAATATGTTTCCTAGTTTTTAGGAGACCCAAGTTCAACCAGTCATAACTTTTGAATTGAGAGTTGAATTGATGAACCAATTTAAGTAGATCAAAAATGTCATGACATGCTATAAATATATGTTTGCTATAAATATTTCTAGGGCATTTTGAGCACTCTAAATCCATAATTATTAAATTCATTAAATTTTATTACTAGCATTAAAAATGCAAACATTGATATCTTTATAAGTAGATTTAATCTTGGAAGAAATATTTATGAACATTATTTTATATCACATATGAAAAACAAAGAAAGAATACTTAAATAAAAAATTCAAAAAAAAATAGTACCCACATGTAAATCAAAGGTTGAAACACATTTTACTAATAAATTTTGTAATTTCAATAGGGTTCATGGTTGCTAGCATGCTCCTAGTCAAAACTAATATACATGGACTAGGACAATAGTAATGTTTGTGCCTACCTTGACCATCTTATACACTACTAGTAGTGGTATGGAATTATAGTTTGGTTGTGAAAAATAATAATGACTTGATCCTTTTGGATCCACTTAAGGTATACTTATGATTAGGTCATTCATTCATGTCCTAGTATGGCTACTAATCACATCATCAATCCCCACACGATTTTTGGTAATCCTCTAGAACATAACATCTTCAAATTTGTACTCATCCCATCATAGAAAAGGACTCATAGAAGATCAAGCTTGATAAGAAAGGGATTCTACAAGACCTTTTGTATATAATATGGTCAAACATACTTACTTGTAGTATAGTGTAAGTGGTTTTAATATGGTACCTTTGATCAAATGGGGCAAGATATTCTGATTGTAGGAAAATATACAACCTTTATCCATTTATCTAATGTATCCAATGAGGCTATCAGAAAGGAAAGGTCCTTACACATTATTAGCAGTACATGAAGCCACAATTTCTATCAAAATCTATAAAATGAGTGATGTGTTCAACTATTCTCCTATGGTAATAGAGCATAGATGTTTCTAGTAACTTATAAAACCCTACTAGTACACAACTATTATCTATATATGATATCACATGTCAATAAATAAATTTGTAACAATACCAATTGGTCATTGATATGTAGATGCTAGATCATATACACATTCATCATATTGTTATCATAACTCCAATTGAAACATAAACATACATGGTATATGCATCTAATATCTTGATTAGTTTCCATTATTATCAATAGTTGAAACTACATCTTAGTTATCTAATACATTGGATAAAGGCCAGCCAATTAGTGATGACCATAATATTCCATTACTAGATATTTCATATGATTGTGTAATGTTCTCTAAAAATGTGTACCAATGTATCTGTGAGCCTCTATAAAACCCCACAAACATAAATGATTGCATTATATTAGTCACAAAATTCTACCTCTATCTCAATTGTATAATATTCCCATTAAATGTGTGGTTTATATCATTGAAAATACTTTATTGATATTTTGGTACATAAACATCATAGTTCTTGATGTCATTTATAGGCTTAAAAGAGTTTTATCACTTGAATCATTTTGAGTTTCATCCAATAAGAAGAAATTATTATAGTTAGAACAACGACTTTTCTTATGTTATTTTTTAATTGTTGTCTATAATTTTGATTCTCTATAAGGGTATGGAGAATGATCAATTCTACCAAAATTAAAATATTTGAAATGTAACATCCTTTCCTAATGTTTGGTTCCTTTCTTCAAGATCCTAAAAGCAAATCTTAGAGTACTCATAGTCATAAAGATGATCAGCAATTTTGTGAATATATTTTCCAACTTAAAATGTAATGTCCACTTTGGAAGAATCATTTCTAATTGCTCACATTTATATGCATGCAAAGCATTATAAAAATAATCTAGTGTGTAAGTGTCCATGTTATTTCTTTTCTCAATAGTAGCGGCATTACATATATATACATTGGAAAGATACCTAAGAATATTTGACAACCTCATATTCTATTATGTATCCACAAAAATATCCAACTTCATTTACTACTTCTTGTATACAATGAATATATTTTGCATAGTCTCCACATTCAACTATCTTTATAGTTTCTAGTTTTAGAATATTGTATCTTAATCTACTTTTTCTTCTTGTCTCATTCATATGATACAAAGCTTATCCAAATTTCCTTAGTAGTAGTATAACTAGTTTTTGATGAACTATGAAAACAAGTTTTTTACAAGGGAACAAAAATAAAAAAATGAAAAGATGTTCAACAATTTAGTACATGCTACAAAATAAAAGGATTACCCATAGAAAACTCACAACCCACTACAAAATCAATAGATAACAGAAACCAAACAACGAGCTTAAACCAAAGACACAAAAAGATAATAGACCAAAAAAACTTATTAATTAACCAAGCATTTAGCTAGATCGAGAGTCATCACCTCCATCTTTTCATTGATCTTTTTAATGACCATTTTGGCATCATCTTCTTCTCATTCTTGGCCTTCATCTTTTGTCTTGAAGATATGAACCATAATAGATTCAATAACACATTTGACACAATGATTGATGTGAAAACCCAATTTGGGCAAAACCACCAATAACATGCTACTCTTTCAACCTCTTTTGAAGTGATGCCTTGTGAAAGGCCAACCTTGTTAAAGGTTACAATGCACACTATTAAATGTGACCCAGTTAAAGGATTTCAATCAAACTGTTAGGAGTGAGCATTGTTAGAGGACTTTAGACCATTCAATTGGAATGCCACCTGATTAAAGGATTTAAAAATGACTGTTAGGTCAACCTTAATCCAAAGGATTTACCCTAGACTGATACAATTATAATAGAGTAATAGTAAGGCTTGATCTAATCTAACAACTTACAACTCCATTTTGCAAATTATAGAACTATGTTTTAGTCCTCCATTCTACTTTGTTTCACATACTTTAGTTCTGATAGCTTGTTCAGCCTTCAAGCATACATAATATTGAACCTTCTTGCTTAACTTGCCAATGTAGACTCCTCACTTAGGTCATTGAATGAATAAATACCCTATACTCCTTGTCTTCCTTAGGTTCTCTCACATGAGAATCCTTGCTTCTAACTAGCCATCCCTATAAATAGAGAATTAAGATATTTTTCCATTCATTCTTCATCATCCAATTTAGGGTTAGGAAAAATTAGGTAGGATTCAATGAGTCTACCCCTCATTCAATTTCATTTATAGAAACTTCTTCAATCCTCTTCAAATTCACCTTAAAATTATTTTCTATGAATTCTTGATGGGGACACAACCCAAGAATAGAATGGACACAACAGAAAAGGGAAATTGAATTAACTGAAAAATAAGCTAGTACATTTTGTACAGAGAAAATAAACTTCAAAACATGCCCTAAGGGCTTACAATAGCATAAATGTGGAGATAATTTGTCCTTTCAGTACCTCATCTCAAACTCCACTCTGAACTGCCTTTTACAATGCTAGAAATCTCCTTAAATAGACCCCGAAGGGTTAAGGACTAGGAGTACATTCTAGAAAGTGCTAGTAGGCATCCACCAACCAAATAGAAGGTTCTAGAAGCTACGTTAAAAGTCGACGCAAATCTAGAAGAATCCAAAAATGGTAACCAAACTTTTGGGAGGCATAACTTTTGAACCGTAGCTCCGATTGATGAACTGTTTACATTTTCGGAAAGCTCTCGAAGCACTCTATAGCCCTATGGACTAGCTTCACTCGTCCCCATTTTTTGGCCCTTTTTGAGGTCATTTAATGCCCCTAACCTAACTTTGAAGCATTCTTAGTAGGTCTCCACAACCCGAAAAATTGCAATAACTTTCAAACCATGGGGCCTTTTGACTTGATTCTTTTTCTAGATTTCTCTAAATCACAATTAAATTCATTTGGCCAATTTATACCTCCTAGTTCACCAAAATGTTAGCTCAATTACATACTCCTATTTTTTTGGGATTTGCAAAAACACTGATAGTGGAACTGTGAGAGTTGGAACCTTTATTTGACCCAAATGGGTGTCCAAAAATGAAAACACATGAAACAGAAACTAAGTCTAGGTACATTTTTTTGGTGACACAGGATTGCCCTTATACCTCTGGATGCTCCTGCATCAGACACCTAGGGTAGATTGAAAAGTGACCCTGACACTTTATGAATGGTAGAGGAAATCCCAAATGGGAAACCTCAGTTACTAAAATCCAAGTTGAGTCCTCGATCGGTCATCCTTTCCATTTGACCAAATACTCTTCATATTGCCTATTTCTAGTACTCCTACCCACATGATGATCTAGAATGTCTTCTATCTCCTCCTCCTTAGAAGTAGGAATCGGACATGGCTCTAACACTAGCTTCTCATCTGCACCATCATCATGATACTCTGTTAAATCTGCAATGTTGAAAATGGGAGAAATGTGAATACCATCTGGCAGGTCCACCTCATATGCATTTCCTGAGTCATGTTTCTTCAAAACTTTGTAGGGTCCAAATTTCTTCATTTTTAGCTTGTTGTAAGTACTAGTTGGAAATCTTTCTTTTTGTAAGTGCACCATGACTAGATCCCCTACTTGGAATTCCTTATGTCTTATCCTTTGATCAACCCTAGCTTTATACTCTTGATTCATCTTGGTAACGTGTGCTTGAACCTCCTCATGTAGATGCTTGATATGTTCAGCAAATTCCTCAGCTTCAGCACTTGTCCTCTCTCCTTGTTCTATCTTCCTCAATTCTGGTGCAGTCCTTGGGATATTCCCATATACAATTTGGAATGGTGATTTTCTAGTACTCATATTTATAGAGTTATTATAAGGAAACTTTGCTTGTGGTAGAATCAAATCCCAGCTCTTGGGCTTATCCCCAACTAAACATCTCAGCAAATTGCCCATACTTATGTTTACCACTTCTGTTTGGCCATCAGTTTGTGGGTGATGCATGGAACTGAATTTCAAGTCGTTTCTTAACTTTTTCCATAATGTCCTCCATAAATACCCCACAAATTTAGTATCTCTGTCAGAAACTATGCTCCTTGGAAGACCATGTAGTCTTACCACCTCTTTGAAAAACAAGTTTGCAATATGGACAACATCATGAGTTCTGTGGCATGGAATGAAATGTGCCATTTTGGAGAACCTATCAACCACCATGAATACTAAGTCATTACCCCTTTGAGTCCTTGGCAATCCAAGAACAAAATCCATACTTATGTCCTCCCATGGCCTTGATGGAACAGGCAATGGCTGATATAGGCGAGTATTGTGACTAAACCCCTTGGCAACTTGACAAACCTAGCAACTCTGTACAAACTTCTTCACATCCTATGAAATTTGAGGCCCAAAATAATGTTCTCTAAGAATGGCAATGGTCTTGTTTCAACCAAAATGTCCTGCCATCCCTCCACTGTGTTTCTCCTTAATTAGATTTTCCCTCATGGAACTCCTTGGAATGCACAATTGACTACCCTTGAAAAACATGCCATCCTGAATCAAATAGTCTAACCACTTCGTTCTATCTACAACAATAGGTTCTTTACAAGCTTTCCATGCTTCAGCAAAATTAGGATCCTTGGGGTACAATTTCTTGAGTTCATCAAACCTGACTACTTCAACCTGCATTACTATAAGCAACAACTATCTCCTACTTAGTGCATCTACAACCCTATTAGATTTTCCACTTCTATGCTTCAACACAAATGTATAACTCTGCAAGAGTTCTACCCACTTCATATGCCTCTGATTCAATTTACCTTGGCTATTTAGGTACTGTAATGCCTAACGATCAATATACAAAAAAAATTCCTTTGGAAATAAATAATGCCTCCATTTCTTTAATGCCTAAACTATTGCATAGAATTCTTGACCATAAATAGAATACTTCTTCTTTGCATCATTCAATTTTTCACTAAAATATGCAATAGGCTTACCTTCTTGGCTTAATACAACCCCAATAGCACTGCCACTAGCATCACAATCCACCTGGAAAACCTTTCTAAAATTTGGAAGTGCCAACACAGGCTATTCTATCACCTTCTTCTTCAGCAATTCAAAACTTCTCGTAGCTGTTGCAGTCCATTTGAACTTTTTTCTATCCCCTCTTATTGTATCAGTTAGGGGTGCACATATGCCACTAAAATTATTAATAAACTTCCTGTAAAAACTAACCAGACCATGAAATGATCTTATCTCAGTAGAAAACTTTGGAGTAGGCCATTCCAAGATGGCTTTTACCTTCTCTGGATCCATTTTGAGACCTTCAGGTGATATAACAAACCCCAAATAGACTAACTCCCTTTTTGCAAAGATACACTTCTTTAGATTAATTAACAATTTCTCTTCCCTTAGCCTTTCAAGGACACTACGAATATGCAATAAATGTTCTTCCAAAGTCTTGCTGAAAATTAAAATATCATCCAAATAAACAATAAATTTTTTTCCCAAGAACTTCTTAAGTACCTCATTCATGAGCCGCATGAAGGTGCTTGTGGCGTTCGTCAATTCAAAGGGCATGACCAACCACTCATAAAGACCCTACTTGGTCTTGAAGGCTATTTTCCACTCATCTTCTTCTTGAATCCATATCTAGTGATAACCACTCTTCAGATCTATCTTTGTGAAGTACTGAGCTCCACTCAAGCAGTCCATAAGATCATCCATCCTTGGGAAAGGAAACTAGTACTTGATGGTTATCCTATTTATAGCTCGAGAATCTGTACACATCCTCCACTCTCCATACTTCTTTGGTGCGAGTACTGCAGGTACTGCACATGGACTCAAGCTCTCTCAAATCAAGCCCTTCCTCAACAGCTCCTGAACCTGTCTATTTAGCTCCTCTGTTTCAGTAGGAGTCATCCTGTGAGCAGCCTTGTTAAGAAAAATAGCTCCTAGAATCAGATCTATCTGATGATTGATTTTCCTTACTCGTGGCAATCCATCTAGAACATTTTCAGACATAATATCTCCAAATTCCCTTAGTAAATCTAAAACATCAAGTGGTATTTCACTACTACCTTCTTTATCTTTCCTAGGAATCAAAGCATAGTACATATCCTGATGTTTCATGCCATCTAAAAACATCCTTCTATCAACAAGACAATTCCTAGCACTGCTACATACCTTTTCACCTTCCTTTTTCATGGGCTTCAATTTGTGGCGAACTCCATCCTTTGTCAGAGAGTATGTGTTTGTATACCCATCATGTACTACATGTCTATCAAACTGCCATGGTCTACCCAACAATAGATGGCAAACATCCATCAGAATAACATCACAGAGAACTTCATCATGGTAACTCCCAATTTTGAATTTCACTAAACATTGTTCACTTATCAAGACCTTATGATCATCTTTTACAGAAGAAATCCCATAGGGCTGGGGATGTTTCTCCCTCTTGAGCTTTAGCTTAGAGACCATCTCTTCTGATACCAATTTATCAGTGCTACCACCATCAATGATCATGTCACAACATTTATCCTCACACTTGCATCTGGCATGGAACAAACTCCTTTGTTGTCCCAATTCAATCTCATCACTTAGTAGGACTCTTCCATTTTCCAAGGTCTCTCCTCTTTCTGCATCCTCTAAATGTGATGATTGTGCATCCTCATCCACATGAGCAACCCTAGCTTGGCCTCAACTCTCCTATCTGTCCTTCCTTGTTGTTGAGGGCATTCAAAGGCATGATGAACTTCTTCATTACAATGGAAATAGGTACCATAGAAGCCTCCTCTTCCTTGTCCATGTCCTCTACCTTTTCCTCTCTTATTTCCAAAGTCTTGATCATGGGATCGGTTGAAACCCTCATTCCTCTGGTTCCTGCTAGTACCCACATCTTCATTTTTCTTTTGGGTTTCATTGCGGCATCCAGATGATCTACTGCTTCCCCTTCCTCCTTGACCGTGCCCTCTTTGTCTTCCTTCAAACCTTTTACTCTTTGTCTTCCTTCAAACCTTTTATTCATCTTCTCTTCAACTCGTAGGGCAAACTAGTATGCCTCTTCAACGCTGGTCATTCTTACCAGACTTAATTCCTCCTAGATGCTAGGTCGCAACCCATTGATATAATGAGCAACCTTCTCCTTATTTGCTTCTACATGCCTTTCTCTAATCAAGAGTCAGTAAAATTCCTCTGTATATTCTTGGACTGATCTTCCTACTTGCTTTAACCCATGTATCCTTTTAAACAAATCAAGCTCGTAGTCCACAAGAATGAATTGCTTCTTCAATTTTTCCACCATGTGATCCCATCTTGTGATCTTCTCCTTTCCTCTTCTGTTTCTTTCCAATTGAACCTCTTTCCACCAGATTTTGGCATGGCCTTTCAGTTTGACCTTTGTAAACTTAACCCTATCTGGGTCCCTGATATCCTCATACTCAAAGTATTCTTCTAGTTCATTGATCCAATCGATCAACTCATCCAGTTTCAGATTTCCTGAAAATACACCCACTTCAATTGTAGGTCTTTTTCCAAACTTATTAATGGCCCTAAAAAGCCTTTCCTTTGCATGATTTAGAACTTCCCCATCAAATTTCCCTTCTGGTCCAATTTCATCTTCTTCATTGTCATCTTTACTTTCATCACCTGCAGCCACAGTTGCTCCTCTATGGAGCTCCTCCTGCAATGCTTATACCTGCCTTTGGAGGGCTCTAACCTCCTCAGGATTAATAGCTTTGGCCCTTCCACCACGCTCTCTTCATGGAGGCATCTTCTTAACTCAAACCCACAAGCACACAATCCTGGTGCAAACTGCCTCACAATCGGCGCTCTGTCTACACACTCAGGGAAACCAGCTCTGATACCACTTGATGGGGACACAACCCAAGAACAGAATCGACACAACAGAAAAGGGAAATTGTATTAACTGAGAAATAAGCTAGTACATTCAGTATAGAGAAAATATACTTAAAAACATGCCTTAAGGGCTTACAATAGCATAAATGTGGAGATAATTTCTCCTTTCAGTACCTCCTCTCAAACTCCACTCCGAACTACCTTTTATAATGCTAGAAATCTCCTTAAATAGACCCTAGAGGGTTAAGGACTAGGAGTACATTCTAGAAAGTGCTAGTAGGCATCCACCGACCAAATAGAAGGTTCTAAAAGCTGTGTTAGAAGTTGACACAAATCTAGAAGAATCCAGAAACGATAACCGAACTTTTGGGAGGCATAACTTTTGAACCATAGCTCTGATTGATGAACCGTTTACATTTTTTGAAATCTCTTGAAGCGTTCTATAGCCCTATCGACCATCTTCACTTGTTTCCCATGTTTTGGCCCTTTTTGAGGTCATTTAATGCCCCTAACCTGACTTTGAAGCATTCTTAGGAGGTCTCCACAACTCAAAAAATTGCAATAACTTTCAAACTGTGGGGCCTTTTGACTTGATTTTTTTTTTGGAATGCTCTAAATCACAATTACATTCATTTGGCCAATTTACACCTCCTAGTTCACCAAAATGATGGCTCAATTACATACTCCTATTTTTTTGAGATTTACACGAACACTAATAGCGGAACTATGAGAGTTGGAACCTTTATTTGACCCAAATGGGTGTCCAAAAATGAAAACACATGAAATAGAAACTAAGTCTATGTACATTTTTTTGGGTGACACAGTATTGCCCTTATACCTCTGGATGCTCCTGCATCAATTCTATTTCACCAACTCATCAATCTTATCTCCAACCGAGTTCACACAATCCAAGAAAACAAACTTGTCAGCTTAGATCCAACAAATTCATAATCTTTCTAATAATGTTGATACTCAACATTAACTTGCTTTTGATGCTTGACACAAATTGCATTTCTTAACATCCTCTGTAAAGTCACTCAGCATACGCTAAAGTTTACTGGTGCTCTAAATCAACTAAACTTTACTTGGCATCATCTATTTTACTTGAAATACATGAAATTAGAATTTTACTTGGCTACAACTAATTTTCTTCTCAGCTTGCACTAACTTTTCTTGGCACTTACTATCCATTTGGTCAAGCTTGGTAGACAAACTTTGTTTAACTTAATCTTCTAAACTTTCTTAGTGTAACCATCCTCTGCAACCTTAAATAGATTATCAATGCACTATGATATTATTGTCTTAGTTGATTCTTGTACTCCTTTTCATATTGCAACTCAAACTTCCCTCTAGGTTTACATCATTTGATCAAATCCTCTTCATCAATCAAACAACTAATAGTACTTAAATCATATAAGTAGTTGTCTTACCAAAAAATAATAGGTTTGACATCAATGACACAACAATGATTGAAACACATTTATCATATTTGTATCAATTTGTTTTCAACAATCTCCCTCTTTGGAATTGATGGCAAACCAAAATGACTCAATTAAAACAATAAGAATAACACAATACCAAAAAGAAAATAATTCCTTGTATTAAAATCTCTCCCTCTTTTAGTAACTTTCATATGCTAAATAGGTTACAAAATTATGTTCTATTCTGATCAATAGTTAATCAACACATCCTTATGACACCCCCTACATTACTTCTTATATCTTCATCTACATTATCTTGTCCTTATTAGGTAGATGTAATTAGCAAATACACTTTCCTTCTTAGCACTAAAAAATTTCTCCCTTATACTGTGTGTTAGAATTTCTCCCTTATCTTATATATATCTCCCTTTAGTTATATCTCCCTCTTTGACAACAATGCCAAAGACTTATCATCTTAATTTGTAGATATTAACTTCTTTAGTTTCTCCCTTTGTCACCTTTCTTGTGACTGATTTTTAGTTTCAACTCTTTGATTATTTTAGGCAGCTCCTAAAGTGAGATCCATTGCATCAATGTGTCACATATGTCAATCAAATTGTTTAATACAAGGCACTCCTCTTTTTTCTTAGATAGCCTTTGATAGTGATATCACCCCTAGTTTGTCTCTTAGATACTCATGAGCATCCTTAGGTAATACTTTTGTGAGGATATCAACAATTTTCTCTTTTGTGTTAACATATTCCATCTTCACCTCTTTATCTTGAACTAATTCTCTCAAGTAATGATACTTGATTGCAATTTGCCTAGTCTTTGTCTACATCACAAGATTCTTCAATATATTTATATCACTTGTATTATCACAATAAAGTATCAATAGTTCAGTGATCTCTTCATTTATAACTTTGAATAGTTGTTTGATCCATACAATGTTTGTACAATTTACAATAGCAGCAACATATTTAGCTTCAACAGTAGATTGTAAAGTGCAATTATATTTCTTGCCCATCCATGTAACTAGCCTCTTGCCTAAGAAGAATGCTCCTCCACTAGTGCTCTTTTTGTCATCAATGTTTCTAGCCCAATTAGCATTAGTATAGGCTCTTAATTCAAATTTTCATTTTACTTGTAGTATAAACCATATTCCTCAGTTCCTTTTAGATATTTTTTTATTCTTTTTACAACCATCAAATGATTCTCCCTGGGATTAGCAAAGAATCTTGCAACTATCCCTACAAATAATGCAATATCATGTCTACTATGTACTACATATTATAATTTTCCAATCATAGATCCGTATAATGTTTGATTCACCTCAATTGAATCATCATTCTTTGAAAATTTATGTCTCCTCTTCATAGGTGTACTTACTACCTTGGTATCCTCCAATCCAAAAAAAATTAGTACCTACTTGACATACTTTGACTAGGTGATGTATATACCATATTTCATCTGATGTACTTGCAAACTCACAAAGAACTTGATCTCTCCAAACATAGACATCTCAAATTCTTTCTTCATTATATTTTCAAAAGCCTTACATAAAGCATCTTGATCTCTAAATATGATATCATTAACAAAAATTTCATATAACAAAATACCCTTTCCTTTCTTTGTTTTCAAGTACAAATTTTTGTCATCACCAATCCTTTCAAATCCAATCTTCACAAGATAACTATGAAGTCTCTCATACCATACTCTTTGTACTTGCTTCAAAACATATAAAGCTTTATATAATCTACATACCATGTTTTTATAGTTAACATCAACAAATCCTCTAGGTTGTTCCATGTAAAATTATTCCTCTAATATGCCTTTTAGAAATGTAGATTTAACATCCATTTGATAAACTTTAAAACCTTTGTATCCATAATAAGCAATCAAAGTTTTTATTCCTTCCAATCTAGCAATAGTGGAAAATGTTTCTCCATTCTCAATTCCTTCTTCTCATGCCTATCCTTTATAGACTAATCTTGCCTTGTTTCTTGTAACTTCACCATTTTTATCTAGCTTGTTTGTGTATACCCACTTGGTGCCAATCGCATTTTTGTCTTCTAGTCTAGGAATTAGAGTCTATGTCTTATTTTTCTCAATTTGTTCAATCTCTTCTTCCATGGCTTTACTCCAATCCACATCTTCTAAGACATCTTTCACTATTTTGGGTTCTTTCATGCTCAGAAAACATCTATCATTTCTCAACTTGTTCCTTGTCATTGGTCTAGCATCTTTATCTCTAATGATTTGTGTAGCAGGATGATGTCTCTAAACATATTTAGACAATCTTGGTCCAGCTCTAGTTTCTTCATTTGGTCTTTCAACTTTTGAGTCACTATGTACATCTTTTTCATGTAGTTTAGCATTTCTTTCATGTACACTCATCTCAAAATCAGAATGTGCCTCAACTTCATTTTGTAACTTGGCATTTAAATGTAGCTCAGTTCCTAAATGCAACTCAACATTCATAGTATGTGATTTATTTACACTTTCCATAACTTTGTTAGTTTTAGTATTTAAACACTTATAAGCTTTACTTCTTGTGGAATAACCTAAGAATATACCTTCTTCACTTTTTGTATCTAGTTTACCATTTCTGAATCTGCGAGAGTAAAACATTTGATTCCAAATACCTTAAAATATTTTACATTGGGTGATTATGCATACCATAGTTCAAAAGGTGTTGAATGAGTACCTTTCTTGACTTGTACATGGTTCAAGGTATAGATATTTGTACTTACAGCTTCTCTTTAGTATTTCAAAGCAACATTTTTCTCCATCATGAGTGTCCTAGCATAGTTCATTATAGATATGTTCCTTCTTTCAATAATTCTGTTTTGTGGAAGGGTTCTAGGAGCAGATGTTTATCTTTTGATTCCTTTGTCATTACAAAATATCTCAAATTCATTTAGTGTAAATTCTCCTCCTCTGTCAGATCATAAAAAATTAAGACTTTTACCTATTTCTTTCTCAACTCTTGCTAAATACCACTTAAACATTTGAAAAGCATTAGATTTCTATTTTTGAAACATAGCTGTCATCATTCTAGAATATTCATCAACAAGCAGCATAATATACTTATCTCTTTTGTAGCTTTGCACTTCAATTGGTCCACACACGTTAGTATGAACAATCTCTAGTACTCTAGTAGAGGTATGAGTTTTACTCTTAAAACTTGACTTTGTTATTTTCCCTAACTGACATTGTTTGCACATTATATTATTAGGCTTCTTCAACTTAGGCAAACCTATAACTTTTCTTATGTTACTAATATTGACCAAGTTATCAAAATTAACATGACATAACCTCTTGTGGCATAGCCACACATCATCAAATTTTGTAACTAGACTAGTAGCATCCTCTATATCAAGGTAGAATAGATTAATCCTAGTTTGATCACCCTTTCCAATTAGTTTTCCATCAGTATCATATATCTTAGCAATCTTGTTTTCAAACTCAACCTTACATCATGAATTATTTAGTTGTGACTCACTCAACAAACTATAGTTAAGTCATACAACATAGTAAGCATTGTCACATTAATCCTTTCTATGAGTTTGATAGATCATTTTCCTTTTATAAAACATGGTACATCATTACCAAATCTTACACTATTTCCTTCATAATGATTCAAGGTAATGAACTTACTTTTATCTCCAGTCACATGATGTGAACACCCACTATCAATGATCCATCTATCATTCTTGTTCACACAAGACACAAGTGTAGTTGCCTTGTCCTCATCAGATTTGTCCTTCATTGTAGGATACACCACTTCATCATCATGTTCATCAGATTCATTTCATGTTTTCCTCTTCAGAAATGTAGCAAGGCTTCTTTCCTTTATCTTTGTAATCTTTTTTCTCTTCATCTCTTCTAATTTTGTACTTGTCACCACCTCTTTAGTTCTTCCTCTCTAGACATCTAGTAGCAATATGACCAACCTAATTGTGATTGAAACAAATAATAGGTAGTTTACCTTTAAACTTGTCTTTACCTCTATGAAATCTCCTTACCAGTAGTGCTTCAAGTTGATCTACATCCTCCTCATATGTATCATTGTCACTAGACACATATTTTTTCTTTTTCCTCTTCACATTAAGGTCTTTCAATGACAACTTAGCTTTGAAAGAAGATTCAATATTTTTAGGTTTGTAATTATCCAATTTAGATAGCTCAAAAGTAGTGAGTCTACCTACCAGACCTTCAAGAGTTAGAACATTCCTTGGTATACATCTCAATTCTTATATTGTGGAAACTCTAATAACATATATAGGCAGTAGTGTTCTTATAACTTTTCTTAGTACAATATCATCATCTATTGTACCAGTAGATACTCTTATTACATTAACAACATATTTTATCCTTGAGTAATATTGAGTAATATTTTTACCTTCTTACATTCTCATATCATCAAACTTACCTCTGAGACTCTCAGATTTGGCTCTTAGAACATTTTTGTCTCCTCCATAGATGGCACATAAAAAAATCCCACTTTTCTTTGCAATATTCAGACTTTAAATATCATCAAACTCAACATATTTTAGGGCAGAGGCAATCTCCAACATTGCCTGGTTGTGTTCTTTCCTCTTTTTTAGATCCTTAGTAGTTAGGGCTCCAACGAGATTAACATGCTTAGTAGCAATGGTAGATTGTGCATGATCTCTAAATCCTCCAAGGTGTAGCTTCATCAAAATTTTCCATGTAGGAAAGTTATCTCTATTAAGCTTGGGTACTTCTCTTTTTGACATTTTGATATTTGTGCTTTTAGTACCTTCAAACTAGTCCTCTTAAGCAGATAGCTCTGATACCAATTCTTGTAATTCTTTAGAATAACTAAGGGGGTGAATCAATTATCCAAGGCCCAGATGTACAAATAAAACTTTTCATAGCTTAGTAAACCAATAGAACATTTATTATCATCCATGCATCTATAAGATTATGTGCTCATTTAAAACTTGTAGGTTACTGTCAAATCAATTTTCAAAAAATGTAAATATGACACAAAATAGATTCAATATCATGTTTGACATAATGATTTACATGGAAATCCAATTTGGGAAAAACCATGAGTAACATGCTACTCTTTCTAACTCTTCCAAAGAGATGCCCTGTGAACGGCCAAACCTATTAAAGGTTATAGTGCACATTGTTAAATGTGACCAAATTAAGGGATTTCAATCACCTTGTTAGGAGTGAGCTATGTTAGAGGACTTTAGACAATTCACTTGGAATGTCACCTAGTTAAAGGATTTACAAATGACTATTAGGTCAACCTTAATCCACAGGATTTACCCTAGACTAATACAATTATCAGAGAGTAATAGTAAGGCTTTATCTAATCACAACTTACAACTCCATTTGCATATTACAAATCTCTATTTCAATCCTCCATTTTGCATGAATTTCACACACTTTAGTTCTAATAGCTTGTTCACCCTTCAAGCATCCATATAATTAAGCCTTCTTGCTTAACTTGCCAATATAGACTGTTCACTTAGGTCACTGACTAAAGCTATGCCCTGGAGTCCTTGTCTTCCTTAAATTCTCCCACATGAGAACTGTTGCTTCTATCCTACCATCTATATAAATAGAGAATTAAGATATTTCTCTATTCATTCTTCATCATCCAATTTAGTATAGGAAATATTAGGTATGATTCAATGAATCTACCCCTCATTCCATTTCATTTATAGAAACTTCTCCTTCAGTCCTCTTTGAATTCAACTCAAAATAGTTTTTCATGAAATTTGTGCCACCAACTCATCAATCTTATCTTACACCTAGTTCACACAATCCAAGAAAATAAACTTGTTGACTTTTATTGAATTCACAATCTTTCTAATAATGATGAAACTAAACATTAGCTTGCTTCTATTGCTCAGCACCAACTGCATTTTTCGACATCCTTTGTAAAATCACTCAGCATCAACTAAACATTACTCAACATCAACTGTTTTACTTAGCATACACTAAAATAGACTTTTACTCAGCTCTAACTAATTTTCTACTTGGCTTGCACTAACTATGCTCAACACTTACTATCCATTTGGTCAATCTTGGTAGAAAAACTTTTTTTAACTTGTTCTTCTGAACTTGCTTAGTGTAATCAACCTTTGCAACCTTAAGTAGATTATCAATGCACTATGATATTACTATCTTAGTTGATTCTTATACTCCTTTTCATATCATAACTCAACCTTTCCTCTAGGTTCTATTGTTACATCATTTGATTAAATCCTCTTCATCAATTAAATAAGTGATAGTGTTTAAATCATTTAGGCAGTAGTCTTACCAACAAATAGTAGATTTGACATGAGTGACAAAATAATGATTTAAACACATTGATCATACTTGTATGAATCTGTTTTCAACACTTCTATATTTTAAATTCAATTTGTTTGAGAATCCAATTTACCTAATGATTCAATATTTTAGGCAACCTTAATCACCACATTTGAAAGGGAAAAAAACTATTACTATTATTAGAATAACAAAATAGTTTCTTTTATGAAGAAACTTAAGTCAAGTAATCAACCCAAGGTTTGATACATTGTTGGATTAGATTCACCTAAATTTTGCGAGTTATTTTAAAATATAAATTATTTTTTCATTAGTATGTTATATTGCTTAGTTACTTTAGTGTCATTTCACCAATTTTTGGTTATCACCATTAATTTTAAATATAATTTACTTCCTCATTATACTGCATGTGGTAAAAATGTTTGTATTTGATTTGTAATACTTATGGAGATCGATATTTTTGTTATTGTTGATCTCACTAGACATGAATGGTCTTGAAAATATTTTGAGTCTTTTCAGAATTACAAATTATAGGTACATTTATCTCATACAATACAATATAGACTGTTAAATTATATCTTAAATAAAATGGTTACAACTTAATATTATTATATCTACCCCTTGGACCCATTAATTATTTACATATTTGTGCTAATAAGATTATATAAAAAGTTAATGTTTTAAAATGAAAGTATTCATAGTCATGATTGATACATTGACTATTGTTGCTTTAGATTAATCAATATTTTTATAAATACATTATGACTCAAAAAAAATTACTAAAAATTATATTTTCCAATAGAAATTAATAATTTATTCAAATAAAAGGAAATATTCACTTGTATTTTACATACTTCTCTAGATGGGGTTTGTTAAAGTTATTGTTTATATAGATCACTATAAAAAAAAAAAGGGTGGTTATCCCTGTAGAAATAACCATAGTGAAGGAAACACTATTACCTAGCATTCAACTCACTAAATAGGTTTTTTTTTAATATAAAAAGTACATTATCCACTCATTAACATCAAAATAAAGTACCTATGAAAGTTTTCAATTCTATTATCAAAATGGATAAAGTCAATAGTGTCATAGTAGCAATCAATAACAACAACATATCTAAATAAGATACTAGTATTAAAGACCATATAGAAGTTTCCATATTGGACATGCATGACTAGAATCTAACTATCACAAAACTAGTAAAAAAATAAACACAAAATGAGACCAATCCATCATTCTTTCTTCTCACTTGGGGTGAGGGGGAGAGAAGGTTGGTTTTTATAGTAGCACATCTAACCAATCATCTGAAATTAACCTATATAGTCTCTTGGCTCTCTTTTCATCCTCCTTCTCCTTACCTATCATCTTCTCCTACCAAAAAATTTAGAGAGTGGTTGTTGTAGTAAGCATAACCTTTATAAAAAACTCCATCAGAGTACTGAAGCTCGGGTTCAAATCAACTTGTATGGTCCTCTATTTTTCTAGCTCAATACATAAACTCTTCAATTCAGCTTCAACCTTCTTCAAATAAGTTTTGTCCAAATTAGGGGTGGGAGAGGTTACTAAATAGGGGGGTGCATAGGAGGAGTAAAAGTGGTTAGAGGATTAGTAATTTGTTTCTCCAGGTTAGGGTGAATAGGGGGCCATCTGTCGGTTTCTTGAAAGGGGAACTAGTAGTTTCAGAAGAGTTATCATTTGTGCCCAGATTATCATCCTTGATCATGAGATCCACCATGCCCATACTAAAGGTAGTCAAAACATTAGTATCATTTTCCTAGGATACTTCTTTAATTTCCTAGAGTGTATCTTCCTCTTCCACAATGTAGAAGTTCATCCTAGATTTTTTCTTCTTCCTAGCATGGATCTATTTTTCATCACTCCCCTTAAACTCATAATCTAAGTCTATTTATTTTGGGATATCTTGTTTTTCCTTGTGCCTTTTCTTTTTGGTTTTATTGGAAAATATATTTGAGGTCTCCTCACAGAGGACTCATTTCCTATCTCACCTAGTTCAATAGAAAGATTCATCTTAATTTTCAAAGATACCAAGGGTTTTGTACCACTAGATGAAGATAAATTCTAGAAAATAACATGGAATCAGGAATGTAGGTATAGAGAATTAGGAATGTTTGTAGGAACTACCCAAGGGAGGTATTAGAGGTAAGGAGTTGTAAAAAGATAATATTATGGGAATGGTACATGGCATAGAGGAAATTACAAAGCCATAAAATGAGTCCTTGGTGTAGTATGGTATAGATTTTCCCTTCTACCCTACACTTTCTAACATCCATTATAGATGCCTCTATGTTATGTAGTAAAAAGAAATGAAAAATATTTCATCATGATAGTGTAAGTGATTGAAAAGGGAAAGTGAAAATAGTAAGTTAATTTATATAAGCCCTCTAGAGTTAGATATTTCATGATTAAGTAGAATACTTCATTCTATGGGCCCAAAAGCTTCTCCCTATTAAAGTGACATCTTAGCCAAACAATCTCTTTGTCTCATCTACAACTATAACCACCATTTTGTTTGTGTGTTTCCTTCGAGTGAAAGACTAGTATCTTGAGAAATAACCTCCTCATCAATCTCAAAATTAGTACTATTTATCCTATCCTTAGAGTCATTCAAAGAGTTAACCAATTTCATAGGCATAAAATGATCATATCCTTTCATGGATTTCATCAACGATAGAAACCCACCCTTAGTGATTTACATCCAAGCACATTATTTCTTCTGGCTTTCACTTTCAATTTACAAGGGTTCAATTTTATCTTTTTCCCCATCTATATCAACTAGGAACTTGGGCTCATCCATTTCCTCCAACATGAAAGCCATAAGTGAATTGCAATGAATAATTTTCACTTTACAAACAAAAAACTTGTAAAAATGTTCAAATTTAGTAAAAAGGTTAAAGTATTAATCGTTCCAAAGAGTTCTGTGGCCCCATAATTATTATTTTGAGCACCTTGACAAAAAATATAACGTGTCATCATAATTAATATTCCAAGTTCCCTAATAGAAAATATCTTAAGGCCAGTTCCTTGAAACATGCAAAAGGTTATTCAAAAGAAAGTCGTTCATTAAAGTTGTACTTTTTAGAATTACTTACATAATAGTTGTTAAGATAATGGGTGTTGCACACATTACATAATATTGTCATATTGTATTCTTTTTCTTTATTATGAAATGTTGCACCTAGGGGCACCTAGATGGACGTGCAACATGTAAAGTTTCCCAAGGATATACTTGATGAGTTTTATTGTAATATTTTCATAATATTTTCTGTAATTATTTAATATTGGGATAAAGAATTAAATGTCCAATATTAAATGTGGGCTCAATAGGTTAGGTAGCACATGGTTTATGTAATACAACATGGTGGTTTTGTGGGACTTCCTACTATATAATTAGCCACAAGGACAGTTGTAGAGACAAGATAGAAGGTGAAAAGGCAAGAGTTGAGTAAGACAAGGCTTGACAAGTTAGCCTAGGGAGTGTTTGTGAAGGTTGGAAACATGGAATGGGATGTGCGAATTCATACTTGTTCACATGGATTGCTTGGTTGTGGCTATGGCTTTGATGGCTTCTATGGTTGTATTGCAATAATATTTTTGTTGAATAAAACATGGTGATGGATGCTTTTGGAGTTTGGTATTTTCCCTCAAGGGGAGTTTTGCAGGGTATATCTTGGTTACATTTTTGTGGGTATGTTATCTATTCTCTTGCATGTGGATTTTAATTGCAAATATATTTCAGATCTATTATGGGTTATGTGGAACCTATTATATTTTTTTTTTCAAGCTTCCTTACAAGTGGTATAAAAGCTATGGTTTTATTATTTTAACCCTAGATTGAATCCACTAGAATACATGAGAGGATATAGAAAGGGTGAGGTATATGGTGTTTGTAGATTGTTTATTGCAGATCTAAGGATTTTAGATTTGATTTTATGATGGGATGTTGGTAGATTTTGGGCATGTGAAAAAATAGGTGAAAATAATTTTTTGGATGTTTCATTTAAATGATGGTTCTAAGGAATAGCTTGCTGAAATGACCTCGTAGGAAAAAAAAAAAGGACCTCGCTATTGGATCTAGGTCAATGTTTCCATAAATTTTGATATATAATATGCCCTAGTTTGGCCATGTTGAGAGGAAATGAAAGAGTTTTTTTAGTTTCATCCCATGATGGCCATCAAATTTAATCCTATTAAAATTTTCATCAAAAAAAATGAAAAATGAAAAATCATAATGAAAATGGTAAAAAGACTTCTTGGTAAAATGACTATAACTTTCTCTGAGGATATCAAATTTTGGACTTCTTGTGGTTGTTGGAAAGTTAATTCAGGGAACTACAACTTGGCATAGGTTTAATTAAGAGCTATTGCTTATTTTGAGCACATATTAGTGCATAACTTCAGCATAAATAGTTAGATTTTGGACATCAACTAGTCAACAGAAAACTCTTCACAAGCTCTACACATTGGTTAAGATTTGGTGTAGGTTTGACATGATTTGTTGGGTGATATATTGATCTAAATGGTTTATGATATATATTGACTATGGTAACATTGTGACTTTAATAAATTGTTAGTCCTTAGATAGTTTTGACATTTGAGTGTCAACACACTTAATCACTTTTTGTATTGAAGCCGAGTACACTATGTATGTTGAGGCACAGTGTGTGTCGAGCTAGTATTTCAATAGGTATTGAGTGACTTCAAGTGCCGAGTAGTATATAAGTGCCAAGTGATATATAGGTGTCAAGTCATAGTTGATGTCAAGAAAAGTAGAATGCTTCATATGCCAAGTGTACCAAAATTATATAAGTGCCAAGCAAAATAGAGTGTAATAGGTGCTAAGCATTAGTAGTCTAGTATGTGCCGAGTAATACAGAATCAACATATGAGTTTGTGCCCACACAAACTCAGATGTAAACTATTTTTGGAGCCAACATAGAGAGATTTCAAAGGAGAAGGCATGCAACCAATGACATGTTGGAATATTCAAATATGGAAAGAATACTTATGAGAGGGGGGTGGGTGAATCAGAAGTATCACACTTTAACCAATAAAACTTTTATCTAAAAGTAAATTGCATGCATGTAAACACATCAAATAAACATGAAACTAATACATGCATCAACAAAACATAACACTAGAATTTGGTAACCCAGAAACCCTCCAAAAATAAGAAGGTAAAACTGGGGTGGGGATAATACCCAAAAAAATACTGCAGCAATATTATTCAACCACTTATGATGGTTTGCGCTATTAATGGTCCACCCTGTTAGAGGCTTTACACTATGTCAATAGTGACCTGGTTAAAGGATTTACAAACACTTTACATGAAGTGTCACCCTATTAAAGGATTTAATCACCTTTTGATAAGGATCTACAGATAGCTGTTAAGCCAGCCTATTTACATAGGGTTTCCTTTCTAATACAATGGTAAAAGATTATTAGGTATTATAAACCTGATAGTTTGCAATCCTTGATTGCTGAATGTAGATACTTTTTCTGGCTCTCTCTCTGATTTTGATCCTTTGAGATCTAATTTTTTTTCATCTCCTTTGCTTTGTTCTAATCAACTAAATATCGAATTCCTGCTCTTACCTTCTAGGTCTCCTTTCACTGAATTCTACTATGTTTTCCCCTTAACATTGTTCTCTCCCTCATTCATCCTTTTTATAGTGATACTTTTGTCTTCCTTAAAAAGACTTTGAAGACTTAGGGTTAGGTATGGATCTATGATCCACATTGAATCTCAATTTCTCGCTCAATACTTCCCTTTTGCTGATTGGTTGCATGCCTTTCCAATTTTCCAATTGGTTGCATGTAGATTGCATAGGAAATGCGAAAGATTCGATCTTATCTCTAGATATTTTGAGATTTACCTTGTGTTGGCTACAAAAATTGTTTACATCATAGTTTGTGCAATTACAAACTCTTATGCTAATATTCTGAGTTACTCGGCTCATGAAGCATTACTGATGCTCGGCACTTGATGAAACTAGATTGCTTAGCACATGACTGTGACTTAGCTCCTACTCTTTGCTTGGCATGTATAGTGAAAAATGGTTAAGTGTATTGACATTCAGCTGTCAAAATTATTCTTTAAACCAACAATCTCCCCCTTTGACATGAGTGGCAAAAACACTTAACTAAGATCCTGTGATCTTGACATTATTTCATGCATCCTCTTATTTGCTCAAAATATTTTAAGAACAAATAACAATATACCTTATGACTCCCTGTGAGTTGATTATGCTTTGTACACTCAGTGACTTTTGTCCTGTTTCTACATTTTGACCAATATGTTATATATAAAAATTTCAAAATTTTCCCCCTTTCATCATATTTACCATTTCATTCTGTATCTCCTACTTCATTATGTATCTCCTTCTCAGCTTATATCTCCCCCAAAATTTATCTCTACTTAACTCCCCCATACTTAATCTCCCCCTTTTTGACACTTATGTCAAGGGTTCAGTAGGGAAATTCCATACTTGGCCAAAAATGTACTATTTACTTCAAGGAGTACCATCAAAGATGCATCCCAATTTGCTAGTGCAATATCGAATGACTTATACTAGATGGAAATCTCTGCTACTAGGTGTACAAGTACATCTGATGTAGAAAGATTGGGGTCTTTCTTAAGGACTGTCTCTACATACATCTACTCCTTATGAAGTACTTCTAAATGAGGAGTGATTGAGGATTGAATTTTCATCAATTTGGCTTTGGTGGTTGCCTCCTCTGCTATTAAGACAACTAACTCTCTTTGTGTGTGAAGTGATTGGGAAAAATGCTTCTCACTCTGAGCTAGATTTTTAGGTAGTTGCATGCTAGAAATCTTCAAATTTCTCTCCAAGCTCAGTATTCTCTGGCTAGTGTCCTATATGAATGTGGAAAAATCACACAACTTGTTGTACAGGGAAAATATGTTTCCAAGTACAGTTTTGACTATTTCAATTTTCTTAGCTAGCTCCACTTGTGATAGTGCTATATCACCGAATATTAACTTATTTACCTTGCCTTGGAACTTTCTTTCTAACCATTCTAGTAATTTGGTGTCTGTATCCTTGTCTTCACTAGTCACCTGGTCAACTATATCAGATAGTTGCTCTATGATTGGCCTTGACTAATCTAGAGAATTTAAGCTAAAAGCTTCTATGAATATGTCTTTGATTTCATTCATGGTATTCTTGTGCTTGTGTTCTCTTCTTAGTGCTTCTTGTCTCCTTCTTCTATCCAATGCACTCTGAATTTCATTGATCTCCTCTTCAGTGAGAGTGTTGGATTCATAATGTGGAATCTTTATTTCTTCATCAATCTTAGGAACTCCATATTGAAGTTTCCTGACTGCCCTTGATGAGCTTGAGCCTGGTGTCTTGATTTGTAATGGTAACCTATCAGTGCTCGGCTGCTGAAGAGTCTATGTTGGAGTACCAAATTTGGGTAATGCAACCAATGTTTGAATTGTACACTCCTCCTTCTTAGTTGTCTCATCTTTTTCTTCAGCTTGTTTATCCTTTTGGTAATCAATAGGTGGGGTTGAACTTACTGGCTATTCAGATGTTTCTTTGACCTCCCCTACTACTACACTCGGCATCTGAAGTGTATCAGTGACTACACTTCGTAGAGGTGGTGGAGGAAGGAATAGAATATCAATAGATTGTATGGTCATAGGTGGTTCTTGTGTTTTCACCTTGACTGCCTTTGTTTTAGCTACTGGATTCTCTAATTCATCAGCACTGACCAATATAGGACTTGAACACAATTTCGCTACTAGTGTTGATTGGTCAAGGATTTTTGCTAAATCCTTTGCAGTTAATGGATTGATGTTTGGACTAGAAGTGTCTGTAACATCCTTGATTTTGACAATCTCTATAGGTGTGATGATGGTATGAGTAGGACTAGGAGGTAATAGCTGTGTGTCTTGCACACTTTGATCTTGTTGCTCAGTTCTATCTTTCTCTTCCTCTTTCTCCTCTGTATGTGCCTCTTCATCTTCCTTTTTTTCTTCAACCTTCTTCTCCACTTGTTCCTTTTCTTTTTCTTAAATTCATGATGCATTCATCTCCTTTTTCTTGGTACTTGCCTCTACCTTATATTCTTCATTGTAAACATCTTCTATTTTCTTGTAAACTATCTTCCACAATCTTGTGGACTTTGTAACTACATCCTCAATTTTGTTCTGCAAAATGCTAAAAGCTCTTTTTTTGGGAATGAATCTATTGTTATGCCTCTTAACTGCATTATTTATTTGTTCCTTAGTCAAATCAGGCAACAACCTAGCCAATGTTGATTCCCTTATCTCCCTTTCCATTTGCAAACAAAAATGCCATTTATCCTCTACAATTTTGTACAATTCCTTAGGCATTGATTCATCTAACTCTAGAGGTGTGTCCTTATAATTAGCCATCATAGCATACACTAATTCCTCTAATTTATTTTGTTCCTCCTTGGTGAGTTTAGAAAAATTTAGGTTCTTTAAACCTTTCAAATCATCATTCTTAATCTTTGAGCATAATTTATCAATAACAGTTTGAGGTTTGTGACTTACCACTTGAAATTGGCAATTGTCCTCTGACTCAGTCTTCTCTTCATCTATTTGAGGCTGGGCAACAAATTTTATTTTGTTCTTTGGCTTGGCAGTAGTCTTCTTTGAAGCTTTCTTCTTCTCTTTTGCCTCCTCTTGAGCTTTTCGTGTTGTAGCCCTTGTAGTAGGTCTCTTTGGTGTAGGAGCAGCTACTTTCTTTGCCTTGGGTTGAGGAGCAGGAGGAGTTGTGGCCTTTCTTTTTGTGACCTTGGTTCTAACTTATGCTTCCTCAGCTTCTTCCTCCTTAGCACTTTCCTCTTTATCTTCTTCTAACCCTTGAGTCAGACCTTGAGGTTCATCTCCCTCATCTTCAATGTCTTCTTCTTCTTCTTCTTTTCCTTCTCCTTCAACACCAAATTTTCTCTTGATTTTCCTTACCAATTTTTCTTTCTTCTTTACTGCTGAGGCAGTCTTCAAATCTGTTATCGCCCTTGATTTTACAACATCATAAGTTCCAAAGGCTTTTGCATTCTTATCAACTTCCTCTACAAGGAGAGCTATTATTGCTACAGAGGCTTGATCAATATTGAGTTCATAACCTAGTGGCTTAAGCCATCTCACTCTAGGTATGACTACATGTATATAAGTATAATAAATATCTACAAGAAAACAAATGTCTTTTTCATATTTCTTAGTCAATGAGACTGGAATCCTCATTCTTTATTTCATGGACTATTTGAAGTCCTCAAATTATCTAGTCATTTGGGCATCAAAATTATCACCCATCTATTCAATATATCCATTGATCTGTTCAACAATTGTTTTATCTGGATTCCATTTCACCTTACCCACAGAAGGGAATTCTTTCATCAGATAGAAAAACATGCACACCAAAACTGATCCAAATTTGCAGTGAGCTCCCTTTCTCTTCCTTATAGCTCTAAGATTCTCATTAATCTATTGAAACATGAGCTCTGCTAGATCATAGGTATGATCCTTTTTAACCAATTTTTATGCAACATCAACTACTGTACAAGGCACACTGTTTAACCTGCTTGACTGATAGAATTTTTGTGAAATGATTCTCACAGCAAAATCTAGTAGGGGTTCTATGATTGTATCAATAGTCATTCCCCTATTATTCTATTTGGCACCCGTGTTTCTCTCTATTACTTCCTTTTTGTCACTACGTAGGGTCTTTGGCTGATCTAGGGTTGGAATACCAGTAACTCTATGAATAGTTTTCTTGGTAAATTTCACTGGCCCTATTTCTAACCAAAAGGCTCCATCATGTATTTTTCTCAAAACTATGCACACCCATTCAGCTTTGAAAACAATTGGAAACTCTAGTGTTTTGGTCAATCCCTTTCTCTCGATTATTGAGAACTCATCTTTTAGTATTTTGTTCTCACATAGCTTGTCATATGCATTATAAATTTCTAGATCTCCTATGGCTCCAATTTTGTAGTTATAACATCTACGAGCATCTTGGACCATGACAACTTTATCAAAAATAACAGATAATGCACCTGCAGGATCATTCTTGTATGCAACTTCTGGAATGGGCTTGACCTCTGGTTGCTTAACTTCATTACTAACCAACTATATTTCATGACTCTCTTTTCCCTTAGTGGTTCCAGACCCAGATGCCATTGTTTGCAAGACTAGGGTTTATAGTTTAAACAAGTTTATAAACACTATGTAGCTCGGCACACAAGTAAAATACCTTAAATCGATGAAACTCGTGCTGAATTGCTATGGAAATCCTTGCAAATGGCTTTTAAGCTGCCCTTGATCTTTTGTGCTCTTTTTGTCTTTGCTTCGCATTTGAATGGTGAGAAATGATTGAAATTTGACCTATGTACCCTTCAAAATAGAGAAATTAATGCTTAATGTGTTGACAACTATCTACTCGGCACCTAAAGGATTTCAACATGACTTAGCACCCATTGTGTTTTACTTCTCTTGGCTCCCATTGATATTTCACAGCTCAGCATCAACTATCAACTCGATCATTGTTAGCAATTTGGCACCTAAAGACAACTTCGGTAGATTTTGTAAGACTCTCAATTTTGACTTAGCATCTTTGCTTATGTTGATTTCTTCTTTGCAGTTCTTCAATGTCTTGGGAATAATGTATCATATAACTTAGTATATCAGTCCCACACACCCATTCTTACTTAATTAGATGAAGTGTGATCACTTGACCCATTAGGTGAAGTGATCTCTGCACTTGATGTGCTGCACTCATCTTTCTTCTTCCATGTCTTATTCATCTCACTTCTGATGTGTTCAACATCTATCTTTGCCTTTCCATTGTTGAACTCTAAACTTGGTGCCTTTGACCTTGTTGGGTAATTCTTGCTGATATGACCAGTTTTCAAGCAACTAAAACATGTGGTTTGACTCAACCATCTTTTATAGTTTCCCCTAAAATGTGTTCTTATGCAATTCTAGGGTATATGTCCATATTCCTAACAATAGTGACAACTGTACCTGGTGTTGCAATTCCAATTAATTTAATTCCCTTTTGTTTTTGCTAGCTAATTTGATGTCCACATAGGCTTTGATCTGCATTCAAATGCCATATGTCCACATTTCTTGCAATTATGACAATTTCAGTCAAATCTTTGTGTTCTTGTGATATTGGATCTGTAATCTTGTGTCATATGTCCTTGCATTTTGCACTTGTGATAGTAAGTCTTGCTTTTATGTGTGTTTGGCTGATTGATTCTCCTACTCCTGCAAACATTAGCAGTATGCCCCTTACAGTAATGACATGTGGGTTTTGAATCCTTACCTTTGCCACTTCTTTGTTCAGCACTCTTTGATGATTCTCCAACTTCAGTGTTGTTGTATCCAAGTCCTGATGTATCATGGGTTGATCTTGGGGATTTTAGCAATTGCTCAAAATACTTGATGGCTTCATTGGGTTTTTTGAAGCTCTTTGAAATTTCCTTTTCTCTTCTTAAGTCATTCTACAATTGTTCATTCTACATCTTTAGTGTAGAGATCTCAATGTCTTTCACATTGAGTTCATGATGAAGGTTCATCATTTGCGCAAGTGTATCCATCTACATGTTTGAGATCCTTGTTAATTCAGTACTCTTTTCTTCCAATCTATTTGCAAGATTTATTTTGTCATCTTCCATCATGACTTTTTCTTCAACTACTCTTTTCTTTTTGTTTAGTGATTTCACATAACATTATGGCCTGTGATTCATGTTCCATCTTGAGAGATGGGTATGTGCAAGATCATGGTGTGCCAAAACGTGGCGATCTGAAAATTATGTAGTTCTGAAATGCCTCAAAGAATTTCAAAATCTCTTCCCACTTTTTTCTCACCCATCCTGATACTAAATGAAAACAATTAATACCTTTATAATTCCTACTATATCTTTCAATACCAACCTTATATGGTGATCTTTAAAATATCCCGAAAATGTATTTTTGGCATGTTCTTATGTGTTTTTTTACTTCAACCATGTAGCTAACGACTTTTTTTTAACCAAAATTTGATGTAATGAAAACAGTTTCTTAAGAATATTCTTAGCTTTTCATAAATGTAAGTTTTGTCAAATTACGAGTTCAGTAAGTAATTATTACTTATTTTCTAGTGGAGTTAGCTACAAAGTGTTGATTGACATACTGGTTGAAAAATAGTTATAACTTTCAAATCATATAAGATTTGTGAAATCCAAAAGATGTGTCACATTCTATGCTTTGACTAGTATAAGAAAAAAAAAAAAAACTTAATTTTGATTTTTTTTGAACTAGTTAAGGTGGTCAGACACGGGAGTTTTTTTAATTTGAAAATAGTATAGTAGAAAATTCATAATTAATTATTTATTTGGAATAAAAATTGCCAAAAATATGCATCACATCCAGGCATGAGTCTACTTTTTATATCTAAAATTATATTTAAAAATATTATCATTTGATTATGATTAAGGTGGTCAGACATACACCTACTTTTTATTTTTGCCCTGAAATTTTTGTAGTACTGCATTAAAATCCAAACTTTTGACCAATCAAATAATTTTTTCTCCAGATAAGGCCTTGTAATTTAGAAACTAGATTCAATTTCTTACAGATTATTTTCTTACAACTTTTTGATATAAAGTCCAGAACCACTTTAAAATTATGTGTCAAGTTGACATAACCCTGATTTGCTGGTTTTTCACTGCCACTTAAGGCCATAGTTTGGTACACCATGATCCTGCACATACCCAGATCTTATCTCATTTCCTTGATCTTTGTTTTTCTCCATCAGTTCTGCTATTGTTTCATCAAATTCTTTAGTGTCTCCATTGGCAAATATATTTTTGGTATCAATCTCCTTGTAGTTTATCTCATTTTCAGCTATGGCTAAATTCTTTCTTTTTTTCAAGGATTTTCTCAGTTTCTCCCTTGCTTCCTCTACTTTGTGTAGAGATAGTTGTACATCAATCACTTGATTGTCAATAATCTTCCCAAGTTTGAAGACTTCCATCTTTAGATCTTTTTCTTCAAGTTGTTAGACTTCTTCTTGTGAGAACCTTGATGCTCTGATACCAATTGTTGGAGTATTCAAATATGGAAAGAATACTTATGAGAGGGGGGGTGGGTGGGGATGGGGTGGTGAATCAGAAGTATCACACTTTAACCAATGAAACTTTTATCTAAAAGTAAATTGCATGAATGTAAACACATCAAATAAACATGAAACTAATACATACATCAACAACACATAACACTGGAATTTGGTAACCCAGAAACCCTCCATAAATAAGAAGGTAAAACTGGGGTGGGGATGATACCCACAAAATTACTGCAGCAATATTATTCAACCACTTCTGATGGTTTGCCCTGTTAAAGGCCTGCCCTGTTAGAGGCTTTACACTGTATCAATAGTGACCTGGTTAAAGGATTTACAAACGCTTTACATGAAGTGTCACCCTGGTAAAGGATTTAATCACCTTTTGATAAGGATCTACAGATAGCTATTAAGCTAGCCTATTTACATAGGGTTTCCTTTCTAATATAATGGTAAAAGAGTATTAGGTATTATAAACTTGATAGTTTTCAATCCTTGATTGCTGAATGCATGCACTTGTTCTGGCTCTCTCAGATTTTGATCCTCTGAGATTTTATTTCTCTTCATCTCCTTTGCTTTGTTCTGATCAACTGAATATCGAATTCCTGCTCTTACCCTCTATGTCTCCTTTCACTGAATTCCACTATGTTTTCCCCTTAACACTGTTCTCTCCCTCATTCATCCTTTTTACAGTGAGACTTTTTTCTTCCTTAAAAAGACTTTGAAGACTTAGGGTTAGGTATGGATCTACGATCCACATTGAATCTCAATTTCTCGCTCAATACTTCCCTTTTTCTGATTGGTTGCATGCCTTTCCAATTTTCCAATTGGCTACATGCAGATTGCATAGGAAATGTGAAAGATTCGATCTTATCTCTAGATCTTTCAAGATTTACCTTGTGTTGGCTACAAAAATGGTTTACATCATAGTTTGTGCAATTACAAACTCTTATGCTAATATTCTGAGTTACTCGGCTCATGAAGCATTACTGATGATCGACACATACGATTTCCTGGATAGATCGGCACCTAAAAAAAATTGTATCACTCAGCACCTAATATCTCTCGATAGTTGATATCACTCAGCACTTGATGAAATTGGATTGCTCAGCACATGACTGTGACTCAGCTCCTACTCTTTGCTTGGCATGTATAGTGAAAATGGTTAAGTGTATTGACACTCAGTTGTCAAAATTATTCTTTAAACCAACATGACAAAAATGCAAGGTATGAATCTTCACAATCTTTAAAAGGAGGTCAAATAACCCATTGAATATGTGGATGAAAATAGTGTATGGGGAGATTATAGTTAAATTAAGTGTGAAGAAGAAAAGACTTAGAGGAATAGAGCAACAATTTCATATCTAGTTGATTAGAATAGTACAAGGGACAAGACACATGATTAGATATCAAATCTCAGAGGATCAAGGTCAGAAGGAGCAAAACAAGTTCTTGAAATCAATAATTGAAGATTGTATATAATTAGGTCAAAGATTTCTAATACTTTCTTGACATTGTATTACATGTTGAAAATCATATATTGATAGGTTAGCTTAATAGCTAGGTAGGAGAACCATTCGAGAAGGTGATTAAAAATCCTATGTATTAGGTGGGTTTAATAGCCTATTGTAAATCCTTTAATAGGGTGAAACTTCATGTAAAGTGTTTGTAAATCCTCTAATCAGGTCACTATTGACATGGTGTAAAGCCTTTAATAGGGTCGGCCTTTCACAGGGCAAACCATCAGAAGTGATTGAACATTTATTGTTGTAGTAATTTTTGTGGGTATCATCCCCACCCCTATTTTACCTTCTTATATTCATAGAGGGTTTCTGGGTTACCAAATCTGGTGTTATTTATTATTGCCTATGATTTACTTCATGTTCATTTATATGTTCACATACATGCAGTTTATTTTTCAGTTATATGTTTAAAGGATTTAAAAATGTTAAAAGTGGTGTACTTCTGATTCACACCCCCCCTTCTCTGAAGTACTCTTGCCATTTTGAACATTCCAACAATTGGTATCAGAGCTACTGGCTCTCAGAAGGAGAAGATAAAACAACTTAGAGAAAAGGTCTAAAGATGGAAGTCTTCAAACATGGGAAGATCATAGACAATCATGTGATTGATGTGCACCTAGCTTTACACAAAGTGGAAGAAGCTAGAGAATAGTTGAAAAAGTCCTTTAAAAGAAGGAAGGAAATAGCTATAACTGAAAATGACATACACTACAAGGAGATTGATACAACACAAGTGTTTTCCAATGGATATTCCAATAAATTTAATGTAGCAATAACAAAACTGATGGAGAAAAATAGGGCACAAGATGAAGAAATTAGATTACTCAAGCTTGAACAAGAATCACAAACCATTGAAGAAAAGGCCATGATAGAAGATGACAAGAGAAATCTTACCAATAGACTAAAAAAGAAGACAATTAAGTTTGAAAAGATTTCAAACATGTAGATAGACACCTTAAGTTAGATAATGAATGCTCATCATGAGCTAAACATGAAGGACATTGAGATCTCCACCTTGAAGATATAGAATGAACAATTTCAAAATGAATTGAAGAGAGAAAAGGAGATAGCAGAAAGCTAACAAAAACCCAATGAGGCTATCAAGTACTTTGAGCAATTATTGAAATCACCAAGGGCTAGTAATGATACTTTAGGACTTACTTACACTAGTACTGAACAAGGAGAATCATCCAAGACTGCAAAAGAAAGGAGTAACAAAGGTAAGAATACTATACCTACTTTTTATTTATGTTGTAAAAGGAGACATACCTCTAATGTGTGTAGGAGCAAGAACAAACATTAGCATGATAAGCCTGCAAATGCAAGCTTTTGTCACAAATGCAAAAAATAAGGACATCAAGCACATGAATGTACAACCAAGACTATGAGGACATCAAGATTTGAAGGTCAGTACTACAATTACAAAAAAATGGACATAAAGAATTTGAATGCATATCAAAGCCTATGTGGACACCTAATCAACCTGCAAGAGGAGCCAATCATGCACATCACTACAACTAGGATTACAACACTAGGTATAGCTATCACTATTGTTAGGAGTATGGACACATCCCTAAGAATTGCATAAGAACACATTTTAGAGGAAGTTTTAGTAGATGGTTAAGTCAAACTACATGTTTCATATGCTTGAAGACTAGTCATATCAGAAGGAATTGCCCAACAAAGTTAAAAGCACCTAAGACAGAAGATAATAAAGGAAAAGAGAAGGTTGATGTTGAAAAAATAAGAGGGAAAATGAATAAAACTTAGAAGAAGAAAGATGAGTGCAACACATTTAATGGAGGGATCACTTCACCCAAAAGGACAAGTGATCACACTCCATCCAACTAAGAAAAAATAGATGTATGGGACTGATATACAAAGTTAAATCATACATCAATTCCAAAGAATAAAGAAGTATTGCAAGGAAGAAATCTATATAAGAAAAGATACCAAGAAATTTTTTGAAGAAGTTGTCTAGTTACCCTTAGATGCCAAGTGAAGCTCCAATGGATGTTAAGTTTCCAATAGCTATCGAGCTTATAGTTGAAGCCAAGTAAAGTAGAAGTCTAGTGGAAGCCGAGTAAATGAATTACAATGGAAGCCAAGTCATACTTAATCCTTTAAGATTTGAGTTTATAGCTGTATGCACAAATCATTTAATGATAGGTCTTTGATAGGTATAAGGTCAGATTTTGTTCATTTTCATGCCATTCAAATGCAGAGCAAAGATGAGAAGAATGAAGAGGCAATCAAGTAGCAACCTTATAGTCATTTGCATCAATTCCAACAATAATTCAGCATGAACTCATTGATTCAAAGGTATATATCAAGTGCTGCACTATGCAATGTTACAATTTTTAATACATTTTAAGCCTTAGTTTGGTAAAATATGCTCTAGCTCTAGAAACCCTAAGGCAAAGGAAGATCATGAGATTCAACTTGTTAGCAATGAAGTCAAATAGCCTGAATTTAGACCAATACCCAATGTTGCCTTTAAAAATGACCCAACTGGTGCATTATCTATCATTCCATCCAAGGTTGTCATGGTCCAAGATGTAAGAAAGTGCTACAATTGTAAAATTAGTGCCATAGGTGATTTAGAAATCTTCAATGCCTATGATAAGTTGTGTGACAATAGAATATTTAAGGATGAGTTCCAAATTGTTGAGAAGAAGGGTCTAACCAAAACCCTAGTTTTTCTAACAGTGCTCAAAATTAAATGGATTCACATTGTTTTGATCCAAATTCATGATGGATATTTATGGCTAGAGATAGGACCTATCAAGATTACTAAGAGGATAGTGCATAGGGTTACTAGTCTCCCAACACTAGATCAGCCAAAGACTTTGAGAAGTGACAAAAAGGAGGTTATTGAGAAGAATATTGGTGCAAAATGGAACAAGAGGTGAATGACTATTGATACTGTGACTAAACCTCTACTTGACCTTTCTATGAGGATAATTTCACATAAATTCTATCAATCCACTAGATTGAACAGTGTACCTTGCATAGTTGTTGATGTGGCTTATAAGTTGGTAAAGAAAGATCATACCTATGATTTGGCAGAACTCATGTTACAACAAATTAATAAGAACCTTGGAGCAATGAGGGGATCAAAAGGTGATGAATGCAAATTTGGCTCAATTCTTATGTGCATATTTTTTTATGTGATGGAAGAATTATCTTCAATTGGGAAGGTGAACTAGAATTCTAACAAGTCTACAGTCACCCAAATCAATGAGTTCATTGATCAAATGGGAGACAACTTTGAGGCTTAGATGACTAGTTACTTTGAAGACTTTAAGAAGTCAATGAAGTAGAGAATGATAATACCAGTCTCATTAGTTGAGAAACGTGTCAATGACATATGTTTCTTGGCTAATATTGATTTCACCTACATTCAAGCAAAAATACCAAGAGTAAGATGGCTAAGGCCATTAGGATATGAACTTGATGTAGATGAAGCCTCAATAGAAATCATAACATTGCTAGTAGAAGAAATTGATAAGAAGGATCCTCACTTTGGGACATATGATGTTGTTAAGTCCAAAGTTGAGACTGAATTGAAAATAGCCTCTATCATCAAGAAGAAAGAAAAAATGGTAAAAATGATAAATAAGACATTTGGGGCAAACATTGAAGGTGAAGAAGGTGAAGAAGAAGTAGAAGAAGTAGAAGGAGATGGTGAGGAATATGAAGAGCAAGGGCAAGGACCATATGAGCTGACTTGAAGGAGAAGAAGCTAAGGAAGCACCTACACCTGCCAAGTAGAAGAAGAGAAAGGCTAAAACTCAGCCTACAGCTTATCCCAAGCCTAAAAAGGTCACAAAGTTGGCTCCAACCAAACCAGCCCCAGCTAAGCTAGCAGCAACAAGGGCCACTACAAGGGCATCTACTCAAAAGGCTAAAGAGGCATCAAAGGAAAAGAATAAAGCCATTTTACAAGCTATTGAAGAGCCCAAGAAAAGAAGAAGGTATGTGGCTTACCCAGATACAGATGATGAAGAGAGGATAGAGTCAGAGGACATAAGCGAATTTAAAGTGGTAAGCCATCCTCCTAAATCTGTAATTGATAAACTGTGTAATAAGATTAAAAATGTAGATTTAAATGATTTAAATTCTCTTGATTTAAATAATCTTAGAAGGGAAGAGAAGAATAAAATAGAAGAATCTATGTATGCAATGATGGTAGAATTTAAGAATACGCCTCTAGAGCTTGATAATACTATGCCAAAGGAACTATATGAGATAGTTGAGAATAAATGGCACTATTGTCTAAAGATGGAAAGGGAGATTAGAGAATCTACCCTAGCTCAAGTGAAGCCTGATAAGACAAAGGCTCAAATAACCAAGGCAATCAAGAAACATAGTGGGAAATTTGCACTAAAATACAGAGCCATTTGCATCCTTTAGAACAAAATTGAGGATGTTGTAAATAAATCCACATAGATATGGAAAACAATTTATAAAATTATTGATGATAAAGTAGAGGAAACCAATAAGGTAGAAACCAGTGCTAAACAAAAGGTAGAGGAAAAGATTGGTGAGGAAAAGAAAGGTGAGGAAGAGAAAAGAGAAGAAGAGAATGAGGAGAAAGAAGAGGCAAAATCAACAAAGGGAGAAGAAACTATGGCAACAACTGACTAGCAGCAAGAAGATGAACATTGTGTACAAGACACACAATTGCCACCTCCCAGTCCACCTCATGTAATCACTACACCTGTAGAAATAGTAATCATAAAGGATTTTATTAACAAGTCATCTTAGAACATCAATCCACTTATTGTAGAGGATCTCTCAAAGATCCTTCACCAATTTACTCTATAGGCACAGTTGTGTACAAGTCCTATATTGGTGAGTGTAGATGAACTACAAAAAGTAGTGGTAGAACCACAAAGGAAAAAGGTGAAACCAAAGGTAACACCTTTCACATACACAACTACTAGAACTAAAATTTTGATGCTTCCATGACCACCACCACCAAGTGCAACAAGTGAAATTATTTAGATGTCGAGTGCAGAGGAGAGGAAATTAGATGAAAAAGAAAATACAACAAAAGAAAAGGAGCAAGACTCCATTCAAGCATTGGTAGAATTACCAAAGACTAGCACTCCTACTAAGACCATTCAGAAGCTAAGCACTGATGTTATCCCCTTGTAATTTTCAACTCTAGGCTCAAGTTCAACAAGAGTGGCTAGGGTACTTCACTATGGAGACCCTAAATTAGATGAAGAAATTGTGATTCCTTCCTATGAATCCAAGACTATAAAAATAGCACAAATGATTGAAATGAAAAATGCATTAGATAGAAGGATGAGGTAGGAAATACTAAGAAAAGAGTTCAAACACAAGCAAGAACTTCATGATATAAAGGGCATATTTCAAGATGCTTTTAGCTTGTAGTCGCCAGATGAAGCCAAGCCAATAATTGAGCAACTATCAGACATAGTTGACCAAGTGAAAAATGAAGACTAGGACACCAATGTTAAACTCATGGAATGGTCAGAGAGAAAAATTCAAGGAAAAGTGAATGAGAAGATATCAAGTGGAATTTCACTTGAATAGGTAGAGTTGGCCAAGACAATAGATAAGACCAAAATTTTTTTTGAAAACATTTTTTCATTGTATAGGAAACTATGTGATTTTTCCAATTTCACACAAGAAATGAATCAAAGAATAATGAGCTTGGAAAGAAATTTAAAATCTCAAGTATGCAATTACCTTGAGATCCAGCTCAGAGTGAGAAGCATTTTGCACAATCACTTCACACACAAAGGGAGTTAGTTGTACTAACAACAGAGGAGGCTAATATTAAGGCAAAATTCATGCAAATCCAATCCTCCATAACCCTTCATTCAAAAGTCCTCCACAAGGAACAAGTTTATGCTAAAATAGTTTTAAAGAAAGATCCAAATCTTTCTACCCTTGATGGACTTGTACACCTTGCTGTAGAGACTACTATCCAGAACAAGTCACTTGACATAGCTTTGGAGAATTGGGATGCAGCTCTAAAAACAATAATGGAGGTAAATAGTAATTTTTTGGCTAAGTATAGTATTACTCCTTAGAACTCTTTGACATTAGTGCTAAAAATAGGGAGAAATAATAAAGGGGGAGTTATATGTTTTAAGGGAGAATACCTATAAATTTTGATAGCCAAGAGGGGGAGATACAAAATTTTGAAATTTTGGCAATCTTATGGAAAATAGCTCTAATGCGAATGGAAAAATTCCATAAGCTCTGATAAAATAGATACAAAGGCATAGGTAAAGAATATAGGTACAAGAGAAAAGACAAAGAGTATGAGGCATAGTCAGCACAAAATTTTGGCTTCAAGAATGACAAGGCACAATCAGCTTAGGGGGAGTTAAGGTATTTTGATATAATTTTGAGCAATTTTGAAACTTTGTGGATAAGGTACTCATAAGGACAGACTAGTAATGTCTAGTTAAGTGTTTTTGACACTCATGTCAAAGGGGGAGATTGTTAGTCCTTAGATAGTTTTGACATTTGAGTGTCAACACACTTTATCACTTTTTGTATTGAAGTTGAGTACACTATGTATGCCAAGCCATAGTATGTGCCAAGCTAGTATTTCAATAGGTGCTGAGTGACTTTAGGTGCCAAGCAATATATAAATACTGAGTGATATATAGGTGCCAAGTCATATTTGATGCCAAGTAAACTAGAATGCTTCCTATGCCAAGTGAAACAAAATTATATAAGTGTCGAGCAAGATAAAGTGTAATAGGTGCCAAGAAATCTAATATAGTATATGTGTCGAGAATCAGTAGTCTAATATGTACCAAGTAACACAGAATCAACATATGAGTTTGTGCCCTTACAAACTCATATGTAAACCATTTTTTGAGCCAACATAGAGAGATTTTGAAGGATAAAAAGGACAAGGATGAATCTTTTACATTTCCTATACGATCTACATGTAGCCAATCAGAAAAATGGAGAAGGCATGCAACAAATGAGAAAAATGCAAGGTATGAGTAGGAATTTGAAATTCAATATGGATTGTAGATCCATACCTAACCCTAAGTCTTCACAATCTTTAAAAGGAGGTTGAATAACCCATTTCATATGTCGATAAAAATAGTGTATGGGGAGATTATAGTGAAATTTAGTGTGAAGAAGGAAAGACTTAGAGGAATAGAGCAACAATTTCATATCCAGTTGATTAGAATAGTACAAGGGACAAGAGACATAATTAGATATTAAATCTTAGAGAATCAAGGTCAGAAGCAGTAGAACAAGTGCCTGAAATCAGCAATTGAAGATTGTATATAATCAGGTCAAATATTTCTAATACTTTCTTGCCATTGTATTAGATGTTGAAAATCCTATATTGATAGGTTAGCTTAATAGCTAGGTAGGAGAACCTTTGGAGAAAGTGATTGAAAATTCTATGTACTAGGTGGGTTTAATAGCCTATTGTAAATCCTTTAACAAGGTGACACTTCATATAAAGTGTTTGTAAATCCTCTAATTAGGTCACTATTGGCATAGTGCAAAGCCTTTAACAGGGAAGGCCTTTCACAGGGCAGACCATCAAAAGTGGTTGAACATTTATTGTTGCAGTAATTTTTGTGGGTATCATCCCCACCCCAGTTTTACCTCCTTATTCTTGGAGGTTTTTTGGGTTACCAAATCTGGTGTTATGTGTTATTGCATGTGATTTAATTCATGTTCATTTATATCTTTAAAGGATTGAAAAAGGTTAAAAGTGGTGTACTTTTGATTTAGCCCCCCTCTCTTAGAAGTACTCTTCCCATTTTGAACATTCCAAAAATTGTATGTTTTGAAGATTTGAATTGAGCCATTATATACTCAATTCATATTTTAGATTGGTCTCATTATGATATAGTTATCCCTATTTTATTTGGATATGTATGATGAATTATTGGGTCTACATGTTGTGCAATGTTATAAGTAATCTATACTTATAGGTTGCATTTATGGCTTGATTATGGATTATCTTTGCCCATTGATATTTCATTATTGATGCATATTCATATTGGTTGCTTGGATTTGGGTTATCAATGACCTTATTCACATGCTTTATTGGTTTTTCTTCATGTAGAAGGGGATGAGATGTTGTTATTAGTTATAGTAATGGTGGAGGATTGTAGTTGAATATTTAATGCTAACAGATTGGACATTTTGAGAGTTAAATTCTAAGTTCATGGATGTGATCATGGTACCATGGATTTTGGTATGACATAGTTGAATATACAAATACATCCTTTGTGTTCTTTGGTTTGGATTCTTGATTTGGTCATGGTGGTATATATTCTTGGTTGAGGATCATGGTTGTTTGGTTTCTTTAGGCGGGCTCATGATCTAAACTTTGATTTCTTTGATGGTTTGATACATTTTTTGATTCTGATAGTTATAGGGTAGGGTTTTTCATTATGATGTCATTGATAGCTTGGATATACAGTTTAGTGGGAGCTTCTAACAGTGATAAGGTGGCAATGTATGATTGGTTCCTAGTTGGGTTTATATCTTCTTGTTTTGAAGATCTTGGTTTCACTTGGTCCTAACACTTTGGTTGTGTGAGTGTAGACCTAGAGGATCTTCATATATGAGATGGACTTTATGATTCCATCAGTAACTTGGTACAATAGTTGAGTGGGGTTTTTTTTATTGATATATTTATTGAGTGTTTGTAGATGTTGGATGTTTCCCTAAGATCCTATTGTTGTAGAAGGGTCTTTGACATTTGCATGGTGCACTTGTTATCTTCATGGTGTGTAAAGATAGCTAGATCTTGAGGACTTATGGAGTTCTTGGTTATCTTTTTGGTGTGTGGCGATGGCTCTTCATGGTATGTGGAGATGGTTTTCTTCATTATGTGTGGAGATGATTGCATCTTGAGGACTCATGAGGTTCTTGGTAAAGGTGTGGCTTATGCTTTCATATAAAATGTTATCCTTTGTATTAGAATGGTTTTATTACTATGTCATGGTATACTCTTGATACACATTTAGAGTTTTGACATGTTATAGTATGTTCATATGGAGCATGTTATCTCTTTGGTTAAGACTATTTAGATCATGTTGTCATATTTATGTTCTTGAGGCCATGGTTGGAACTTTGACATTGATATTGATTTAGTTTCTTTGTACTCAATACATTGATAATTTTTTGGATACTTCAAGATATTTCTATGGTTCATTTGGATTTTTCATGGATTGATTGGTTATAGTTGCTCATGGATACATGGAGACAATGTTGATGTTGATTTCTCTTGGATTAACAAAGTATTTGTTGGGAAAATTGATGGTTTGAATAAGAAGTCTAAGGGGCATTCACCTATTATGGACTTGAGAGGAGATTTTTCTTAGACTAGTCTTGGTTTGAGACTTGGATATCTTGATCAGCATTTTCATTCCCCACTCTTGGTCTACTTGATAGTTTACAACTTGAGAGGTATAGACCATTGTTTCTCTTAGGTGCATTATGTTTGTGTTTGTCTTTCATGGATATAGATCGTGAGCTATGGTAATGTATGAGTTAGTTCTAGACGGTTCATTTGAGGGATGTTTTAGTATTGTTTATCTCCATGTACATATGTAGTTGTTATGCTAGTTGATTTTGGTAGATGATTTTATATTGGGCATATTCCTTTGATTACGAATGGTTATTCCAAGAGTTAGGAATGATTTATGAGTTTTATCTTCTTATGAGAGGCTTACATCCATGATTAGTTATATGGTATGGTTTAGGTCTTTGTGTTGCTTCTTGGTTGGAGTTTTATGAAGGAGATCACACTTGTAAATTTTACATCTAGAGGTGTGTATAGAAGGACATGATGTAGGTTATTATTTGCATGGCTTCTTTTTGGTCTTGGTTGTCTTTTTGGATGTTCAAAATTCAATTACATTAGATTGCAGACTAGCTAGAAATTGTGATCACTAGTTTGTGCTTATGTATGTCATGTGAGAGATGTCATGGTTATTCCTTTATCTCTTTCCTTTGTTGGTTGTGGAGAATTTGGGAGAGTGTTGGATACTTTTTATGAGAGTTGTTTTTGTAGGTTATTAGTTTTTATTTTTGTGGATGTTGATGGGGAGGATCTTCACTCTAGAGCTTTCCTGCTCTACCAAGGCTACTCCTAGACTATCTAGGGTTACTTTTCCAACCCCAACCTAGAGGACTCTCTTCTAATCCCTTGTCTCTAGTAAACTCACCAATCAACTTAGGTTTCAATCCTTCTCATTCCACAACCCTAACTATGCATCTTTTGACCTATTTAGCCTAAACTCCACCAAATGCATTCAAAGGGTCAAAAATAAATTTCCCACTATCTTTCTATGGTTCTTGATTCTTTGCACTTCATTCTGCATCCTTTAGGTAGGTCTACCATACCCACATCTCCGATTTTCCTTGTTTGCCCTTGTATCCCTAAGAGCCCCTATTAGCCCTCCTACAAACAAGGAACATGTAATAACTCACAAAAACTCTTAACAAGACTTGTTTATGTCTTTAATACTTTGTTTCCAATTGACATATGTTTGAATATTTTCTAAGTCTTAGGTATATGTGGTGTTCGTACTGTACAATTATAGTTTTCCTCTATTTTGAGAGTTTTATGGGAAATGACAAAAAAACTCTTACCAAATTCTCCAATCCTCGTATTAGACCTTTTCCTCTAGTCTATGGGTACCTAACACCCTACTCTTCCTTTTTCTTTCATGGTTGGAACATCACAATCCTCTATTCTCACTAGAATTCAATTACAAGCCTTCATTGCACCTTGCCATGCCTTGCTTGCTTTCCTAGGGCTCACTTGTAAAAAATAGCTTCTTAACAAGCACAAACTCCAAAATTTATATGTATCTATAGGGTCTATTACTTTATTTCCAAGGGCCATAGTTTTTTTACCATGGAAACTCAAGCTATAGCCATTTGAACACTGGCTAGACAAAACTAGACATTAGGAACACATGATCTAACTAATTTTTTAAAAATTATAAAATGAATGCTAAAAATAAAAAAAAAGCCTACACATAGTTAACACATGAATTCAAGATACTAATCCATTCAAAATAGTAAGCTATTCAATCAAGTTTCTTTTCTCAATCCTTCAAACTATATTTTCTAACAACAAATTTCTCCTTCACATAGGTGTTATCCATACAACTGCATGTTATGAGCCACCAATACCTATTTTTCTCATTTCTCAAACTATGCAAAAATGGTTATTGCAAGTATGCAAAAATTGCAAAGTTATCAATAAGCAATTTTGACAACCTTTGCAATTTTGCAATATAAGCCTTTAAACTTGACCAGTTTATTTTGAAACCTAATAAAATGAACCTAGGGCATTTGAGGACCTCCTTTGAACACTTCTTGCCCCATTTAAGTTATTTTTCCAAGTTTTCCTGTACAAAGAAATTTTGAGCAATATATGCCTATGAGGACTTCATTCGTCAAAACTTGACTCACACTCAACTCTTACCTTAACATAACTCCTAGACCAATCTTGTGACTTTATATTGAGTTCTTATTCACTCAGTTGTTGTTAGACCATTTGCAAACAAAAACTTAAGTTAGGGTTTTACCTTACCCCTAAGTGCTCCTGCATCAGATGTCCTTGATACTACATGGATTCACTTCTTTGAGATGTTGTGAGTCAATTGGCTACCAATTTGACATTATATTTTGTAGTGGGAGATTCTTCATATATAGGTGACAAGTATTTTTCTTGAGGCTTGTGATTACAGTCTAAAAATTTGATATGTTAACAATTTGATATTCACTTGTTGTGCCTTTGGAGGTATGGATAGTTGGATGGGTTGACACTTGTTGTGGGTGATATTTTAGGTATGATATTTCGACAACTATAGATACATGTGATTATCTTGAGATTAGGTGTTTACACTTGGAATTATAGTTGGTAAAGGATTTTATGATCTTCTAATGTGATAGGTTGGTTGGCTTTCTCTTTGAATGGTTTCTATGTATGTCTAGTGATAGTGGCATAATAAGAGGTGAGAGCATTTATGTTTGAGATGTTGGATACTTTGACTTTCTTGTGGGTATTGGGATGGAGCACTTTGTGTAATTTGATCCATTATGGTGGATGTGATATGAGGGATTATTCCTTTCTTATTTATGTGGCTACAAATTGACCCTATGCAATGTATACAACAAGTAGGAGATTGTTGAGATAATGGATGTTGCACACATTGCATAATATTGTTATATTGTATTATGTAATATTGCACCTAGGGGCACTTAAATGGATGTGCAACATATAAAGATCCCAAGGGATATATTTGATGAGTTGTATTGTAATATTTTTGTAATATTGGATGTAATTATTTAATATTAGGAAAAATATTTAAATGTCTAATATTGAATGTGGGGTTATTGGTTCAGGTAGCACATGGTTTATGTAATAACACTTTGTGCTTTTGTGGGACTTGCTACTATATAAGTAGCCACAACGGTAGTTATAGAGGCAAGATAGAAGGTGAAAAGACAAGGGTTGAGCAAGACAGGGTTTGATAGGTTGGCCAAGGGAGAATTTGTGAAGGTTGGAAACATGACATGGGATGGGTGGATTTATACATGTTCAAATAAATTTCTCAGTTGTGGCAATGGCTTTGAAGGCTTCCATTATTGTATTGTAATAATGTATTTGTTGAATAATACATGATGATGGATACTTTTGGTGGCTAGGTTTTTCCCTAATGTAGGGTTTCCCACAGTATATCTTGTGTCACATTTTTGTTGGTATGTTATCTATTCTCTTGCATGTGGATTTTAATTGCATATATATTTTAGATCTATTATGAGTTATGTGGAAATAGATATATTTTTGTTGTAAGTTAATATAAACAAGGCCTTTTAGAGTTATCATTAATGATCATATTATTTGATATAATAGCATACCAAATGATGTCATCTCCCTTGAAATAGATGTCAATATTCCCATTAAGCTATTTTTGACACATGGTAATGATGACATGTACCTTCTCTCTCAATGAGAGTTTTAATTTCATGTGAAAGGGATGTCAGCTATTGCCAACATCATAGTGTAGTCACTTCAAATCCCAAACTCACTAGACTATCAATGACCTTGTTCCCCTGCCACAATGTGTGTTGGACTTTGATCTTTCCCATTTTTTGAAGGATAAGTTAGACATCAAAAATCACCCTTACCAATTCCCAACCATCCTTCAATAACCGATTGATAATATCAATAATCATCTTAGAGTCACCTTTAATAAGAATCTTATGTTTTCCAATATGGGTTGTGAATTTTATTCAACATAGAAATGCTAGAGATTCACACCATATTTGAAGAGTTACTTCCAAAAATACCAATATAAGATAATATGAATTTCCATTCCCCATCTTCAACTAGGCCACCACTCACAACATGACAAATTTTTGCATCCTCGTCAAAGTTTAGCTTTAGCTAGCCACATAGTGGGGCACCAATGACTGTTGATCAAGACCAACCTCTTCAAGCTATCAAAGACATAAGCATTTGCAAGGAGCTTCAAACCAATAGCCACTTGAAAATCCTAGGCTAGAGGTAGGACTATTAGACATATTCCATTTAACCACATTTATGTTTTCATGAATTTGTTTAATGATCATGATTTTAATTTCCTCTACAATCATCTCAATTTCCTTTAATATCCTATTATTTATTTCCTTCCAAAATACTCTAGCATACATGTGGAGGTAAGAGCTTCCAAAAGAGATAGATTGTGAGGGGTTATATGAGTAGAATGGATAACACAATTATCAAAAAATTGATGAATGGTTAGACATCAAAAATCACCCTTACCAATTCCCAACCATCCTTCAATAACCAATTGATAATATCAATAATCATCTTAGAGTCCCTTCAAAAAAGTGCTGACTCAAAAAATTAACCATATAGTTTCGATAGAAACTTATTTTAAAATTTTTGATCGAAAATAATTACTTTTGATAGAAAGTAACTGTCGATCAAAACTAACTGCTCCGAAAAGTTTCGATCGAAACTTGGAACGCAGGTTTCTTCATGGTTTCGATCGAAACTTGGAACGCGGGTTTGATAACAAAATTATCAAAAAATTGATGACATGTACCTTCTCTCTCAATGAGAGTTTGAATTTCATGTGAAAGGGATGTCAGCTATTGCCAACATCATAGTGTAGTCACTTCAAATCCCAAACTCACTAGACTATCAATGACCTTGTTCCCCTCCCACAATGTGTGTTGGACTTTGATCTTGCCCATCTTTTGAAGGAGAAGTTAGACATCAAAAGTCACCCTTACCAATTCCCAACCATCCTTCAATAACCGATTGATAATATCAATAATCATCTTGGAGGTTGGTCAGTATTTGATGTCTCGTTGGCATTCCAGATCATCATCCTATGCTTCATCTTCAGGAGACTTGTACCATGCAGCAAGCATCCCTTCAACGGCTAGCTTAGAGGGTCTCACTAGAGTGTTGGCACGAGATACTATGATTGGTCTGGCTGAGGATTTATTAGATACATATAGATTTGTATCAGAGCATCTTGGCATACCCATATCAGATGTTCGAGGTCATGTCCATGGTAGTACTAGGACACATCCTCAGCCATATTCCTCTCATTGATCAGGTAGTGGTCATGGTGGTAGTGCACATGATGATCCATCTACTGACCACTCTTTTTCTCCACAGAGACATATACATACCACAAACCCTTCAGCCAGTGTTACAGTGCAGGCTCAGAGTTCAGATGTGGACCTTGATGATGTTGATTTGAGCTTGTCGACCACAGGATGGATGGACTTGTTGACACGTGATGATTTTACTTCTATGCCATCTCATGTACATAGTCCACTTGGCTCATCATTATTAGGACATGTGCTAGTCACCAGCCATGGGGCCCGCATAGATGCAGAGATTGAGCTTGATGCGACGCAGCGAAATCTGGATGCATTAGTGGACATGATTGATGCTAGGCAGTCTAAGTATTATCAGATGCCACCATCTACATAGGTAAAAAAAATTTGTTCATGTTAAAATTTCAATCATTTCAAACTAATTTAATTTAGACATGTGCATGTGTGCACATAACATGTATATCATGCACGTAGATTCAAATGTAATCATGTAGAGAAATTTTAATTTGATGTGTTGCATGTGCACGTGTACAATGTAGGGGGACGTGCCTATTTTCACTCCAGCTTTGATGCCAGATTGTGTACGTCGTCGAGACTCATTGGATGATGTCAGTAGTGGACAGGTAATGTTTATTTATGTTTTGATTAAATGCACATACATGTATTTCAATATCACTTTCTCTTGATTAAATGTATGTATGTATTGATATCACTTTCTCTTGAATTTATATATAGGGGTCAGCACATCCTAGTGAGCACCTTGATACTAGTCAGTCTTTAGAGTGCGTTGTGAGGAGGTGTGGCAATGATAGTCCTGCACCTGATGATCTATAGTTTTTTTTATCTAGATGATTTGTTGTAGACTTTCATCCAGAGAGACATTCATATATATTAGATAGACACTTTATATACACACATGATGCATTTTATATTTATATTTTATTTGATATAGATGTACCTGGATTTACATGTCTACATGTGTGCATGCTATTTATATTTGATATTATCTTATGATAGATCTCTAGATAGATGCATGTTTTTTTTATTTGTTCTCGAGATGATTGATACATGTTGCATTATGTTGTGGAATCTAATGTACATACTAGATCTAGATCTAGTATATTATAAATTTTATCTATCTAAGATATGTAAGTAATTTATTTAGATATGTATGTGCATGTTTAATATATTGATTAAATTTAGATATATATATATATATATATATATATATATATATATATAAATAGTTCATGTAATTTAAATGTTTGGTAATATATCACATGTATTAAATGTTAAAGTATCAGATAATTAGTTGTACATAATTCCTAACTCAAGTCAATCTATAGAACTCATCCCTTTTATTTGTACACATATCCTAGAATTTTATCCCCTTAAGCCCAATGTTGTAAAATTCAAGTCCAACTTAAAACATGTACATGTTCAAAATTTAGTTTAAACAAATTGCAATTTGAACTTGAAAGCTCACATGTCAAGTATTTAGTTAAATCAAAAGCTCACATTCCTAAAATTGAAAGCACATGTCCTAATTAGTTAAATTGAAAGTGTACGTGTGTTCTAAAATTGACAAGTTAAACGAAATAGAAAGTTCCATATAATAGAAAGTTAAATGAATTCAAGACATTGAGTTAAAAATGAAAGAGTAAAAGTTCAATTTAGAAAATTAGTTATTGGACACCAAATTTCAAATTGATCAAATAATTGTTCAACCAAATTTGAAATAGTTTGAACCAAATTTCAAATTGTTCTTGAGTTACATTTCAAATTTTAATCATAGTGAAATTTTAATTCAAGTGCACACATGTATCCTAGAATTTTATCCCCTTAAGCCCAATGTTCTAATTCAAGTCCAACTTAAAACATGTACATGTTCAAAAATTAGTTTAAAAAATCGCAATTTGAACTTGAAAGCTCACATGTCCTTAAATTGAAAGCACATGTCCTAATTAGTTAAATTGAAAGCATACATGTGTCAAAAAATTCACAAGTTAAGTGAAATAGAAAGTGGTGTTCGAATTTCTTTCCCTCAAGGTGCACATGTCAAGTAATTAATGTACACAAATGTACATATAAGTTCATAATTTCTATAATTAGTTACTTAAGAAAATTCAAAATGAAAGAGTAAAAGTTCAATTTAGAAAATTAGTTATTCCACAAAATTTCAAATTGATCAAATGATTGTTCAACCAAATTTCAAATTGTTCTTGAGTTATATTTCAAATTAGGAGTTGTTTCTATCTCATTTCAAGTGGATCAGCTCGTTCTTGGATAACATTTAATATTTTCTCATGATCATCAATATGGAGCCTCCACTTATGTATTCCAGGTCCTTTGACTGGATCAAGAGTTAGACCAGTGGCAATAACATGGTTACTATATTGATATACCTTATTGTTAGGTTGATAATCAGTGAAATGAATCCCATTTTTAAGTACTTTTATTTGCTTCAAATATGTTCCTTGTACAACAACAAAACCTGCACATGTACACATTTAAAAAATACATCAATCTTGAATTTAAGTCAAAGAATTTGAATTCATTAAAAATATAGATACTTGACATTTATACATATATACATAATTCAACTATATACTAACGTATGGAAAAACAATTTCATCACTTATTTTAGTCTTTGTTAGCTTCTCTCTTTCCATGGTGCAACGTAATAAATAATATCTAGCACCTTCTACATTTTTCGATTCTGCTATGACTGCAAAAACATTTCCTACGCAAACTTATATATGTCAAAATTCTAGATACACGTCATTTACATAAGTACATATATATAATAAAAATTAACCAAAATTATGAAAAATGTATAAATGTACATGATCTAGGTATATATATAGTTCATACATACCAACTCTGATCAATCCTGAAATATGGTTATAATCACTAGAAATCAATGGAATATCATCATAGTTTTCATCCTCAAACTCATTCGTATTAATAACATCTAGTGGCACCAAAGTCCATTCACCCACATATCCATGTTCTTGATTAATGCAACCACCATAGTGTTCATCAATACAATTAGGACAAAAACATGAGTATTCTCTTGTATACAATGACCACACGTTACTATTTGTACTCATAACTGAATGCAAAGATCGTGTCTTCTCTACCCTCTTGCATGCATGCATTGATCTTCTATCAACACCTGAATGTGTACACAAGGTCCATATTTTAGTTAGAGATCATCTAAGGTAACATATTAAATATAAATTTAAGATTCAATTTAAAAATATGAACAAATTAATTTATATATACCTGATGCCTCCAAAAACACTTTAAATGGTATCACTCGATCCACTTCTGATGATGTGTTATCTATATTTGTTGGCACCGAAAAATGTGTTTTGCACCACTCAACCACATCATGAGCATTATTAATGTGATATCCTTTATAGTCCATTTGATACTTTCTTAAATCATGTTTGATACAAGCTTCTGCACCATCATGCTCACCCTTTCCATGTCCACTCTCATAACAACTCCAAATGTGCGGTATATTAAGGTATCAATGATATCTACATATTGCATAAAATGGTCTAGCTGATTTAAATTGTGCTGCACATCCATCTGACTGTACAAAATGTTTTTCTATTTTAATGTTTTTGTTTTTCAAATATTCAAAAAATGTCTTAAAACAATGTTCCACAAAATGTGTGTCATGTTCTTTGTCATCACTAATATAAAAGTGATACTCTTTTTTAATGACTCATGCTTGATTTGTACTTTCCACACCATCCAGATCAATTTGTGCATGTCGATAAGACACTTGAACCATAATAGTAACCTGCTCTATATATTAGTATTCTGCTTGAAATTGTTTTTGAGGTATGAAAGAGTAATTCTCTGCAAAGTCAACAATAGATAGAATTGTTTCGCGTGGGAAAGTTTCTCTCAATGTTTGAAATTGTTCTGCTTGCCACTTAGCAAAAAATGCATGGAATATATATGGTTGAATCAATTTATGAAAATTTGACATAAATTCTCTAGCCGATATCTCATCCTCTACATATTCTAACCTTGTTGATTCTTTTCCATCTTTTGTTTTTGACTTTATGTACTTATATCTCTTACATTTTACCATCCTTGTCGTATTAGTATCTTCTTCTCTCAAAGGAAATTTAGTCAAGTTACCACATGTTTCACAAGTTCCTCTTATGCAATCTATTTCATGGACACAATCATTTGGTTTGTCACATAAGATTGATGTTATGAATTGACTCAGTCATTTAGGAAAAGTATTTTGAGAAGTTTCACCACTTTCTTCTATCATCTTTCGAAACCCTTCATAGTACAGATCAAATTCAACATGATATCGACAACAACATGTTTCAAAAGATTTATTTATTTTCACAAAATAGGGCTTCAATCTTTCAAACATTTTTTGTTCAATCTTTATGTTAGGATTTAAATTACAAAATGAGAGATACAATTCATGTTGAGTGACATCCAACCAATGTTTTGTGTGTTGAATATATTCCTTAGGCCCAATCTTCTTCTTGATGATATCTCTTCTATTTGGTGAAGGATGAGTATTATCAATCCAAAATTGAATAACTAACTTCTTAACTATTTCCCCAATCAGGTTAGATCGAGGAGCTCTACACATTAGTGCCCAATTTCCTTCTAATGTACTATCATTCAAATTGTTTCTCCTTTTCAGATAATGTAGTACTGTCTTCTGACTATACCTGAAATGAGATGATAATGAAGAGATCTGTCTATTTTGGGATGTTTTCTTATTTAAAATAGATGTTAGTATCACTCTTCGTGCAATAGATTTATCTGCAGATCTAGTTTTTTTCCCAATGGAATGTAACCCTTCCTTAACACTTTCAACAATATCTTTTTCTAGTTTAGAAGTCCTCATCTTTTTTATACTTGTATCTATACCCAATAGTCTCATTGGTTCTTTTAATTCATCTTTGAGAACTGAAATTGATAATAGTTGAGTTTTCTCCACTGTTGATAGATTCTCAAATTGTGCAATTATGTCTTTAGACTTTTTATTCAATTTCCTCTTCGTAGTATGTGTAGGTTGATTAGCATATTCTCTCAATGTTTCCACATCCATTTCAATTAAAAGATCTATGTTTCTATGATTAATTTTTATCTTCAATCTTTGAGCTAAATTAACATTCTCATTTGTTGTTTGATCTCGGGCTACACAAGAAAAAATGAAACAAAGTCTTAAGATACAATCTCTTTAGGGGAAATATATGTATACATATATACATGTTTAAGTTGAGTGAAATATTATGTACTTGATTAAATTATCTAACCTTCAGATGGTCCTTCTTCAATATCCATTGCTTCATCTTCAATTTCATCATGTCCAACATTTTCATCATCTACTAGAATTGCACGTGCATGATATAACAAATAAAATTAAGTAAGTTTATAAGGGGAAATAGCGCTCACTAAATTTAAAAATTAAAGATATAAAGTTTGATAAAGACCTAGAATTCTAGAGAGATCTATATTATATACTTGCAAGAGATGCACATGTACCTATTTGAACTTGGGATGAACCTTCTCCAATGTCAGTAGGTTGTCCTGGTTGACTACGTCCTAAATAAATTCATTTATTTAATTTTAATCATAATCTAATAAACCTTAATGGACTATAAATTATTAACATAATTGAATAAACAAGGTAATTCCCATGCTAAATAAATTCATAATTTAAATTTATTCATAATGTAATATTTACACTAAGGACTAATATGGACATAATTGAATAAACCCTAATAGACTAAATATGAACATAATTTCAAATAAACTCTTAATATTAAGTTAATCTAGTAATGCTAATTTAAGATAAATATGATATTCCTAATTGGATTTAAACCCTAATCCTAACTAAATAAACTAATTAAATACATTGGAAAAAAGATTGTGCATGTGTACCTGATCTAAGATAGTATCTTGCTAGCATTTTTTGACAATTTTCATCTTCTTGTTCCTTAGTTCTTCTTCATGCATATTTACTTTCTCTTTTATCTTTATTGCCCATGTCATAAATTCTTCCTCCAAAATTCGAAAATAGGTTGAAGTTTGTCAAATATTTCTTTCTACCCAATTCAAAAGCCAATAACTTGATTTCACATAAATGCAAATTGTAAAAAATGAAACTCATATTTATATACAATTTTTTTTTTTTAAAAAAACCTCCTTATTAGCCGACTAGGGAAAAACCCTAAGGAGCTGACTAGAAAAACACCCTTATGGTCGGCTTCTAAGGGGTTATCCCGCTTTCCTAGTTTCGGTCGAAACTAGGTGGATAGTTTCAATTGAAACTATGTAAGCGGTTTGCTAACTGCATGGTTAAACCGCTAATAGTTTCGATAGAAACTAAGAAATTTTGTTTCTATCGAAAGTTTGTAAAATATTTTCGATAGAAACTAAGTTTCTATCAAAACTAGCTAGTTAGAAGCCCCCATGAATAGTTTGAAGTTTTTCAATGATTTCCTTTCTTCGGAGCTAAATTACTAGGTTCAAATGGAGCACTAAAGACATGAAATTGTACATGATTGAAGTACTCTGAACTAGCTTTCTAATGACTATGAATTTGGTGCTTTTCAAATTTTTTAGGTTGAACAAATTCAACATGGAAGCCCAAATCTATGAAACAAAGAGGTGGAAAATCTCCTCCTCTACCTATTTTTAAAGAATACATTTGGTAGGGAATTGAAATCCCCATCTTATTAGACTACCTATAGTCATGATTTTCTCATGCAGATTGGCCTACCAAAAATAAAATGATTTTATGGATGAGCTAATGCATCCACACTTTATCCTAGAAAATCTTGGGGAACTTTGAGTCCATTAGCTAAAGATAAGTGAATTTAACTAAGAATTTGAGCCCAATTGGTTTTTTCCCCAACTATGTTTTTTGTATGAAGGGAAAGTAAGTATCCTAACAAGGTCAACCATCTCCTATAATTCTATAATAAATATTAGATCTTAAGGAGGTCCACTGTAGTTGAGGTAGAAAAGTTTCTGTTTGTGCAAGGTGGTTATATAATTGGAAACTAGGTGACCAAATGTTGTTTTTAAATGATCTCTAACATGGGAAAATAAATATAGATTAGAGGCTTACCTATGAACATAGATCCCATTATAGGGTTGCATGGTTCTTGATCACATTGTTCTAGATTGTTCTAAAAGGTCAAAGCACAAACCTATGTCACCCTTTTGTAAAGGAAAAGGCTAACAAAAGTATAACTATTCACCTTGAGTAATATTAAACTTGTATTATTATTTAGAATTTGAAAATAAAGTAAACTAATGAAATGTGTAGAAATTAATCAAGTTTATGATTATAATTTTAAACAATTATTTCAAATAAGAATTGATATCTTTTCATAATTTTTATAGATAATTTTTTGGTTGCTGAAAAACATTGAAAATTAGGGGTCTAGTTCCTACCACAAAACTATATGCAAATAAACTTATTTCCCTTTGATCTAAGAATATGTTATAGATAACATATATATCTAGAAGATAACTTACCCAAAATGAATTTATGTAGATCACATATTTGAACAAAATTGATTTTTAGATAGAAATACTCAAATTCAGTTGTTCTAATAAGTCTACCTGAAAGGTGACACAACTTTGTACTTTTACCCTGGAATGATATAAAATATCCATGTCAAATAGTTTTAAAGTGAAAGAGGAGCCACTATGATAGTTCACTTTCATAATTTGTTGCTAGCCTCCTGAGTCTACATAAATTCTGGCCAAACTTAGTCCGAAGAGAATTTTTCAGATCATTAACTTTTATTACTCCCAATTCACCCAAAGCTTTAGGTTTACAAAATGTGTCATGGTTTTTTATATTAAAAATTAACCAAAATGGGGGTTGACACAAAACAAATAAATAAGGCTAAAAATTAGCCAAAGGTCCTTAACATATGATTAATCAACCCCCTTCCTTAATATCAAAAATGTACAAAATAAAATGTTTCTTAACTTAAACTTACTACACCTAATAACTAAAATATTGTCAAAATTATACATAAGACTAGCTTAATAAACATCAATGGGAAATAAACAAGTCCACTAATAAACATCAAAGTAGGCTCCCTAGGCCAAGTAGAAACTAGATATCATAAACAAAAAAGAAAAATAAAGGTTACGAGCAAGGGATAACTCTCCCTTTTCAAGTTCCTTGTGTTCTACAAAATAAGGCACAACCAATCATCTGTAAGAAATCCATACAATGATTGAGTAGTCTCCATATCTTTAGCATCTATAATCTCCTCATTCCTAACCTGCAATAGGTGAAGGGTAGTAGTAGTGGAATGCATCGCACACAGAGAAAAGTTGGCAACCTTGTCAAATTTTTCCTCCACATCCTCATTTTTATTGATCAAGCTAGTGATAACTTCATCCAACTTAGTAATATTCATATTACCTCGAGGTTGTTTGATTGTAGTATTTTTTCCCCTTAGTGCTTTCCTCTTTTTGAATGTCACCCCCTATTGTATTGCCTTCTTTTTGTTTATCTCCTCGCATAGGTTCCACCTATTCAGTTTGACTACCAATATTAATGACTCTAACAAGGGAAATAATCATGCCCTTATTGCCCATATCACCCTCTTTCCTAGACTCTAGAGTATTAGCCCCTATTTTAAAAGTGTTGACACATGGGAGGGCATAAAGCTATCTTGATCACTGCCTATGTTGTCCTTATTCTTCCATTCACTACCTATCTCATTCTCCTCCTGCACACCATAATTTCTCCCAATGGATTTTCTTTTTTTTTATCTAGGGACACCTTTCTTGCCTAAATTATTTGTGGACTTAGAATTTCCAAATTTCTCCTTGCCAAAGGAGGATACCAAGGGAATTTTCTCTCCCAGTATCTTAAAAAACCTATTAGTACCCTTTTTAGTAGTAGCTATGATGATTTTAGCATCTAAGACCTCAATTTTCTCCATTTTGATCTTTTTAGAAGTAGCAAAGGGCTCATTGTTAGTCTGGGTTTTAGCAGAAGGGGATGACATTTGGAAAACATTGGGTATTTTTATAGCAGAAGGGACTTGACATAGAATATATGGATGAAGACCTTTGTAGAACTTAATAAGGTGAAACATTAAGGATAGATGGTAAATAGTGTAGGTTTTACCTGCCTCTCTCTTCTTTCATATATTCAATAGACAGTCTTCTATATAATGAAGTAGTGAGTAAGAAAAGGAGATACATTCCCTATTCCTAAAGAGATTAAGGATGGGGAAATTAAAATAGTAACACACCTTAACTCAATCCTATATAGAAATTTACCTCTTAATGACATAGAAAACTATGTGCCATGGTTCAGGTAAACTTTCATGAGAAAAGCCACCACAGAAATGAACAATCATAGACTAGTCTTATCTACAACCATTGGTCACTTTATCTACTTGTTACCCTCCATATCAAGGCTAGTGGCATTAGAAATCAGCTCCTCTAATATCTCAAATAAGATTGCATTAACATTTACCTAAAGATTCTTCCAATAATCAACAAACTACCAAGTGATATTCTTCCCATGCCCTTCTATGCTCTCCATAAATTGGATTATCTCACCTTCCTTAAAATAAGTCCACATAGTTATGTTCTTCATGATATCCTCTTTCATTCTAGGTGGCTCAATCTAAGCATTGACATTCTACATCACTTCTTTTTCACCAAGATCAACCACCAAATCATCCACACCCTCCATCTCCATGAACATACCACCCACAAGCTTCGCTAAAATTCGTAGAGAAACTAGTGAAACTTTTTTCACCTTAAAAAGTAGCTAATAAAAATAAAGGCTAAATCTCAATAAATTTTATTGCCTATCACTTCATCTCCCATTCACAAACTTTCAATAAAACAACCATCAAAATTCAGAAAGTCTGATACTTCAAAATTACAAAAAATAATTCCAAATCTTGTCTTGGATTACCAAACTATTCTTAACGCAAAATGTTATAATTAAGGATTTTATTAAAATGATCATCCAATTTGAAATTATCATCACAAAATCCTCTCCTAATTAAAACACAATCATGATAGTGACAACCATATACCATCTATTTAATATATTCATCATTACATGAAAATCCTACATTTTAGAGTAAGAAAACTAATCACCATTGATAATTCATACTCCCTTTGCCAAAATTGGTGATTAATGGCATAATGTTTATACCTTGCCACACTATCTGCGACTTGATTTCCTTCACAATATAGATGATATATTTTAAATTCCACAAACCTTCTTAATAACATTTATGCATCCCAAGTTATGATCGATGTGGTAACCACAACAACCAATAAGGAGTCACTCTTGATAACCTGATTTTGAATTTTGAAAATGCAAGAAATCTCCAATCCCTAGAGGAGGCCCAATGCTTCTATCTCATTACATGAAACTTTCCCACAACTAAATGTGTATCCGTTGATGCAAACTCCATGATCATCTAGGATGACTCCCTTAGCAACCTCCCATTCGACCTTCATTGAACCATCAAAATTTATTTTTGAACAATTCAAGGGGGGTTTTGTGGGAGTGGCTTCTATCAAGTCCCCTTCCATTGTTAGACCTTTGAAATATCCACTTTTTATACTAAATGGTATATATCCCATACTTACACCCAACACCTATCTAGTTGTGTAGGGGGTGGGAGAGAAATTTCCATCTCTAGATTAGAGCACATTCTTTAATTGGGTCCATAGTTATTCAGAAAACCACTTATAGTGGGGTAAATTTTTCCCTAAATATATGGTTATTTCTCTCTTTTCATATCTTCTAGGATGTTTAGGGGGTTGATTTTCCACATAATCTTAATTAGGGGATGGTGTGAGCGACATCTCTAGTCAAGGAAAAATGGTGGAGCATGAATATTTAGGAACCAAAAAATCCCTAACTAAATAAAATTTTATGCAAGATTTGGGTCGAATAGGAGCTCTAGATTAAAAGGTGGGAGGTGTATCTTCCTCAAAATGACACAAAATACACTAATCAACCATTTGGTAACCATACCTTTCGATGATATCAATCCTAAGTATGTTATTGTGCATGACAAAAAACAACAAGAAATTAATTTTAGGTAGGAAGTGGATCTGCCAAACATATCTCTAATCCAAGGCCCCAACCTTTCAAATAATACTATAATATACCAATTTCACAATAATTTCACACTAGAATTTTTGTTCCATATTATTTTAACTTTTTCCAGGAAGAAGGGGATATAGGTGTCTTTCAAGAGGGACCCCAATTCCACATAGATGGCCTTCTCCACAAGATTGAAATTACCCATATTATATTCTTTCCATTCATTATTTTCAATATAATTGGCCACCTTTAGACTAAATTCATTACCTCCTTACTCCTTTAGAGTGGAAAACTTAGAATGTCAAAGGGGAGACACCATCAATCTATCTTCTCAAAATCTAACCAAATTCCCATCTCTAGTGTTCTAACTGATACATCCCCTTAAGTGTTTCCTAGTCTTAACAATATTATTCCACATCCTTGATCTAGCCAAAGAAGTTCATTGTAAGGGATTAATTAAAAGGCCTTCCTCCCAAATATTTTTCTCTCATAATTTGACACCAAGTAGATGAATATTGGGCTAGTTTCTAACTAATTTTAGCCACGAGGGGCTTATTGAAATATCCTATTCTCTTTAGATTCAAACCCGCTTGAGACTTAGGTCTACACACTTTTTTCCAACCAACAAGACTCAATTTCATCTTCTCCTCCATCAATTTTTTTTTAAGGATGTCTCTATACCAGCTAGATATCTTGAATAAAGACAAAATAAATGGACAAAGATCCCATGGAGAGAGGCCATAATGAATCATAATTTCTCTGCATTTCTAAGAAGCATACCATTTTAACCTTCAAACTTCCTCTACATTTTGTCCACCACAGTGTTCCATAATTGAGGGTTGACTTCCTTCACCATGAGGGGAAGGCCTAGATAGGTGTCAAGAAGATATGCCACTTGGAAATCCAACTCCCTTATTATCCATTTTTGAAAATCCATTTCGATGTTGAAGAAGTAAAGTTTTATCATCTGATAGTTAATATGCTATCTTGATAATTCATCATATTGATTGAAAATTTTATTCAAGGCTTTAGCTTCCCTAATAGAGGATAATCCATATAGGAAGGTATCATCCACAATTATTCACTAAGAAACTATAGACAGAAGGATTTTCCCCAAAAGTTTAGCCACCATAATGAATAAATAGGTTGACAAAGGGTCTCTCTAAAAAATCCCTCTCCTAGCCATGAATAATTCAACTAGAGATCCAATCGTCAACATTGAGAATTGAACAATGTCAATCATGTATCCTATCAAAAAGATAAACCTCTCCCTAAAGCCAAATTTATGTAGAATTTTGAGCACAAAGTCTCTCCTCACCTTATGACATAAATATCAAGATTCATCACCTTACATAGATTTCCACTCCTTTCCATAGAATGGAGAAATTCATTAGAGGTTATCTTTGCATCTATAATTCGACACCTAGGGACAAAACTATTTTTAGTGGGGCAAATAGCCTTCTCAAGAATATGATTCATGCAATACACCACAACCTTGGATAGAATCTTGTTAATGGTATTACATAGACTTATTGGTCTAAATTCCTTGAGTCAAGTAGGATAACCCATCTTTACTACCACAAAAATAAAGGTCTAGTTTACCTCATTGATGATTCTACCCATTTTGATAAACTCCTAAGCCACATGAACCAAGTCATATTTGATGATATCCTAAAACTCCTGATAGAAGGTTGGGGGGAAACCATTTTTTCCTAGAGCTTTAAAATCTCCCATATAAGATATTTCCTCCTTTACTTCTTCAGATACTTTCTCGATCAAATCTTGATTTGTTCTCTCATCGACCACCAGATCTATGACCTCAAGAAAATTATTCTGCATAGTTTGATCCAACTATAATTGAGAAGGATTATAGATTTCCTAGAAGTATTTGGTGATCCACTATCTAATCTCTTCTGCATTGGTCAATACAATATTATTAATATCAATGAGATTATGAATGGTGTTCCTTTTCTTCTATTTAAAAGAATGTATTTGAAAGAACATTTTATTCCTAGCCCCTTCAATAAGCCACTGAATTGTAGATCTCTACTTCCAGAAGAATTTTCCTCTTTCAATAACTTAGTTATATTTCATCCTCCAACTCTACTCCTCGACATGGGTGGCAAGTGAGAGGTTTCCCTTCTTTTATTTGAATATGAAACCAAAAGAGGATTTTCTCCAAGACACAACCTCCCTTCTAATATTTGCAATCTTCTTAGCTATGCAAAATATAGCCATACCCTAGAACCTTATATTCCACAACCTATAAATACATTCTCTAAATTGAGGATGTGAATGCCACATTATCTCATATCTGAAAGGTTTCTTTTTTTTAAGATTCTTGCTCATACAATAAAATATGAGCATAGAGTGATCTAAGATAGTCCTAGGGAACCTATACAGAGAGGTGTAAGGAAGAATGTCCTAATTATTGGAATACTTTAGAATAACTTAGAGGGCATAGGGAGTGGGGGATGAATCAATTATCCAAGGTTCAAATTTCTTAGTAGAACCTTTTAGCACTAAACAAAACTTTAAAATGTATCCTTATCATGTATCTTGCATGCATCCATTAGATCTTCCAATAATTAAACTTGTTGATTATTCTCCTAGGTCAACATGACTTTGCATAAATGTAAACATGAAACATAATAGAATAATGAACATATTTGACACAAGGATTTTATGTGGAAACACAATTTGGCAAAAAACACTAGTAACATGCTACTAGTTCTCATTCTTCTCAAGTGATGCCCTCTCAAAGGCCAACCCTATTAAAGGTTACAATACACACTATTAAATATGACCTAGTTAAAGGATTTCAATCACCCTATTAGAATTGATTCATGTTAGAGGACTTTATAACATTCCATTAGAATGTCACCTGGTTAAAGGATTTATCCTAGACTAGTAGAATGATTAGAAAGTAACATTAGGACTTGATATGACCATAAATCACATCCCATTTGGTGATTACATATCTTTGTTTCTTTGCATGCCAATTGTAGACTCTATTATTTGACTACCATATAAAGAAACACCCTAGACTCCTCATCTTCCTTGGTTTCTTGCACATGCCAACTATTGCTTCTTGCCATGTATCCCCTTATAAAGAGAATTTAGGTCTTTCGTTGCTAAATAATAATTGTCCATTCTAGGGTTAGGTTAGATTCACTAAATATTCCTTCTTTTTCATTTTGTTCCATCTAGAAACTTCTTCTACAATCCTCTTTGAATTCACCTCAAAGTGGTTTATCTTGAATTATGTGCCTCTAGCTGATCAAGCTTATCTTCCACGCGCTTCACACAATCCAAGAAATCAACTCTGTCAACTCAATTCAGAAAATCCACAATCAAATTCATTTTATTGTCACTCAACATCGACTAACCTTTGATGCTTGGAACATACTATGTTTCTTGACATCCACTAGCATTCACTCAACACATACTATGTTTTACTATCACTCAACACACACTAGAATTTACTCGACATACAGTAGATCTTCACTTTTCTCAGCACTAATTGATTTTCTACTTGGCTTGAACTAACTTCACTCTACACAAACTAATCAATTTTTCAAGCTTAGTAGACTCATTTTTATTTCTTTGTTCTTTCAGCCTTAGCTAGTTATCCATCAACTTCAGCTTTAAGTAGATAAACAATACAACATATCATCCATGTCTTTCTTGGTCTTAGTACTCCTTTTATATACTAAATAACTCAACAATTCCATTATGAACTCTTGTTATCACATTTGATGAAATCCTATTCATCCATCAAACAAATGATAGCATTCAGACCAAACACAAACTTATCTTACTAGTAGGTAGCAGGTTGGACATCATTGACAATATAATGGTTGTTTCGGATTCCATCTAAACAATCTTGTTTTCAATAATCTCCCTCTTTGGCATTGATGGAAAACCAATATCAACAACAATACCAAAAACAAAAAAAATTAATACAATGTATTACAATCTCTCCCTTTATATGTATGTATCCTACCTTTGTGTAGTGTAATGTGAGCTTTATTAATCTCATTCTTTCTTTCATATTTCTCTCATGTAGTATTTATCTAATCACTCCTTTACTATTATCTCTGACTTTCTGACATATTGACTATATCTCCTTGTTTTCTCTTTAGGTTATTTCTCCTTCTAAGGTAAATCTCCCTCCTTGGTATTCCATCTCTATCTCCCTCTTGGCTGATTCCCTCTCTAAAAGAAATGCCAAAGACTTGTCATCTAAACATGCAAATGTTAACAATTCATGTTCTCCCTCTATTACCTTACTTGTGACTAATCTTTTGTTCTAGCTCTTTGATTACTTTAGGTAGCTCCTAAAGTAAGACACACTACATTAGATTGTAAAATATAACATTCATCTTAGTTGATGCAAGGCACTTCTCATGCTTCTTAAATAGATTTTTATAGGGGTATCACCCTTAATTTACCTCTTAGATACTCATGGGCATCCTTAGGTAAAGCTTTTGTGAATATATCAACCATGTGTTCTTTGGTATTCATATATTCCATCTTCACTTCTTTGTCTGGAACCATCTCTCTCAAGTAATGATACTTGATAGCTATGTGTTTTGTCTTTGTATGCATCACATGGTTCTTACATATGTTTATAGCACTTCTGTTATCAAAATAAATTATCAAGAGTTTATTAATTTCTTCCTTCATTCATTTTAGTTGTTTTATCCACAAGATATTTGTACAAATCACTACAGTAGCAACATATTCAGCTTCAACAACAGATTGTGATATATAATTATTTTTCTTACTAGTCCATGAAATTAATCTCTTTCCCAAGAAAAATTCTCAACCACTTGTAGTTTTTTTGTCATCAAAATTTCTAGCCAAATAAAAATTTGTATAGGCTCTCAATTCAAATTTATCATTTTTCTTGTAGTATAGACCAAATTCCTCTATTCCTCTTAGGTATCTCATAATCCTTTTGACTACCATCAAATGATTCTCTTTACGATTTGGAAAATCTTGCAATAATCACAATAGTTAAAGCAATGCTAGGTCTACTATGAACTATATATTGCAATTTACCAATCATATACTTGTACAAAGTTTGGATCACTTTGGTAGAATCATCAGTCTTTGATAGTTTATTTCCTATGACCATAGGTGTGCTAGCAAGTTTTGAATCTTCCGTACCAAAAAATTTCAATATTTCCTTAACATACTTGGATTGAGTGATGTAAATGTGATACTTCATTTGATACACTTCCAAGCCAACAAAGAATATAATCTCTTCAAACATGGACATCTAAATTCATTCATCATCTCACTAGAAAATGTCTTACACAATGCATTTTGTCCTCCAAATATGATATCATCAACAAAAAATTTAGCTAGTAAAATATGTTTACCACCTTTAGTCAAGTATAGATTATCATTGTCATTAGTTCTCTCAAAAAAAATCCTCACATGAAGTCTCTTATATCATGCTCTAGGTGCTTGTTGTTGTGATGTGGAGCCTAATATGACTAGGAGTTTCTTTAGCATAGTTTTCTCCCCTTATTATTTCTATAGGGGTTTGTAAGACAGGGTCAAGGGATAGTGCCACTACAGGTTCTTGTTGTAGTGCACCAAGTGTGGTCCCTATCATAATATAGGGTGGGGTGGAGGGGCAATGCCCTCGCAAAGGGGTTTTGTGGGGGGGAATGCCCCTAATGAAAAAAAGTCCCCATATTTTAAAAGGAATCGGCTAGTATTTGTATTATTAGATTACCAATTCTAGCCCTAATTTTGTAGTCAACAAAAAATCTTACATAAAAAGGCTTAGGGTTAGGGATTTCATAATGTAATGGTGATATTGGAGCTTCTTGTGGCAGTATTAAGCTATGACAGATTGTAGATTGTAATCACTAGATAGTAATAATATTGGACTTGCTATTGGTAGATGTAGCCTAGGGATTGGGTGAACCACATTAAACATTGGTGTGTTTTTTTCTCTTTTATGTGATCTACTATTTTTTGATATTGGTTATATTTTCATGTAATTTTTATTTATGTTTGAGGTTAATCCTAACAAATCATATCAAAGCCAAGTTTTTGTCATTTTTTTAGCCAGACTGTCATAATTTTTTTAGCAATATTATGTAGGAAGGTCTCATGATTGAGTGGAAGTCTCACAGTTAAGTGGGAGTGATGATAGATGAGGGTGAGATGAGGGTTGACAAGTTTAATGGACAAAAATTTCAGTGATGAAAATGGCAAATGGAGGATCCCTATCTTTATTAGAAGGATTTATGGAAGCTATTGGAAGGAATAACTAAGAATTACAGACGTATGAAAATTGACGATTGGGATCTTTTAGACAAAAATGCACTTGAAAGCATTCAATTATGTTTAGCACCATTAGTAACATTTAATATTACAAAAGTAAAGATGATAGAAGAGTTGATGCAAACCCTAGTTAAACTATATGAAAAGTCCTCTGCTTCAAACAAGGTATTTTTCATGAAGCATTTATTTAATTTGAAAATGATAGAAGGTGAATCTATTGTGGATCATTTAAATGAGTTTAATACTATTACTAGTAAGTTATCTTTAGTGGGTATCAATTTTGATGAAGAAATTAGGGCTCTCTTGATTTTGTTTTCTTTTCCTAAAAGCTAGAATGGCTTGGTAATGGTTGTAAGTAATTCTATTTCTATCTCTAATATTCTAAAATATGATAATGTGATCAGTGTTATTTTGAGTTAGGAAATTGATAGGAAAATCTCAGGTGCACTACATCAAGAAGTGCTTTGAACAACCAAAGTAGAGGTAGAATGACTGAGAAAGGAAATAATTTTGGAAATCATGGGAAATAAAGAGGAGAGTCAAAGGGGAAGAGATCTCAATCTAGAGAACCAAGATATTGTTTGTACTATAGCAAATTAGGGCATAAGAAGAAAGATTGTTGGACACAAAAGAAAAATGAAGGAGATAAACCAAAAGGGAACAAGGAGGCAAATGTGGTAAGTAACAGATCCGAAGAGGATGCTTTGCTTCTTTCTTTAGAAAGTATTGATGATTCATCAATTTTAGATTCTAGTGCTTCATTTTATGCTACAACTCATAGAGGTTATTTTATTGATTATGTCTAAGGGCATTTTGGGCTTGTTTATTTGGGGAATAATGAACCCTATCAAATTGATGGAAAGCGAAAAGTCAAGATTAAGTTACAGAATGGGAAACATTGGCTACTACATGAGGTAAGACATGTTCCAAGGCTGACTAGAAATTTAATTTTAGTAGGGTAACTAGGTGATGAGGGTTGTGTAGTTATTTTTAATTATAAAAATTGGAAGGTTCCAAAAGGTTCACTTTTAGTAGCAAAAGTTGTGAAAGTAGGCACCATATATCTTTGTATAGGTCATATCATTCCTTCTACTTTGATTGTTTCAAAGAAAAATGAATGTTCAAGAATAATTGTAGTAGTTGAGCAAGGAGCAAATAGCTATTATAGATTTTAATATAGTGCTATGACACATGAGTGAGAGAGGTATAAAACTACTTCATTCAAATAAATTTGTACTAGGTTTGGAATGTGTTAATATGGATTTCTGTGAAAGTTGTGAATATGGAAAACAAAAGAGAGAGTTTTGTGAAGACTACGAAGGAAAATAAAAGTGAGAAATTAGATCTTGTGCATACATTTGTGTGGGGACCAGCTCAGGTATCTTTCCTTGGTGGCTCTCATTATTACGTTACATTTAATGATGATGCAACTAGAAAAGTATGGGTTTATTTTCTTAGATATAAATCAGATATATTTTAAACTTTTAAGAAATGAAAATGCTTGGTTGAAAATGAGTCTAGAAAGAAATTAAAATGTCTCAAATTTGATAATGGTAGTGAGTATTGTAGTCATGAGTTTGAAGATTATTGCTCTGCTAATTAATGGTATTCATAGACAAAAAATTGTTCCAAGGACTCCATAGGAAAATGGAGTGGTTGAATGAATGAACAGGACTATAATAGAGCATGCAAGAAGCATGAGGTTTCATACAAGCTTGCCCTTAAATATGTGGGTGGAGGTTGTTAATACTATTGTATATTTTATTAATAGAGGTCCCTCTACTCCTTTGAGTTGTGGTATTCTAGATGAAGCATGGACTGGTATGAAGGTGAGTTATTCTTTTCTCAAAACCTTCGGTTGTGAAGCATTTTCTCATATAAATTTTGTAAATAGAACTAAGTTGGAAGCTAAGTCAAAGAAATGCATATTTTTTGGATATGACATTAATGAATTTAGTTATAGGCTTTAGGATTTTGAAAATTATAAAATTGTATGAAGCAGGGATGTTATATTCAATGACAAAGTGTTGTACAAAGATCTATTGCAACAACATGAGAAGAAAGAAGATGATTATGTAGTGTTGGATGATACTCCAAAAGTTGATTTTTTATCAATTCCTCATGATCTGCAACAACTACAACAACAAATACCACACAACCTAGTGAATGTTAGACGATCAACAAGGCTAAGTAGACCTCCAAAAAGATTCTCTCCTTCCTTGTATTCTATTTGACTTACTAATGCTAGTGAAAATGAATGTTATGATGAAGTTGTGCAAGTGGATATAAAAATTTATTAAGTCTACAATGAAAGAAGAAATAGATTCTTTGATTAAAAAAATAAGACATGGGATTTATGCAAATTTCTTGCAGGTAAAAGGGCTTTATAAAATAAGTAGGTTTACAAGTTGAAAGAAGAGAGTGGAGGTAAGAAAATATTTAAAGCTAGGTTGGTGGTAAAAGGATTTAAACAGAAAAAAGGCGTTGATTTTGATGAGATATTCTCTCTTGTTGTTAAGATGACTTCTATTCATAATGTTTTAAGTATTGTGGCTACAGAAGATTTACATTTGGTGTAGCTTGATGTTAAAACAATCTTCCTTCATGGTGATTTGGATGAAGAGATATATATGACATAGCCATAGGGATTTGAGGTGAAAGGTAAGGAGAACTTAGTGTGCAAATTGAAGAAAAGTTTATATGGCTTGAAGCAAGCACCTCAGCAATGGTATCTGAAATTTGATAGTTTTATGCATGAGCATGAGTATAGTAGGTTTCATTTAGATCATTGTGTTTATTTTAAGAGCTTGGATGATAGTACCTAAATTATTTTATGTTTATATTTTGATGTTATGCCTATAGTTGGGTCTAATATGGATCAGATTAATGGGAAAAAATGCCAGTTGGAAAATGTATTTGCTATGAAAGATTTGGAGGCAGCAAAACATATCCTTAGTATGAAGATTTGTAGAGATAGGAAGAAAGAAAAATTGACATTATCTCAGGCTGATTATATTGTGAAGGTGTTGCAACATTTATCTATGGAAAATGCTAAAGCTATCAGCAACCTTTTACTTGGTCATTTGAAGTTGACTAAGGAGATGTGTCCTAAGACACAAGAAGAGGAGGATAAGATGTACAAGGTACCTTATGCTTCAACTATAGAAAGCTTGATGTATGTTATGGTATATATAAGGCCTGATATTATAGATGTAGTGGGAGTTTTTAGTAGGCATATGAGTTGTCTAAAAATTGTGCATTGGAATGTAGTGAAATGGATTCTCAAATATTTAAGAGTTACATCCAATAAGTGTTTACACTTTAGGGCTCTACTATTAATTTACAGGGCTATGTTGACTTATATTTAGCAAGGGATATTGATACCAGGTGGAATACTATAGGTTATTTATTTACTATTGGTGGGAGAATAGTGAGTTAGGTTTCTTGATTACAAAAGGTTAATGCTTTATCCACTACAGAGGCAGAGTATGATGTTGTTATAGAGGCAACCAAGGAGATGATATAGCTTCTATTTTCTTGGAAGAAGTGAGACACCCTTAGAAGGATAATCATTTATTTATAGATAGTTAGAGTGTAATTCATCTTAAAAAGAATTCAGCTCTAGATTCAAAGAAAAAACACACACAGTTGTGGTACCATTTCATTCAGTCAGTTTTGGATGATGGACAAATAAAGTCAGACAAAATACATATAGATGACAATTTAGTAGATATGTTTACAAAGGTAGTAACAAGGGAGAAGTTGAATTCCTCTTCAGCTTTGGTTGGCCTTCTCAATTGAAATGAATAAAAGAATAATAGAGTCTAGGGTGGTTTGATATATTCTAGTGGGAGTTACAAGTTTGCAGTGCTATGATCAGTCTCCAAGTGGGAGGTTATTGTTGTTGATTCTAATCAATCTCTAAGTGGGAGATTGTTGTGATGTGGAGACTAATTAGACTCAGAGGTTTATTTAGCATGGTTTTCACTCCATATTATTTCTACGAGGGTCAAGGGGCAGCTCCCCTGTAGGGTCTTGGGGCAGCACTCCTTGTCGCAGTACAGGGTGGGGTTGAGGGGCAACACCCTTATGGGCGTTTAGGGTGTAGCACCCTTGAAGCCAAAAAAGGACCTTATATTGGAAAAGGCATCAACTATTATTTTTCTATTATTCTAGCCCTAATTTTGTAAGCGATAAAAAATTGTATAAAAAGTCTTAGGGTTAGGAATTTTTATAATGTGTGATGCAAAAATTGGTTCTTGTGGCGGTATTAAGCCATAAGGGGTTACGGATTGTAATCATGTTTTAATCACTAGATAATAATAATAATATTGGATTTTCTATTGGTGGATCTAGCCCAAGGATTGGGTAAAACATGTTAAATCTTGGTGTCTTGTGTTCTCTTCTATGTGATCTATTATTTTCTAATATTGCTTGTATTTGCATGTAACTATTATTTTGTGTTTGAGATTAATCCTAACACTTGATTTAAACCATATAAAGCTTTCTGTAGTCTACATACCATGTTATTTTTGTTTGAATTAATAAATCCTTCAACTTGTTCAATGTAAACCTATTCTTCCTATATACCATTCAAAAATGCAAATTTCACATCCATTTGATAAACTTTGAAACCTTTTTATTTAGAGTAAGAAAGAAAAGTTCTTACTCATTCCAATCTTGTAATAGGGGAAAATGTTTCTCCATAATTAATTCCTTCTTCTTGATCATACCCCTTGCAAACTAATCTTGCCTTATTTCTTGTGACTTTACCATTCTCGTCCAGTTTGTTTATGTAAACCCACTTGGTTCCAATAACATTTTTATTCTTTGGTCTGGGTAGAAGTGGGGTAGAAGCAAGAAGTTGGGTCTGAATTTCATGAGAAAAGGATAAGAATCTGAAACTTCCTACTACCTATTATTGGAATCTGACAATCATTAAAACTATTCTAATTTAAAGAATCTACACCCAGTCCTAGGTGGCTATATCTGGAGAGCTCATCGAACTGCTACTCTGGGTATGCCACCACATGTAAGATGTTTATTGAAAACATTAAATTTAAAATACACAAAACATAAACCTTTCTTATTCTATTTCTCACTTTGCTACTGTAGCATTGTGAACCCACAATAGTGGGTTACACTTTTTTGCCTAAACTGACAATGAACTCTGAATTTTTAAGAAAACGTTCACTTTCAAATGCAAATTCATGTTTAACGGTTAGGAATTTGAAGATGAAGTAAACTAGAGTCATTTAGGATTTTGTGTCTAGATTCTAAATCTTTTTCTTTTTTTTGAAAAAAAGATTATTTTATTGAATTATTTTTTCTCTTACAAAAATTGGTATGATATCAAAAACCTGATTTTTAAAGAGTGACACTGTTTTTGACACACATAACTCTTTTTCTACAATAGATATCAATGTGATTCTTTTGAACTTAGTTTGTTAACATCCATACCTAAACCGTAGAGTTGGTCTTATATCTTTATCATTAGTATTTCATATTTTATTGTAGTTTAAAGTTGGCATAACACTAATTTAGACATACGTGGCTTTTGACACATGTAACTTATTATATATTTACCCAATTTTTAAAAAGTGAAATTTGATTGAAAGGTGACTCAAATATGGAGACCGTACTTATTTTTCAAAAATTTTATTTTTATATTTACTATTTTTCCATGAGCGTTGAATATCTTAGTTTATTTTTTATAATAAACCTATATTTAATTCATGTCAAAAAATATATACCTAAAATTTTTGAAAAACACCAAATTCATATTCATTAGAAAGCTAGTTCAGAGTACTTCAATCATGTACAATTTCAGGTCTTTAGTTCCCCATTTGAACTTGGTAATTCAGCTCCGAAGAAAGGAAATCATTGAAAAAACTTCAAACTATTCATGGGGGCTTCTAACTAGCTAGTTTCGATAGAAACTTAGTTTCTATCGAAATTAATTTACAAACTTTAGATAGAAACAAAATTTCTTAGTTTCTATCGAAACTATTGGCAGCTTAACCACGTAGTTAGCAAACCGCTTTCCTAGTTTCGATCGAAACTATCCACCTAGTTTTGATCAAAACTAGGAAAGCGGGTTAACCCCTTAGACGCAGACCATAGGGGTGTTTTTCTAGTCAGCTCCTTAGGATTTTTCCCTAGTCGGCTAATAAAGAGGTTTTTTTAAAAATAAAATTTGTATATAAATATGAGTTTCATTTTTTAAAATTTGCATTTATGTGAAATCAAGTTATTGGCTTTTGAATTGGGTAGAAAGAAATATTTGACAAACTTCAACCTATTTTCAAATTTTGGAGGAAGAATTTACGACATGGGAAATAAAGATAAAAGAGCAAGTAAATATGCATGAAGAAGAACTAAGGAACAAGAAGATGAAAATCGTCAAAAAACACTAGCAAGATACTATCTTTGATCAGGTACACATGCACAATCTTTTTTCCAATGTATTTAATTAGTTTATTTAGTTAGGATTATGGTTTGAATCCAATTAGGAATATCATATTTATCTTAAATTAGCATTACTAGATTAACTTAATATTAAGAGTTTATTTGAAATTATGTTCATATTTAGGCCATTAGGGTTTATCCAATTATGTCCATATTAGTCCTTAGGGTGAATATTACATTATGAATAAATTTAAATTATGAATTTATTTAGCATGGGAATTACCTTGTTTATTCAATTATGTTAATAATTTATAGTCCATTAAGGTTTATTAGATTATGATTAAAATTAAATAAATGAATTTATTTAGGATGTAGTCAACTAGGACATCCTATCGACATTGGAGAAGGTTCATCCCAAGTTCAAACAGGTACATGTGCATCTCTTGCAAGTATATAATATAGATCTTTCTAGAATTCTAGGTCTCTATCAAACTTTATATCTTTAATTTTTAAATTTAGTGAGCAATATTTCCCCTTATAAACTTACTTGATTTTATTTTTTATATTGTGCACGTGCAATTCTAGTAGATGATGAAAATGTTGGACATGAGGAAATTGAAGATGAAGCAATGGATATTGAAGAAGGACCATATGAAGGTTAGATAATTTAATCAAGTACATAATATTTCACTCTTGAGTTAAACATTTATATATGTATACATATATGTCCCCTAAAGAGATTGTATCTTATGACTTTGTTTCATTTTTTCTTGTGCAGCCCGAGATCAAACAACAAATGAGAATGTTAATTTAGCTCAAAGATTGAAGAGAAAAATTAATCATAGAAACATAGATCATTTAATTGAAATGGATGTGGAAACATTGAGAGAATATGCTAATCAACCTACACATACTACAAAGAGGAAATTGAATAAAAAGTCTAAAGACATAATTGCACAATTTGAGAATCTATCAACAGTGGAGAAAACTCAACTATTATCAATTTCAGTTCTCAAAGATGAATTAAAAGAGCCACTAAGACTATTGGGTATAGATACAAGTATAAAAAATATGAGGACTTCTAAACTAGAAAATGATATTGTTGAAAGTGTTAAGGAAGGGTTACATTCCATTGGGAAAAAAACTAGATCTGCAGATAAATCCATTGCACGAAGAGTGATACTAACATCTATTTTAAATAAGAAAACATCCCAAAATAGACAAATCTCTTCATTTCCATCTCATTTCGGGTATAGTCAAAAGATAGTACTACATTATCTGAAAAGGAGAAACAATTTGAATGATAGTACATTAGAAGGAAATTGGGCACTAATGTGTAGAGCTCCTCGATCTGACATAATTGGGGAAACAATTAAGAACTTAGTTATTCAATTTTGGATTGATAATACTCGTCCTTCACCAAATAGAAGAGATATCATCAAGCAGAGGATTGGGCCTAAGGAATATATTCAACATGCAAAACAGTGGTTGGATGTCACTCAACATGAATTGTATCTCTCATTTTGTAATTTAAATCCTAACATAAAGATTAGACAAAAAATGTTTGAAAGATTGAAGCCCTATTTTGTGAAGATAAATAAATCTTTTGAAACATGTTGTTGTCGATATCATGTTGAATTTGATTTGTACTATGAAGGGTTTCGAAAGATGATAGAAGAAAGTGGTGAAACTTCTCAAAATACTTTTCCTAAATGATCGAGTCAATTCATAACATCAATCTTATGTGACAAACCAAATGATTGTGTCCGTGAAATAGATTGCATAAGAGGAACTTGTGAAACATGTGGTAACTTGACTAAATTTCCTTTGAGAGAAGAAGATACTAATACGACAAGGATGGTAAAATGTAAGAGATATAAGTACATAAAGTCAAAAAAAAAAGCTGGAAAAGAATCAACAAGGTTAGAATATGTAGAGGATGAGATATCGGCTAGAGAATTTATGTCAAATTTTTGTAAATTGATTCAACCATATATACGCCATGCATTTTTTGCTAAGTGGCAATCAGAACAATTTCAAACACTAAGAGAAACTTTCCCACTTGGAACAATTCTATATGTTGTTGACTTTGCAGAGAATTACTCTTTCGTATCTCAAAAATAACTTCAAACAGAATACTACTATACGGAGCAGGTTACTATTATGGTTCAAGTGTCTTATCGACATGCACAAATTGATCTGGATGGTGTGGAAAGGACAAATCAAGCATGAGTCATTAAAAAAGAGTATCACTTTTATATTAGTGATGACAAAGAACATGACACACATTTTGTGGAACATTGTTTTAAGACATTTTTTGAATATTTGAAAAACAAAAACATTAAAATAGAAAAACATTTGGTATGGTCAGATGGATGTGCAGCACAATTTAAATCAGCTAGACCATTTTATGCATTATGTAGATATCATCGATACCTTAATATACCACACATTTGGAGTTTTTTTTAGAGTGGACATGGAAAGGGTGAGCATGATGGTGCAGGAGCTTGTATCAAACATGCTTTAAGAAAGTATCAAATGGACTATAAAGGATATCACATTATTAATGCTCATGATGTGGTTGAGTGGTGCAAAACACATTTTTCGGTGCCAACAAATATAGATAACACATCATTAGAAGTGGATCGAGTGATACCATTTAGAGTGTTTTTGGGAGGTATCAGGTATATATAAATTAATTTGTTCATATTTTTAAATTGAATCTTAAATTTATATTTAATATGTTACCTTAGATGATCTCTAACTAAATTATGGACCTTGTGTACACATTCAGGTGTTGATAGAAGATCAATGCATGCATGCAATAGGGTAGAGAAGACATGATCTTTGCATTCAGTCATGGGTACAAATAGTAATGTGTGGTCATTGTATACAAGAGAATACTCATGTTTTTTTCCTAATTGTATTGATGAAGACTATGGTGGTTGCATTAATCAAGAACGTGGATATGTGGGTGAATGGACTTTGGTGCCACTAGATGTTATTAATACGAATGAGTTTGAGGACGAAAACTATGATGATATTCCATTGATTTCTAGTGATTATAACCATATTTCAGGATTGATCATAGTTGGTATGTATGAACTATATATATACCTGGATCATGTACATGTATACTGTAACACCCCGGTTAGGAACCCAAGAGAAATAAACCTAACATGTTACAATGTTTACTAAACTATTTTTTTTTTTGAAGTTTAAACAACATCAAGATAACATTAATGCGGAAGCAATATGAACATACACATCAAATACACATATACAAATATAGATACAGTTTCAATTCCTCAAGAGTTCCTTTACATTGAGTCACATTTAATAATTTTTAAATTAATTAGTTTAAGTTCCAAGTAAAATGTCTCAAGATCATAAAGAAATAATAGATACATAATCGCATAAGCAAATGCATACATATAAACAATACAATGAAAGTACATCCACTAAATAACATCCATTGCACATGTCACAAGGTATGTGAGAATAGATATAATACATCGGAATACATGATAACATATATACATCATCTGAAAAGAAATCTCTGAGATAAGAAATAAGAATGATAAAGGTACATCTTCTGCAATGAACATCCAACAGCTAGCAATGTGAAGGGGGACCCAAATGGTAAGAAGGCACTACCTCTCGACTGCGTGGTTACCTAGTTAGGCTTCCACTCCCACTATGCAGGGAAGATAATGAACGATCCACATACGGCTATCAAACATAAAACATTCCTAGGCAAGGTACCCCTAATAGCCAAAACTACCTCAAAGGTAACACATACTACTCAAGAAGATAAAATAATCCAAAAGTAAGGACACTCAATCCAATACCAAGATCATAAGATAAAGTCAACGAAAGATAATCATCTCAAGTCAAAAGCCACATGTCAAAAGTACAACATCCATGAATCACCAATCATCATCAATGAAAGTAAATAACCATAATAAACACATCCGAAAATAGATACACCACCAACAATAAGTACACCACCAGAGATGCACAAATCTACAGAGGAGACTCAGCTACATACTAGGGAGTGTCATCACATGGCTGCTTGAGTTACCCTGGACTGATCTCTTAATAGACCCCGGACCCTCAAGCGTTGAGTTACCCTGGACTAGTTACTCTGAACCCTAGACCCTCAACATCACACATATGGAAACTAGAAAGACCTCTCAAGAAGACGAGGCACTCATCTCATTCCCATCCTTAGTCTATACAAGCACTAAAGGCATGGGTAGATCAAATATCTCTAACTTATCTTTTTAGTGTGTTTTCCCCCCCATAAATTTTAATTACTAGATTATCACTTATTACATAACTTGCATTAGGTTACCCTGGTACTGACCACTTTGGGTCCCGGACCCCTATGCAAGCCACTCCCAAAGTCACGTACCTAGACAACCTCTTCTAAGCACATAAAAACACAGTTGTGTCCCATACCACAACAGCCATAAAGATCAAACTCGGTTCCTTAACAGGAAACCTAATAACACGATGGTTCTCCCATCAAAGTACACATAAATGCTTCATAAAGTAAACCTCATAAATATAATTTCCAAACTGAATCACAAGACATATTATGACATCCAGTCACATAAATGGTATAACAGAAATCTCACAAACCTCTGGTGTACATCCTAGACTGGTCGACATCTAATCCACACCAAAATCACAAAGCATAAACAGTATAAGAAAAATAGTACAGTTTCATAGTTTGGTTGAATTAAATGTAAGGTTCTAGTTTCCAGTTTAACATATGTTTCAAGTAACTAAGTTTTTGCAATTACCCCTTTTTAATTAACCCCTTTCTATATTCAAATAAAATACAAAATTACTCCCTTTCAATGAAATCAAATTTAATAAAGCTAATTATTAGTTATTTATAAAATAACTAGATAATTAACATTTAATTAATCATTACAATTTAAATCTTTTAATAAATTTAATTATAATTTACAATTATTTTAATATATTATTAATTATTAATTACTTAATAATTAACAAAACTATTTAATAAAATTGTTAATAATTACAACAATAATTATGATTAACATCTATCAGTTAATGTTTAGCATTAATTTTGAATTAGCACCATTTATAATCCAAATTTTTATATTTAATTATAACTCTTAAAAATTATTTAACTAATTAATATTCATTAATTATTAATCAATTGAAAACCTCATAATAAACATTATTTAACAATTAATACTTATTAATGCTAATTAATAAAACTTATAAATATTAAATAAACATATTATTAAAAGTAATAACATATAATATTTCTTAAATAACAAATATTAATTAATGAATATTAATAATACTACATTCATTAAAAATTTAATATATATCATAAAATGCAATATAAAATTGCTTGAGCGATTTAAAATCGCTGGAGACTTAATTAATAGAAAATACATCAAAAACTCACAAAACAACATACGCATAAAATACTCATGGGTTTAAAAAGGGTAGACAGTCTGTTACGAGTCCTCCTTGCAGGACAAGTATTATAGGCTTATGGCTAGGATTGGACCTGATCATTATCTTCCCATTCTCACCATTTGAGTATTTGTAATAGGGCAGGCTCATCCTAGCAATTCAGGGAAGTCGATGCCCGGTACCTACATCCTGCATAAAAGACGAGCATGTACATGTATATAATATATCTAAACTAAATAGACAATGGCAGGGAGTGATTCATCGTGTAGATCCCGACTAGCAGGTGGCTAGGACTCCCTCCCTTAACCACATCAAACACTTTAGATAGAAAGATAAAATAAACACACGCACCATACACATGCAAGTATGGGGTAAGTATCGTAAAAATCACAAATCTAAGATCAAATGCATACATATAATAATGCATCTCTATCAATACAACATAATCATCATTAAAGACATCCTATTAACATTTTTATAAAAGAAATCACGTTTACTAACTAGGATCATTAAAAAAACACATGAATGAAATCAACTAAGCAATAATAACTGATACATTTGTAATCAAAGTCATGAAATAATATCATAATATTACAAGTCTAGTATCTCTAAAGCTAATCGATGCATAAAATCAGCCTAAGGAATTTGACAATGATAACAGAAATGCGAACTAGGGGCACGCACTACATATACATTTTTTATAATTTTGGTTAATTTTTATTATATATATGTACTTATGTAAATGACGTGTATCCAGAATTTTGACATATATAAGTTTGTGTAGGAAATGTTTTTGCAGTCATAGCAGAATCAAAAAATGTAGAAGGTGCTACCTATTATTTATTACATTGCACCATGGAAAGAGAGAAGCTAACAAAGACTGAAATAAGTGATGAAATTGTTTTTCCCACAGGTTAGTATATAGTTGAATTATGTATATATGTATGTCAAGTATCTATATTTTTAATGAATTCAAATTCTTTGACTTAAATTCAAGATTGATGTATTTTTTAAATGTGTACATGTGCAAGTTCTGTTGTTGTACAAGGAACATATTTGAAGCAAATAAAAGTACTTAAAAGTGGGATTCATTTCACCGATTATCAACCTAACAATAAGGTATATCAATATAGTAACCATGTTATTGCCACTGGTCTAACTCTTCATCCAGTCAAAGGACTTGGAATACGTAAGTGGAGGCTCCATATTGATGATCATGAGAAAATATTAAATTTTATCCAAGAACAAGTTGATCCACTTGATATGAGATAGAAACAACTCCTAATTTGAAATGTAACTCAAGAACAATTTGAAATTTGGTTCAAACTATTTGAAATTTGGTTGAACAATCATTTGATCAATTTAAAATTTCGTGGAATAACTAATTTTCTAAATTGAACTTTTACTCTTTCATTTTGAATTTTCTAAAGTAACTAATTATAGAAATTATGAACTTATATGTACATGTGTGTACACTAATTACCTGACATGTGCACCTTGAGGGAAAGAAATTCGAACACCACTTGTCTTAAGAGGATGAAATTAGGAGTTTGTAAAATTAATTATATTGAACTTTCTATTTCACTTAACTTGTCAATTTTTGGACACATGTACGCTTTCAATTTAAATAATTAGGACATGTGCTTTCAATTTCAGGACATGTGAGCTTTCAATTTAACTAATTACCTGACATGTGAGCTTTCAATTTTAGGACATGTGAGCTTTCAAGTTCAAATTGCGATTTGTTTAACTAAATTTTGAACATGTGCATGTTTTAAGTTGGACTTGAATTAGAACATTGGGCTTAAGGGGATAAAATCCTAGGGTACATGTGTGCACTTGAATTAAAATTTCACTATGATTAAATTTTGAAATGTAACTCAAGAACAATTTGAAATTTGGTTCAAACTATTTCAAATTGTGTTGAACAATTTGAAATTTGGTGTCCAATATCTAATTTTCTAAATTGAACGTTTACTCTTTCATTTTTAACTCAATGCAAGAATTCATTTAACTTTCTATTATATTGAACTTTCTATTTCATTTAACTTGTCAATTTTAGAACACATGTACACTTTCAATTTAACTCATTAGGACATGTGCTTTCAATTTTAGGACATGTGAGCTTTCGATTTAACTAATTACTTGACATGTGAGCTTTCAAGTTCAAATTGCAATTTGTTTAAACTAAATTTTTAACATGTACATGTTTTAAGTTGGACTTGAATTTTACAACATTGGGCTTAAGGGGATAAAATTCTAGGATATGTGTACAAATAAAAGGGATAAGTTCTATAGATTTACTCGAGTTAGGAATTATGTACAACTAATTACCTGATACTTTAACATTTAATACATGTTCAATATATTACCAAACATTTAAATTACATGAACTATTTATATATATATATATATATATATATATCTAAATTTAATCAATATATTAAACATGCACGTACATATCTAAATAAATTACTTACATATCTTAGATAGAAACAATTTATAATATACTAGATCTAGATCTAGTATGTCCATTAGATTCCACAACATAATGCAACATGTATCAATCATCTCGAGAACAAATAACAAAAACATGTATCTATCTAGAGATCTATTAGAAGATAATATCAAATATAAATATAGCGTGCACACATGTAGACATGTAAATCCAGGTACATCTATATCAAATCAAATATAAATATAACATGCATCATGTGTGTGTATAAAGTGTCTATCTAACATATATGAATGTCTCTCTAGATGAAAGTCTACAACAAATCATCTAGATTAAAAAAACTATAGATCATCACGTGCAGGACTATCATCGCCACACCTCCTCACAACGCGCTCTGAAGACTGACTAGTATCAAGGTGCTCACTAGGATGTGCTGACCCCTATATATAAATTCAAGAGAAAGTGATATCAATACATATATACATTTAATCAAGAGAAAGTGATATTGAAATACATGTACATGTATTTAATCAAAACATAAATAAACATTACCTGTCCACTACTAACATCATCCAATGAGTCTCGACAACATACACGATCTGGCGTCAAAGCTGGAGTAAAAATAGGCACATCCCCCTACATTGTACACATGCACGGGCAACACATCAAATTAAAATTTCTCTACATGATTACATTTGAATCTACGTGCATGATATACATGTACATGTGCACACATGGACATGTCTAAATTAAATTAGTTTGAAATGATTGAAATTTTAACATGAACATGAAACTTTTTTTACCTGTGTAGATGGTGGCATCTGATAATACTCGAACTGCCTAGCATCGATCGTGTCCACTAATGCATCCAAATTTTGTTGCATCGCATCAAGCTCAATCTCTGTATCTACACGAGCCCCATGGCTGGTGACTAGCACATGTCTTAATAATGACGAGCCAAGTGGACTATGTACATGAGATGGCATAGAAGTAGAATCATCACGTGTCAACAAGTCCATCCACCCTGTAGTCGACAAGCTCAAATCAACATCATCAAGGCCCACATCTAAACTCTGAGCCTGCACTGTAACACTAGCTGAAGGGTCTGTGGTATGTATATGTCTCTGTGGAGCAAAAGAGTGGTCAGTAGATGGATCATCATGTGCACTACCACCACGACCACTACCTGATCGATGAGAGGAATATGGCTGAGGATGTGTCCGAGTACTACCATGGACATGACCTCGAACATCTGATATGGGTATGCCAAGATGCTCTGATACAAATCTATATGTATCTAATAAATCCTTAGCCAAACCAATCATAGTATCTCATGCCAACACTCCAGTGAGACCCTCTAAGCTATCCTTTGAAGGGATGCCTGCTGCACTGTACAAGTCTCTTGAAGATGAAGCATAGGATGATGATCTAGAACATCGACGAGACATCAAATACTGACCAACCTCATCACTCGAAATAGATTTAATAGCTGCTGCAATCTCTCCAACTCCCTGAAGGACCCCACATAACTGAGTGGTACGCATGGCCTCATCAACTGATGGACCTAACACAGGGAAAATAGCAGGTGCCCTCTCTCCGACAATCGATCTATGTGCCAGTGGGGGACGACCTGGCTGCCTATCAGCCAATCTACCATGCCCCTATCCTAAATGTCCTGGTAAATCTGTGTAGTTCACCGCCTTGCATAAGCGAACCTCTGCATAAAGCTGTCGAGCAAAATAGAGTGGAATTTGGTCATTATTTGGATAACGACCATGGGCAGCAAGGAAGCACGGGCATATCAATGCAGCCATCTGTAGATCTGTACACTTAAGGGGAGAATACCCATTCACATACTTTTGTGAAAGATAATGAGTGAAACATTCCCTCTTCAGGACATCTTTGGGCACCAAGCCTTGCACCTCCTGGAGTGAAAGACCAAAGGAGACCTCTCATCCCTTACTGTCAAGGACAGCCTGTATAGTATGTGCAGAATATGGGGCAGCGCCATGAATCTCATCTTGAATAAATGTCAGGTTGCGTAAGATAGTCTAGCATGTACCACTATAAACACTGGAGCATGTGCCACTAGTCAGAGATTCCTGGAGTCTATGAATCTCCTGGTTAGTGCGATCATAGAGCTCCTTAGGTGGGATAGGTAGCTGATCACGGGGGACATGATGCTACTCAGGGGGGATAGGCTATTGCTCAGGGCCTGGGATAGGCTGCTTGGGCCCGGGTATAGGTTGCTGCTCAAGGCCTGGGATAGGCTGATCGGGCCCGAGTATAGGCTGCTCGAGGGGGACAGGGTACTCGAGGGGGATAGGCTGCTCGAGGGGGATAGAAGGTTGTTGATCAGCCATGTCAATGTACAATGTAGGTGCGTGTATAATGTGTAAACCTGAAAATTAAAATTAAAATGTATGACATTTAATAAACTTGAAATTTATATTAACATATATGTATGTACAATTTGACAAAATTAAAAAACTTGTATCTAAATTGTTTTAATAAAATTAAACATGCATGTACATGTCCACATATATATATAAAAGTCCTAAAACTTAAATGAACATATACCTTAAAAGAAAACTAAATTTTAAAACACATATGTTGTTATATATATAATGTTTGTAACTCAGGGACCTTTTAAGAACTACATGTGTGCAAGTTATATATCTATCTAAGTTAGATTGAATGTTCAAAGGTTTTAGACATATGTGTGCACATAAACTTGTCAGATGTAATTTAGGTCCACGAAGTTTAAATATGTGCATATATATGTATACATAGATATATGTGTATATACATGTACATGATATGTATATTTGCACATATAGATCTATCATGCACATGTGTATATATACATGCATACGTGTGCATATATATATATATATATACACGTGCACGTGATATGTGCAAATATATATATCATGACACATATGCATATATAGATCTATTTGTGTACATATATATAACATTGATGTATCATTTTGAGACCTTGATATCAATGTTTAATTAGTTTTAGGATTAGGGTTCAATTTGGTTTGTACTATATGATTAGGTTTACATGCTTAGGTTTCAATTAGGACAAGAGTTAATAAATTGAATTAAGGTTTCAATTCAATCTTAGGGTAACGGTTCAATTTTATTAATGGTTGGGGAGAGGATTTAAGGTTAAATTCAAGGTTTTTACTATTAACTTCGGATATATAATTACCTGTTTATGATCATGGTTTAATTCAATTTGGTTTATAAGTATAATATTAATTAGTTAAGGGCCAGGATTACCTTTCAATCTAGTTTGATATATTCGATTTGGTTTAAGGTTGACCCAGGGGTTAGTTTATTTTAGTGTTAAATATTAAGATATAATGCTAAATTATGATATCACTCATTTTTTGATATTTTGATATGATGGACTTGTCATAAATGACATTTCTATATGATTCTTTTGATATGATATGAATGGATTATATATATATATATATATATATATATATATATATATATATATATATATATATATATATATATATATATATATATATATATAATCTTATGATTTAGCCTGTAAATTATCATTTATAATATAAGGGTTTAGAAATTAAATTTTAAGATCTTGAGGTTAGGGTTAGGGTTTGGATAATTAAATTTTAGTTTTAGGTTTAGGGTTATAGTTAGAATTATGGTTAGGGCTATGATTTAGGATTGAGACCACGATTAAAGGGTTAGGATCATGTGGTCGGAGGTCCCAAGTACCTAAGTAGAAATTATAGTCTAGATCAATTAGGGTTAGTAAAGTAGGCAAGTTAGCATTTAGGATTTAAGGTTATAGTTATGATTCTAGGGTAAGGGTACATTGGGTTTACATTTCTATTAGTACTATTTATAGGGTTAGGATATGGGTTGACATTGGTATTAGTATTATTTTTAGGGTTATGGTTTGTACATCAGGGTTTAAATTTATGGATCTTGGATTATCATTAGGGCTTATAATTTAGGATAAGGGTTGGGGCTTATCATCTATTATAAGGGAACTTACCATTATAATTTATGATTAGGGTTAGAATAATGGTTTAGTACTTAAATTAGTTTATATCTAGCTAGCTTTTAAAATTAGAGTTTAGCATTTAAATTTAACAAATTTTAGGATCTTAGTGTACATACATCTTGATTCTAGGGTTTAGTATAATTTAGGGTCATGGTTTAACATTTATGATTATAGCTTATAGGTTTGTACATGATCATTGCTAGAAGTATGGTTAGAGGGTTAGGGTATGGGTTTACATCATGTTGAACTAGAAGTATGATTCTGAGGGTTAGGATTTGTATTAGCAATAAAAATTTTGATTATGGTTTTAACACATAGTTTAAATAAATTTATATAATTAAAGTTAGGATCAAGTATTAATATGATTTACTATTTAATGTTGGGGTTTATCATTTAGACCTCTACGGTTCAAATTGAGATTTAGAAAAGTTTTATGGTTTCAAGTGTGCATCTAAGATTAGGGGTTATAATTTATGATTAAAGGGTTTTGCAGTTAGGATTATGACCAAGTTTAGTATAATTTAGGGCTACTGTTTAGCATTAAGGAACTTAAGACTTAAAATTTAAGTTAAATATATTTAATCTTTACATGAACATTAGATTATATGATGTACATTTTTTTATGTAACTTGTATATTATTTAATCAAGTTATGTTCTTATAATTAACTTTTATTAATTAAAGGTTGTAACATGTATTCTTTAGGTCATACACATTCTAAGTTATATACATTCTTATGTATGTATATGTATGTTATATTCTTACCGAGATGCAAATTAATCTTTGACATTCTTATGTATGTATTTAATTTAGGATCTAGACCCAAGTTAAGACATGTGATTGAATTATAATATAGTTAATTATATACTTAGATTATTTTTAAATTCAATTTATAAACTGACATTATAGTTAATTCTAAATGAGGCCTAGCCAAGGGATCCAAAGAACTAATCAAAAGTTTTACTAAGAAAACAATAACATACATACAATAATTTACAATTATAAAAAACATAAGAGATTGCAAATTCCTTAATGAGCACATTTACATTTCATTTTTAAATAATTATAAGTACTAAAAGTAAAATAAATAACACATCCACATTAAATAATATTAACTAGACTTCAGTTCAATCCATTTAAATAATTTATATACATTTGTTCCGAATGCCACTTGGCAAATTAATTCGGAATGCACAATCATCCACTGTACATGTCACAGGGTATGAAAGGCTGAAAGAATATACATTTATAAAATAGTTTACATCATCCATTTTCGATCCATGAAACAAAGTACAATACAATTCAAGTAAAATTATTTTAAATAGTATTAGAAGTTTTTTGTTTGGATCCCTTGGTGAGTTGTTATGTGATTAAGTACTTAGTTACATATGTTTAGGGTTTTATTGTACATAACTATATGGTTAGGTCATCATTATAGTTTAAATAATGAATTTAGGTCGAGGTTATATGGTTTTAGGTCAAGGTTATATGGTTCTAGCTCAAGGTTATAGGGTTCTAAGTCAAAATTATATTTATTTGTAAAATTACATGTAACTTAAACAATAAATTTACATCTAATCTAATCATTCAACATTGTAATAAATACATAAATTAAATACATTTCAAAACATCTAAAATAATAAATTTTTAAATAAACTTTAAATTAAAAGACAATATTATATACTTAGATCTAATAAAGATGAAAATTATCTTTAAAAAAATCTTATTTGTGCATTTAGAGATTCATAATAACATTAGAGGCTTAAGCATAAATAGTAAAATAAAATATACAAAGAAACATATATAAAAAATAATAAAATATATAAATTTTAACTAAAACAATAGAAAAAAGGAAAAAACAAATGTTTCATACCTTTTTCAGACGGTTGATAAAGCGGATGCCAGTCTCTCTCCAACTTTTGATTGAAATAATGAGGAGAGAATCCGAATGTGCCGCTATTTATGCTAGCGGGTTTCATAGTTTCGATATTAACTTAAGTTTCGATCGAAACTTTAAAACTGCGAGAAAACCCGTGTTCCAAGTTTTGATCAAAACTTTACTTAAGTTTCGATCGAAACTATTCGGCGCGGTTAGTTTCGATTGATAGTTACTTTCTATCGAAAGTAATTAGTTTTGATCGAAACTTTGAAAAAGAGCTTCTATCGAAACTATACGGGTAATTTTTTGGACCTGCGCTTTTTTGGAGGAATTTCTTCCTCCGAAAAAGTGTAACCCACTATTGTGGGTTCACCTGAAAGTATGTGGATTGAGATCATGATCTTTTAGAAAAAGGCACCTGTATTAGGCTCAGGTGCCCATTTGCAAATTCGCAAATTAGGCACCCTTACTTTTAAAAATTGTGTGCCCAATTTTTTACTTTCAAAAAATGGGTACTTTTTTTTGAAAAAAAATGTTTGATTTTTGTACAAATAGGCACCCATTTAAAAAAAGTAAAAAAATAGGTACCCATATTAAAAAAATTAGGTGCCCATTTTTTACTTTTAAAAAATTGGTGGGGAATTTTAAATGCATTTTCAATGTTGATTTTACTTTTTCAAAAAGGGCACCTATTTTTTGAATTTCAAATAACGGGTGCCCATTTCTTACATGGGGTGGAATTTTTTTCTCCTGTCTTACATTTTGGTTCATGATAGACTTGGTGAGACCAAGCCTATATGTTGACCTCTCAAGATTTGGTTAAGGCATTGAACTGACAAATTCACATCTTGCCATAATTTTTAGAGGGTCTTCCTGATAAAAAAAAATTTACGAAACAAAATCCCATTACATTTCTCACTATCCTGATTTCATAAATATAAATTTATAGTAATATCATTTTATTTACTATTTGTGCATTATATTTTTATCAAAAGTGGCATGTAAATGTAAAATAGCGAGGTTCACTAAAAATTTAATAAATTTTTCATGTTATGATTTTTCTTAAATTAATTTATATGTCATCAATCTACATACAATTCTTTTGAAAAAAAAATGTAAAAAATGAAATTTTGATCAAATTATGGCATTTGTATATGAGAGGTTTTAAAATTTAGCTTTATAGCCAATAAAAATTAATAATAATAAAATTATTGAATAAAAAATTAAGCGAAAATATTATCATCAATATTTGGTGTGTTATATAACTTTCTTTAAAAAGATTTATAAAATTCATTTATTTGTGTCAAATTATGGTGTTCATACACGAGTGTGATATGGTCTTGAAACAAACATTCTGAAAAAGTGGTTTTTAAAGATCCATACAAAAAGAAAATTCTATCACATGGGTACACAAATAAATTACATATTCAAAAAGTGGATTTTAAACACTATAATTTTTATTGCTAAAGCTTGTTTTATATTTAATCTCTAAATGCAACAAATTTTGACATTAATTGCCAAGAAATTTCAGAAATAGGAAAAACACTTCCACTTTTTGCCCAAAAGTGAGACCCAAGTTCATGCACTTACCTAGTGACTAGGTTTTGTTCTTCTTGGGTTATTCAATCTCTTCTCTTATGGCTTGACTCTAGTCATTATTTTCTAATGCATCCTTCACTTACTTAGGTTCATGCATGCTTTGCAGACATGTATCACTTCTTAACTTGTTTCTTGTCATAGGTCTGGCTTCTTTATCTCCCATAATTTGTGTAGTAGGATGATATCTTGTCACATAGGTTGACAATCTCGGTTTTGCTCTATTCTCTTCAATAGGCTTTTCAACTTTAGAATCATTGTGTGCCCCTCTATCAGGTATCTTAGCATTCATTTCATGTCTAGTGATCTCATTATCATAATGTACCTCATCTTTTGATTATTACTTGGTTTATGAATCCAGCTTAGTTCCTAAATGAATATTGGCATTCATTGTATGTGACTTGGCGGTCATTAAAAATTTTTGTTGTTAATTTGCATCGTGGTTCACAACTTCATCATTTCTCATGTCATCATAGAAATACACAAAAGATTTATAATCTTCAGCTTCTTTTGTAGGTTTAGCTTCATGTACCCCTATGTATTCATCAAACTTCACATTTGCACTTTCTACAACTTTTTCAGTGCTAGTATTTAAATAGTTATAATCTTTTCTTCTTGTGGAATAGCCTATGAATATACCTTTTTGACTATTAGCATCAAATTTTCCATTCCTATTATCCTTAGAAATGTAGCACTTTCTTCCAAATACCTTAAAGTAGTTTACATTAGGTGAGTATCCATACCAAATTTCAAAAGGTGTGGAATTTGTATCTTTCTTGACTTGCACTTAGGGTATAGAGAGTTGTACTAATAGCTTCTCTCCAATATTTCAAATCAACATTCTTCTCCATAATCAGTGTTCTAGTACAGTGCATCATAGATTTGTTTCTTCTTTCAACAATCCCATTTTGTGAAGGGGTTCTAAGTGTAGAAGTTTGCATCTTGATTCCTCTATCATTATAGAACATCTCAAAATCATTTGATGTAAATTCTCCACCTCTGTCAAGTCTTAGAAATTTCCTTCTCAACTGTTGCTAAGTACCACTTAAATATTTGAAATGCATCATATTTTTTCTTCAAAAATAGAACTATCATCATCCTAGAATAATCATCAACAAATAGGATAATTTACTTGTCACTATTGTAGCTTTGCACATTGATTGGTCCTCATAAATCAGTATGAACTAATTCAAGAATTTATTTTGAAGAGTGAGTCTTACTTTTAAAACTTGATTTATCCATCTTGCCTAATTAACATTGTTTACATATTACATTATTTGGTATCTTTAGTTTTGGCAGATTTCTGACTCTCTTCACTCTACTGATACTCGCCAAATTATCACAATTTATATGACATAGTCTTTTGCACTATAGCCACAAATCATCAAATTGTACAACTAGATAAGTAGCATCATTCATGTCAAGCTAGAATAGATTGCCTCTAGTTTGATCACCATTGCCAATTAGCTCTCCATTGGCATCATAGATCTTTGCTTTGCTATTTCTAAATTCAACCTTACATCCAACACTATTTAGTTGTGACACACTTAGCAAATTATAATTCAATCCTTCTACATAATAAGCATTGTTGCAAATAATCTTATCTATCAACTTAATTGATCCTTTTCCTTTGATAAGACATGGTGCATCATTTCCAAATCTGACACTATTACCATCATAATGCACAAGGGAATTGAACTTACTTTTATCTCCAGTCATGTGATTAGAGCAGTCATTATCAGTAATCCATCTTTCACTCTTATTCACATAAGACACCAATGTAGTTACCTCATCTTCATCAAAATCATCCTTCATTGCAACATAGACAATCTCATTATCATGATCATTAGAATCTCCATTGGATTCCTCTTTAGCAATGTAGTATGCCTTCTTTCCTTCATGTTTATAGTCTTTATTATTCTCATCTCTTTTGTTTATGAATTTTTCTTCATTTCTATTGTTCTTCTTCTTAGGATAGCTTGTAGCAATATGACCAACTTCATTACAATTGAAACACATAATAGGTAGCTTACCTTTGTATTTTTTTTACCTCTATAAAATCTCCTAATTAGAAATGTTTCAATCTCTTCAACATCACCTTCATCTATATCATTGTCACTAGAAACATGTTTTATCTTTTTCTTTTTCTTTCCCTTTGGCTCTTTCAGTGATAACTTACCTTTGAAAGTAGATTCAACATTTCTAGTTCTAAAAATACCAAAATTAGAGAGTTCATAGGCAGTCAGTCTACCCATCAATCCTTCAAGGGTCAAATCATTACCAGGTGTGCATCTTAGTTATTTTATGGTAGAGACTCTAAAATCATAAATAGGTAGTAGTGTTCTTAGTACTTTGTTTATCACAATCTCATCTTCAGTCTTACTAGTCACTTCTATTATAGAATTTACAACTTCTTTTACTCTGGTAGAGTATTGAGCAATATTCTCACCTTATTACATGGCATCCCACATCTTCTTAGAAGAATCACATCTTTTGATGTCATCAAACTTAGTGTAGCTTAGGAAAAATGCAATCTCCAACATTTCCTAATTGTGTTCATTCATATTTTTCATATCTTTGTTAATAAGGGCTCTAGAAGGGTCAACGTGCTCAATAGAAATGGTAGATTGTGCATAGTCTCCAAGACTTCCTAGATTTAGCTTCATCAAATTTTTCCATGCAAGAAAGTTCTCCTTGTTATGCTTGGATACCTCTCTTTTGGGCATTTTGATCTTTAGCTTATAGTAACTTCAAACTATTCCTCATAAGAAACCAAGGTATTGATACCAATTATTGGAATACTTTAGAATAACTAGGGGGGTGAATCAATTATCCAAGGTCCAAATGTCCCAATAAACTTTTTTAGCACTCAATGAAACTTATACATATGTATCCTTATCATGAATCTTGCATGCACCCGTTAGATCATCCAATACTTATACTTGTAGGATATTGTCCTAGGTCAAAATGATTTTACAGAAATGTAACATGAAACATAACAAAATCATTCACACATTTGACACAAGGATTTTACATGGAAACCCAATTTGAGAAAAACCACCAATAACATGCCACTAATTCTCACTCTTCTAAAGTGATGCCCTATGAAATTCCAACCCTGTTAAAGATTACAATATACACTATTAAATGTGATTGAGTTAAAGGATTTTAATAACCCTATTAGGAGTGAGCCTTGTTAGAAGAGTTTAGAAGATTCCATTAGAATGTCACTCAGTTAAAGGATTTAAAAATGATTATTAGGTCAACCTTAACTAAAGGATTTATCCTAGACTAATCTAATGATTAGAAAGTAATAGTAGGACTTGATCTTATAGCAAATCACAACTCATTTACAAATTACAAATCTTTATTTCAGTCCTCCATTATTCTTGGCTTCATTTACTTCATTTACTTCAACTCTATTAACTTGTTCACCCTTCAAGCATTCATCCACTTAAGCCTTCTTGCTTTACATGCCAATTGCACACTTGATTATTTGGCCACCATATGAAGAAACACCCTAGACCCCTTGTCTTCCTTAGGTTCTTGCACATGTCAACTACTGCTTCAAGCCTTGTATCCCCTTATAAAAAGAACTTAGGTCTTTTCTAGCTCAATAATAATTGTCTATTTTAGGGTTAGGCCATATTCATTGAATATTCCCTCTTTTCCATTTTGTTCCCTCTAGAAACTTCTTCTACAATTTGCCTATGAACTCTCCTCAAAATGGTTTATCTTGAATTTTGTGCCTCTATCTCATCAAGCTTATCTTCCACATGCTTCACACCATCCAAGAAAGCAACTTTGTTAGCTCAGATTTAGAAATTCCATGATCAAATTAGTAATGTTGTCACTTAGCATCAACTAAGCTTTGTTGCTCAACATATACTATGTTTCTCAACATCCACTAACATTCGCTCGGCACATACTATGTTTTAATGTCACTCGGCAAACACTAGAATTTACTTAGCATACACTAGATCTTCACTTTTCTTGGCACTAACTATTTTTTTGCTCGTCTTTAACTAACTTTTCTTAGCACCAACTCATCACTCGATCAAGCTTAGCAGATTAATTTTTCTTTCTTTGCTCTTCTGGACTTAGATATTGCATCCAACAAATTCAGCTTTAAGTAGATAAACAATACAACATATCATCTATGTCTTGCTTGGTCTTAGTACTACTTTCATATACTAAATAACTCAACCTTTCTTCTAGGTTCTCTTGTTATCACATTTGATCAAATCTTCTTCATCAATCAAACAAATGATAGCATTCATGTGAAACAAGAAATTGTCTCAACAATAGGTAGTAGGTTTGAGATGATTGACAATATAATGATTGTCCCAAATTTCATCAACACAATCTTCTTTTCAACACTAATCATCCAAAAGGATCACCCTATCAAGTCTAACCTAGATGACATTATGTCATAGCCAATTGTTGGACCAAATGAATTAGACATCTTGTAACTCCATATGAATGAGATCATTACTTTTGAAAAATTCATCTAGATGATGTATGTACTCTTTGAGACATCTTGAAGACCACCAAGCTTTTTTTGAGGGGTATAGAGGAGTATTAAAATCCCCTAAACATATAACTTTAGTGCCCTTACTATTGTCAATATAGCCTAAAACATCCTTCCAAACCCACAATCTCCCCCCTTGTATTAGAAGCATTCAAATTGAAAAGAGCCCAATTACTAACCACATCAGTAAAATCCATAGCTAAAAAATGATGGTAACTATGGAGCTCCACCCCATTAGATTTATCATGCTTCCACATTGTCACAATCTCTCCAAAAGCACAAGCAACTTTTTTGTAGGCATATGTATCCCCTTTCCAAATGTAACCCACAATTTAAATACCAAAGTTATTTTTATTCATCTTAACCTCTTGAATGAGGATAATATCTACCTTATGATCATAAATCATAGTTTTTAGAGAAAAAAATTCTTAGGCTAGTTAGGACCCTAATATTCCAAAAGTAACTAACTTCATTTCCTACCTTTTTGGATGTCCTCCAAGCTCCTCTTCTTCCCATGAGCAATATCTCAGGAAGTCTTCATTCTTTCCACCCTTTTTGGTAGCATTCTAATTCTTGTCTCAGAGCCCACATCCACCTTTACTTGTCTACAATTTTTCTTCTTGGGCTCTTGACAACCCCCATAATCCATAAATGTTGACACTGGGGATAAATAAAATATAGAGTCCTCCTCACACAAGACTATTACAATGAGAGTATCCTTCAAGGAAGGGAAGTCTTCCTACTTTGTGGACTTAGGTGACCAACTCATCATACTCTCTACCACTATTTGTGGGGTTAAAAAAGATGAAAGCTTCCTCCTAAGCCCCTCCCTTCTTTGGTCGCAAAACATATTCACCCATTAGGGCTTTAAATTCCTCCATGGTAAGAGCTTGAACCACCTCCCCTCCCTCAGTATCAACCAATATCTCTCCTTCCTCAATGTTTTTTTGTAAATGGGTACACTTCAAACCAGTTAGTCTACTTCTCCACATCCCACATAGAGGATAGGGAAAGAAATTGGAAAATCCCTAAGGAGTGCCCTAGTTCTTTACTAGGTACATTTCCTTCAAAAATAACCTCCCTCCCTTTTGTTGTCTCTCCTTATTTCATATGGGTTTTGTAATTAGTAGCCATATGGCCTTATTTCCTATATTTTTGGTAGTATAAGTATGCATTCTCATAGTTAATCACTTGCTTCCAATTCCCCCAATTTGATATCAAAGCTATATTGCTTAGGAGGGCTTTATTAAATTCCACATTAACACAAAACTACCAAAACTTGGATCAGATTTGTGGAGGGTGACACTGTCAACTTTGATAAAATGAGAAAAGGATTCAACTATTCATATAAAGATCCTTTCATCCCAAAAATCCAAGGGAAATTAAGGGAGTCTAACCCAAACATGGGTCATTCTCTGGAGGTCAACACTGGGGTTGAATCCTAATTCCCAATTGGCCAACATTAGGAGATGCTTGCTATATCTTCATGTTCCCACCAAAACTTGATTTTGTTCCTCCTCAATAGTAAATTTTAATAGGAAGAGAGGACCTACCATTTCTACTATCTCCACTAATCCCTTAATTTTCCACTTAGTAGAAACCCATCTAATAACCATTTCAATAATAAGCCTATAAGATAGAAACCTACCCAAAAAACTTAGAGAAAAAGCCCAAGAAATATGTCAACTACTGAATCTAGAAAAAGGATCTCTGAACCTACTACCCCATTAGATATAGTTGGCAGATCCCCAGGTTGGGCACCTAAGTTAGACTAACCCATGAGTGCTACTTTGTAGTTCTATTTTGGGAATGCCACATTCGCTACCTTCTCTAGGTTAGCCTTAGAACAAGTACATTGCAGAAAGGCCAAGTCATTGGAAACCTTGAATCAAATCCTGAAGTCAATTTCTTGTGAAATACAAGATGACCCCAACATTAGGGGGACCTCGTTAGAGATGACAAGCCAAAGATCCAAGAAAAATTTCAGATCAAGGGTGGTTGAATATTTAAGAGAGGATTCCACTATGGAAAGAGGTTAAAACTAGCTTACAAAGATTAGAAATATAGTTACTAGAGTTGTTCAAATTATTTCCTAAGTTAGTTATTAACCTAGAGCTAGATAGATGCAAAGAGATACTTAATTACATCATAGAATGTGTAATAGTTAACGAGGTTGATTCTTGTTTTTTCTTCCAAGATAGCCCATAGGAAGTGTTGCTAAATCATTTCGAGGATCTAAGCCATAGAAGTTGTTAACTTTTCCTGAAGAATTTTTTCCATAATTTGCATAATATTAAAAAGAGAAATATCATGGAGGCATGTGGATAGGGAATTTTTGGATGTCGTCACATTCTCATCATCTTCTTACTATTTTCTTTTTGGTCAAACTAACCTTGCCAATAGGTAAAATTTAGACATACTTATTATAAAAATTGCATCATGATATATTACACACTCGTATGCTAATTTAGTTTTTACTCCCTTTTATGCCATATCACCCCTTGTTCAGATTTCTATACCTTTGACCATATTCCTAAACTAAATATACTTACCCCAAATGCATATCAAATACTAGACATTATTTTAATAAACTAATTTTATATCCTAAATTATTTTCACAATTTAGTAAAAGAAATCTCGAAACAAATATATTTGATTCAAAATCAAATTTTGAAATTTTGAGTAAGTAATTCTAACCCTCGTCTCATAGCCTTCATATATACTTTTATAATGACTTATTATTATGTAATGTGAAGTATTAATATGAACACCATTTTATGACACATAGGAAACATTAAATAAAAATAATTCAATTACATAATACATCATAGAATATATTAATTTGTTATTTTTTTTAAAACAAGGTAAAAGCCTATATTAAATAAAATAAAGATAGATGTAGTAGAAGAAGTGGAACAAATGTCACTAATGTTTGTGGAGAAAAATGAGAAGAGATAGGAAGAAAATTGGCTAGAAGGAAGAAGTATAGTCATCAACATTATCTGTGAACATCATCTTGTCATCATTTAAATGCATTAAGTTTATCCAATTCTAGTACATTTGAAATGCCATGAATCTTTGCCAAATTTTGTGAATCCAAATAATTCAGAGAGAGAGAGAGAGAGAGAGAGAGAGAGATGCTATGTGCATCAATGTTAAGTTGGTGAACACATTAGCCAAAACATTACCCTCTTAATACATATGACAAATATGGAAGTCATTAAGGTAATGTAGCATAAACCAAGTTTGTCAAAGAACATAAAGCAACCTCCTATTAGGGTAGAACCTAGAAATGGTGGCTTGAATAATAATCATGGAATCACCTTCAATAAAAAAAATGTTTAAAGCCTTTATGAAGAGAAGCTTTCAGACCTAATAGAAAAGCTATAGATTCAAAATGGTTGTTTTTTGAGGATGGTACTAGAATTGGAGACCCCACAAATAATTTTCTTTTATGATCTCTGATAACAAAAATTGTGTTTAAAATACCAAGATTGCCATGTGACATGCCATCAAAATTCAATTTCACAATTAGGATATGTGAAGGACACCAATGAATTTCCTTACTATTAACATTGAATTTAATTGATTGAAACATTGAATCACACAAAGAAATTTTAATATTGTTCTAAGATTTAATCAATTTTGCATCCTAGAATAAAAGACTTGACAGCTAAGAAGCTTTGTTATGAGAAAGTGAACATTCAGAAGCTTTGTTATAAGAAAGTGAACATTAAGAAGCTTTGTTATATGTCAATCTAGTGTAAACAAGAATTAGAGGATACTAGATTCCTTGTTCCTAAATTGCCCTATAAGAAAGCAACACTTAAAAGTAAGGAATCTTGAAGTAATGAGATGTAAATATGAAGATGGAGTGTCAACATTGAAAGCAAATATAACGATATAAATTATGAAGTGAAAACTTCAAAGGACTAGTGGGGATAATCATGCACTCTGAATACAAGGAGTAATGTCAAATGTCTTCGGCATATTTCCAAATGTCTCGATGCCTTGGTAGCAAATAATTAGCAATGAAAGGGGAAAGATGTTTAGGTTGGTAGGTGTTGTGGAAATTTTTACTGGTGGCCGAGAAAAACGTTATTAGTCCACACAACATGTCAACACTTCTCCATCACTGCGCAAATTAGGGAGAGGTGACAATAAAAGCTAAAGCCACCGCCAATGTTTGAATATATATACTTTTAGTACAATTTGTTGAACATTTGTATGTCAAAGAGAGTTTTCAGATTCAATTCTTAATGAATCTAGGGATATGTACCTCTTATTTACAGGAAAATTAGATATATACTACACATGAAGTATCATTTAATCCCAAATTATTCAAGTTAAAACAATTCTAATTGCATTTCATGCCTCATATTTGTCATTGTCAACTACCATCATTGTGAATGAAATCTGAGCTAGACATCTAGAAAGTTGAAAAGGCGCCTAGGAGCGTATGTACGCAATATTGTGGGAAATCTCGGACCGAAAATGCTTATAAATATGTTCAACTTTGATTTGTGTCTCATAATACCAATCTGTCTTTTTCTTGTGCTTCTTGAGGCTAAGAAAGATTGCAGATTGGACGAACAAATGGCTTCTGTTAAGGTAGTTGCAGGTGCACTTATTTTAGCACTTTGGGGCATTCTAAGTAGTGTTCCTGTGATGGGTACGTATATTTCTTTGTCCATTGTTTTCGTTATGAGATTATCTCAATTTATTGTATTTAGAATCGTTCATTAATGCTTAAAACTACTGTAAAATGTAGTCATCTCTTCGAGAAATAAATGTTTCGAGTATTCTTTGAAAATGGTTATTTTTGGTAGAATCCTAAAGATGATTTAGAATGTGCAGGTGAAGGAGGTGTTGTATGTGAGAAGCTTCCAGTAGAGATGTGTGCTTTCTCTGTGTCATCGTCTGGAGCTCGGTGTGTACTCGAGAAGAAATACTCCTTCGTCCCCTCCTCACAGAAATCATCAGTCGAATACCAATGCCAGGCAAATACATATATTATCTTACAATACCACATTTTTTTTCCTCTTTCGTTCTTTTAATTTCTAAGGATAGTTTTACTGAATAATGAATGAGTGGTATATGTGCAATTATATTTCAGTCATCAGGCGTAATGGCGGAAAAGATGGTGGAATGGATAGAGAGCGAGGAGTGCCTACAAAGCTGTGGTTTGCAGAGAATTAGCGTGGGAATGTCAACTGACGGTCTTACTCAAAATTCTCACTTCGCCTCCAAGTTGTGCTCAGACAAGTGCCAAAACAGTTGCCCTAATATTGTCAATCTATACCTCAATTTGGCTGCTGGAGAAGGTATGTATGTGACCCATTTTTCATTATTCAACCCTTCTTATTAAATAGATAGATATGATTTTTTTCATTGATGGTAATGAGAATTTAATGAATGCAGGAATATATTTACCTCACCTTTGCCAGGCTCACAAAGCACGAAACAGGAGAATGATGTTCCAGACTGCGCCTGCCCCAACTCTGAACACTATTGATCTTGCTAAAGCATTTGCACCTGCTCCTTACTAGAACATATATACTGCATTGCAAATACTATTATCCTTAATCAATGCTATCTTTTTCATTCATAGATATTGTGAAATCTATGTATTTAAGATTTCTCTTAGATCTTGTAACGTCACGCATTCTAGCTATGGATCTGTTTGTTCGACTTCAATCGGTCTGGCTAATACTGCATGCTAATGTTATTAGTTGAGAAGACACCTTTTAGTCTAGAGGCCTACATTCACAGTGTGATTTAATCCATTTGATTGAAAGCAGTCTACGACGGTATGCAGAAATGGTATTTTCTCTCTTATAGCCTTGTTTGAAATCAAATGCTATCTTAAATAAAAGGGCATTGATGATGAATACATTCGTAGCACGATTTTTCAACAAAGCAGTGATATTATTGTCAGTTTCATACACAGAAATCATTTACCTATGATCAGGACTCTATTTCCTCGGCAACAAAAAAAAGGGTTGGACTTTACAGACATCTCAGTAATTCATTTATAAGCAAGTCATTTACCTCTTCTCATTGTCGTCTACGTAATTCGACCCACTAGAATAAAATGAACAAGATGTTAGAGTCGCAATGAACTGATTTCGGAAATAAAAGGATTTGAGAAATGACATTATTTATACCAAAAGTATTTAATAGAGGCGTGAGCAGCACATGTATTAAAATAAACGGTTACAATTTTTTTGGGGAAAATTAAATTTTATTGGAATTTGATAGAATTATATAGTGGCAAGAGTTCATCTGTGATATGTAAGCATGCATGCAATTTAGCAACTTGCAAAGTAATTTTTTTTTTGGAAGCTTTTACAATTATAAAATCAATTTTGTATAAAGCAAGTTGATCTTATGAATTGTATATCAATTCCATTTAATCTATAATAACTTTTTCACTATTTTTGTTAAAACACAATATCATAGCTATAACATCTTATTATTGAAAATTATAATTTATCCTTTGTGTTAAATGCACAAAAATAAAAGTTCAACAATTTAGGAAATCATCAAAGACAACATTGAAATATGGGTCCTCCTTTGGATTGGTAAAACATAATTTACATGGGTCCTCACTTGGTAATTTGGGTTGGATGAGAGGTACTTGTTTCATTAAAGATATAAGTGGCAATTTGTTACTTGCCCACACGGTCAACCTCGATATCTAAAATTGCTTATGTGGAGAAGGTTCTAGCTTTGTACCATAGTGTTGATTTAGCAAAAAGGAAGATCATTTCAAAAAGTTGTCATTGAAGGAGATGAGAATAATATAATAAATATAATTAATAATAATGAGAAAGTGGGGTGAGAGGTGGAGTATATCATAAGTAAGGTTAAAAGTTATCTCACCGCTATTGAAGTTTTTTTTTGTCATACAACTTGAGATGAGGCAATAATTTCATTGCCCCTCAAGGTGGCAAAGTGTTGTTTTATGAAAAAATTAATTTTTTTATGTAAGAGTGCAACTTGGTTCTTGTGGTCATCGTATGGCTATCAAGCATGACATGACCACCTTGGGAAATAATGTGATAGACTAATAAGTCACTAATATTTTATAATAATACATATTTTCCCTGGAACCTATGCCAACGGTTTTTACTTCCTCTATATTCTCCAAAAGCTATATTTTCTAATATCCTGTAGTGCAAAAGTTTCCTTCAAACTCAAAGTTTCTTGGTCTGCAACATTCAATTCTATTTTTTGAGGCTTAATAGGGAAAATTTAACTATTCTAGTTATCTATTGTATTATGATGGGGGAAAAGTTAAATCTAATTCAAATTGATAAATTTTATGATTACAAAACTAATGAGAAGGTTTGGAAAATTATATGTAATAGTTGTATCGATAAGTATGTTGAAGGAATTGTGGGTTTTTGCCCTACTTTACTATAGAAGATTGCAGAGACTTCCGAGATGAGAAGGTTAACATCAATAGCATTTCCTTCATACTAACATAAGAGATGATTGCAATGGTTAATGAACTCAATATGGAAGGTATCTAGTTTATTAGAGACCATAAGGCATCTTAAAAGGAGGAAATTTAAGATTTCCTAGATACTAGGGAAAATATTTTGAGGTTGTAAAGTGGATTCAACCAAGAGAAGCTCTTGAGGGAATGGAAGATTATTGCAATGGTGCTCATTAAGTATGTGACACTAAAATGGATGAATTAAATATTTCATTTCTATATTTACTTGAATAAGAACCATTTTAGGAGAGATATTAAGTTATGTTTTATCTTTTAGATCTTTTCCTCTTTCTCTCTATTAATTAGTAAATTTCAAGATAAAGTGGGGTCTCTCTTCACTAGTGTTTGATTTTTAGACAGTGTAATTTCATTGAATCTCACCCAATATTTGATTCCCACTCTACTCTTTATATAGAGCTCAAGAATTCCACTAATACCTCTATTTCATCTAGTTGAAAGATGCAAGATGTTTTCCCTTCAAGAACGAAAAAAATTCCCTCTACCACAAGATCCACCTGAGTTAGTCACACTAGAAAGGTCTATATATATATATATATATATATATATATATATATATATATATATATATATATATATATATATATATATATATATATATATATATATATATATATTGCTTGAGGGTTTAGGTGAACTATCAAAACACTCAATTTCCTCTTGTTCCATTGAGTTTATGTAGATCTTTAATAATTTTTATCATGTATTTTAGTGTAGAAATCATGCTACACCTATTTTTTCCTACCTTCTCACAAGACATAGTTCTACTATCCCAAGGAATCCTTCATCCTAAGTCTCCCTCACTGAATACCCTACCTAACTCTCCTCATTTTCTTAGTGGGGAGGGACATTTTTGTAAAGTGGAAGGACTATGTATCTACCATAATAATATTAAATCAGTCACTATGTAGCTTCCTTTTAGCCGTATATTGTGAGAAGAAAATTTGATGAGTTGGAGGTCATTGTTCAACCTAAAACAAGAGCCAAGTACTACAAAATTGGGAATATATGGAAAAGTAGATTGTGGAGATTAAAAGACAAGTTCCCTCAGAGGAGAAAAGATGGAGAAACTCAGAGTCCTTGCCTTTATGAAGGTGTCCTAATTGGAAGAGTAGATGTTTGAGCTAAAAAACTAGATTAAGAATATGCAAGAGAAGAGAAACAAGCCCATTAGTGGCATTTAGGCCACTCTAGACAAGACGAGGAAGAAAAGAAAGATAAGGAAGGATGTTTCCTAAATGTCCCCAAGGGGGGTTTTTGCAATTGGTCATGTAGCCTCCTCCTAGATATTTAAGATGGATTCTTCCCTAGAGAAGCTCAAGGAATTAAATAAGTTGTTTTTGTTACCATTCAAGGGTGTTTGTGTAGCATTGTTACTTGGGTGTTTTGGTCTCCATTTTTATGTTGTACGACTCGTGATTTTATTTTTTCATGGTTAGTGGTGTTCAATGCAACTAGTTCTTTGTTACTTGTTTATGTTCATTTATGGTCTTTAGTATTTTCAATAGTTGTTGTTAGTTGATAGAATTCATTTTTTTGTAAATTTTCTTTATATCTTCCATTGGAGTTGACATTATTTTTGTTAAGGGTTTGAGACCTTTCCTTATTTATCTAATCATAACATTCAAATATGCAATGGATGGATTTCATGACGATGCAAGAAGCATAATAATAAGAAATGTAGGTCAATTTTAGTACATTATTTCACAAACTCTTTTCTATGTGGAAGATGACTTTAATATGAAATATTATCTTTTTTAAAGGGGAAATTCTATGGGTAAAAAAATACTTGTATCAAACATCGAGTTAGTATATAATGGTCAATATTTGATTTTGTCCCATAGTGTATTGGTTAAGTAGTGTTGGTGTTTTTATGACCACAAATGATCACACCTCGAATATTTCCTTGTGATCTTAAACTCATACCTTGTGAATATGTAATGTGCTTATATATTTGATAATAAAAAACATTGATAATTTGGTAGATGCAATTCTTGGATACGACCTCATTAGTTTATAGCTTTGTGTCATAAATAATTCATGTGAGCTATAAAGAGTCATAATTTGCCACCTTCTAAAGTCATCATATTAAATTTTCTTGCTATAGTTTTAAAAGAAGTATATAATGGTAATGAGGAAAATGTTTAAAAAAGGTATTAAAAATTCTATTTGAAAGTGTAAAATTGAGGGATAGATTCTAAAATTGTATACCAAACCCTTGAAATTTTTACAATTCAAATCTAATCTAAGGTGAAAAAGGCATGGAATGGAATGGTCCTTAATAATCTTTGTAGATTAAAATAGAAAATTACATGTTATGTACTAAATAATAATGTTAATCTAATTATTGGTATGATTTTAATTACATAAATAATAATATATCCAAGGTTACTCTAAAAGATATGGGTAAAATTTAAAATCAAGTAAATTTACTTTGTCTGTTTCATCTATTTGACTTGCATATGAACTATTATTATCAACCTACTCAAATTTATAAATACCAAATATCATGACAATGAATCATTCAAAGAACCTATATTTTTTCAACATTTGTATGACCAAAGGACTATAAAATTAATTTGATAATGTTAACAATGAACATAATTTAGTGTATGAAAATCAAGACATTATACCAATGGTTATTTTAAGCATGAATGAAATTAAATAATTTTAAGCAGTTAGATAGATATGGATAGAAACATAATTTATTTCATGTGACATATCTTGAGGAACAAATGTAGAAATATTTATTAAAGAATTTTGTTAGGTGGATATAGGTAATAAAACCTAAGGCATACTTGTACCTATAAAAACATGAATAGAGATAGGAACAAATCAAACAAGAGGTATAAAACTCAAATCTTTTAACTTTAAAATAAATTAATCTCTTTCTTGTATACCTTACATCTTGGATAAATATGCTTTTGAATATTCAACATCAATTTATACTTCCTCAAGATAATCTGAGGACCAACATTAGAAGTAGCAAAAAAATATATGCATTGTACATATGTTAGTATAACTGAACTTGATTTCTCTAGATTGATACTCGAATCTAATCTCACATGTGAGGAATAGTGAAAGATTGGTGGCGCAAACTATGATGTTGGATTATGATAAGGTTTTAAAAAAATTAACGGGAAAATTGTAGCTTCATGATGAGCATGGTTTAGGTTTTTAAATATCAATTCAAAAAATATTCATCCAATGTGGATCTAGCTAAAATATATATGGCTTAGGGATTCTATTGTTGTCCATATTAAGAGTCTCTTGATAATTATGGTCAAGTGTTGAATAAATTATGTCATCTTCCTAATAATAAATTTAATATCTTGTATGTGGTTATGATATCCACAACAAAATTGAGTAGGCCTAGTTTGATTTGTCTCATGTTAAGATGCATTTATTTTATCACTATGTGATTGTGTATTTAATATACGTTCTTCATATATATTAAAAGTGTCATTAACCAAGAGTATAATGGGCTCACCATGCTCCTTAGCCATCCATGTTTACTTATTGAACATTTGTCTTCTAACTCAAAAGTCAAAGAAAACATAAACAAAAATTTCAAAGCTCAAGTTTGACGAGAAATATAAAATGGATAAAATAAGTATCATTGAACAAACTACAACAAAACTCTAGATTGGAGATTTTGGAAATTTTATAGAAACTCAAAGTTTTTTGATGTGGCCAAATTTAGATAAAATGTGGTAGATAAAATTATCTCTTCTTTAATACTCTACAATAGGAGCTAGAGTACATGAAGAAAAAAATAAGAAATTGTGAGGAGACTCAGTTGATTACTATCTGATTGCTAAAATAAGGACCTGCTCCTAATATGTACACATCAACCCAAAAAGACTTCCTTTTTAGGTACTCTCAAGGAGTTCAACAAGGAAAGATGATATTCATCTCCCTCTTATTTAATTTCTCTATGTGTTATTTCTAGACTTTGGTAGTTCTAGTTGCTAGCTTTTTTTGTTGGTTGAATTCTCTTCTCATAAATTACTTTGGAACATTATTTTTTGTTGGGTTAAATCCCTTTCCAATTTATCTAATTAGAACATAAATACAAGAATGATATTTCAAATTCCCTTCCCTCTATTGAGAAACTCTTAACATTACTAGGCTCCCACCATTATGCAAGACTTGTACTCGAGATTATGGTTCTCTAAGTTGAAGCTACATCACCCCAGATCATCAATGGATTAAAATTCAAAACCAAGATCTTACTAGGATGGGCCTTGCCCTAGAATTGCAAAACCTCCTTCAGAATTATAGGATCCCGGATCCTACAAAAGACAAATTTCTTCTGGTGGATGGCCTTACATGGGTCTACCCTCACAATGGATAACCTTCAAAGGAGACGATGTTAGCTAGCTAATTTTTGTGTCATAGGTTATTAGGATGTGGAATCTATCACACACCTTCTTATCCACTTCTCTTTTTCCTCAGATTTGTGGAGGGGGGTTCATTCCTTATGGGAAGTCCAGTGGTGTGTTGATGAAATCTTTCAACAATTTGTTCACTGGAATAGTTCATCTTTCTACGCATACCTAAAAAAAATTATGGATAATAATCCCACCATATGTTTCTTGGAGAATCTAGAAGAAGGAAAATAACAAAATCTTTAGAGACAAAGCCACTACCAATTCAGTGGTGACCCAACATGTTATTAGACTTCAAAAAGAATTTAGTAGGATTTGGCAGTGGAAGGCCTACCGAATTCCCCATGCAAATATGATATTAAGTGGTCTTCTACATGGGACTTTAGCCCAAAGGTGGCATATTTTGACAATTCCAAACTTATGCCTAGGAGTAGAACAATGTAACACCCTACTTAAGTCTTGCATAAAACTCAATTTGATGGTTCGGCCATGGTGGATAGCACTACTACTAGGGTGTCTTCTACAATTGTATGGGGAAAATGGTGGTTTCCTATACTAAGAATGGGAGATGAGGCTTAAAAAATGAATCAGAAGCCTTGGCATTTTTATGGGCAATGTTTATTTATAGAACATGAGGAATTAATAGGTTAGATATTGAGGGGGATTCAATGTCAATTATTAAAGTTGTTCAAGGAGAAGGCAGGAGTTGTAGGTCAATCAACACAATTATTGACAAAATTTGCAAGTTGATGGAGGGATACCAAGGGATCCATGTGGACCACATTTATTGAGAACTAAATGGTGTGGCAGATGAGTTGGAAAAATTTGGTCATAATTTGACATGGATAATCAAATGTGAGGACATCAACAAAACCCCATCATCTATTCAAGTGATAAAGAAACATGAGTGTACTTCTCACAATGTTTCATGATGCATCACAATAGGTGACATGAATTTAAGTTTCCACGTGCGCAAGAAGACAAGATGGTTTTCCTTCATAAAGTGATAATTTGGAAAGATTGTGCATGAGGATTCTCTTTTATGATTCTCTTTCCATGAGCTCTAATTATTTTTGTAAATGGAAAAATTTAGTGGATTTTTCTAGATATAAAAAACTGGCTAAAACAAATAATAAAGACACCTTACTCAAACCCCTCTTTAACTATAGTTGGTTGTTGGTGATTATAGAAGGAAAGGGACTGTTAACACATTGCATTAAGGGAGGATTTTTAGGTTTTGGGAAACCTTGAGGTCTTATGATGATTTTTTACTACTTTTTACATTTTCATCTTGGGTGCTTTTTATTTAACCTATGCTAACTACCAACCCTATAACAATGTGCCGTCGAAAATTTTTGAGGAATTGGTGGTTGAGCTAGGTGGAAGTATGGGCACTAGTGATCACATTGAACCTATGGGAGTGGAGGCTTGCATCCGTAAGAGTGAAGCTATGATGGTTTATATACGGGAGGGTGGCTTATTACCATTTATGGAAGGGATGACAAAACATGATGAGAATATCTCAATGCATTTCTTCAACTCATAGAATGACAAAAAGGTGAGCATAAATGGGATGGGTTTTTTAATCATGGAAGAGGTTATTGCTAAGGTTGGAGGGTTTACCATGGGAGGCAAGACCTAGAACAAGTAGGCTAGAGTGAATGATGAAACCCATCTACAAAAGTTTTTCAAGTTTAATGAGGAATCAATTAGAATGCATGGTGAGTTTTCTAGAGAATATATTCCTAAGGCTTGGGATGTTATCTTCTATGTCATAATTAGATATATTACCCTTGAGGATCACTTTTAGGTACTTTATTACCATCATTTCCCCATTCTCAACAATTTTAGAAACCTAGATTAGATTTTCTTTCTATGTCTCTTTCTGAATTTTATGGAGGAAAATATCTATAATACTAGGAAAAAGAAAGAGGAGGGTAAAACCTTGTATCTTATTTACTAGGGTTTTATGAATAAATTATATATCTACCACCTTACCCTAAACCCTTCGCTTCTGTTCAACCCGCTGGCTACTGTCACTCCCCAAATTTCTTTGAACCCTAGCCCTGGCTCCAGGGACCTAAAAAAAAAAAAAAAAAAAAAACCCTACCCCTAAGGATAAAATTAGCCTCATTGATTCAGATATGGATATGAGGAAGAGAAAGAAACACATTTGGAGAACTAGAAAATGTCTCCAATTGGAGAAGTTCAAGTCGCCCCTCCAAATAGGTTTTTAGCTCCAAGTCTACTAAGAGTGACATAAAGACAACCAAGAGGAAGATACCTCACTAGGACATTGGGAAGAAGCCCATCTCCATCCCTCCTAGTCCCTCTCACATTTCTAATACCCTTGATGTTGCCCCATCCTTAGCTAGAAGTGTGGGGAAGGACATCACCTCACCCATGAAAGGTACTCCCAAAAGTGGGGGAAAAAAGAGAAGCATAGTCATGGCTAGAGCCAATGCAAGGTTTGGTTGGATAGTCTAAAGAAGTTGATGAAGGAGATGGCTAGACAATCACATTAGCATTTGCCAAAAAATTGACACTCTAGTAGAATTCTCCACAAAAATTATGTATACTACTATAACAACCCTTTATTTCTTGGAGATGAATAAGGATGAGAAAGACTTGGGCAAGCGAAGTGAAACTACCCCCTCTATCTACCGCTTTTTGGCAGAGGACTAGCTAAAGACGCTTCTGGACAAATCTATCAAAGAGGAGGGATGGACATGAATATGGACAAACCTAAGGAGAAGAACGATGAGGAACCTGAAAAGAATAAGGGCAACTAGCCCTGGTTATGTTTTTTTTATCTTGGTTGTTATGTTGCTAATCACTCTGAACTTGATGCCCTATGGGGTTTTACTTTTTATGTATATGTCTAAGTGTTGGACTGATAGCAGTAATACATTTCCTTGTTTCTAGAATGTTTTTCCATTTTATTTACTAGTTAGTAATAGGACTAATGGTATTGAAAGTTTTGTTCTAGAACCTTTTTTTTAATTTTGAAGTATAAAATTGGTATCGGTTAGATTATTGGGATGTAACCTTTTGCTAATCCTTCAACCTTTCTATACTCTGGGGCCAACCTCCCATCCTTTTGGCTGATATCTAATACTTCAAAAACAATTAACATTACATTTATGTGTCAAATAGTTAGAGAATATTGGTTTAAGATAACTTTGAGAGACTTGAAATATTTCCTACCAAGTACTATAGCCACTTTTGCAATAGAGAAAACTAAAATTTTAAAACATACTCAATAATAAATTTATCTCTTTCAAGGATTCGTAATGCTTGTGTCACTAAGTCTCATCAACGAAATATTTGATATAAAATTAATCACTTTATGTATAGTACTCACCTATCGATTGAAGATGAGGACAACCCATTCAGAAATACTTCCTTGTAAAGAGAGTAGGTTGGATAACCCATTACTTATATATATATATATATATATATAGTCACATTAAAGATAGTAGTACACAACATGTTTGATCATATGAACATTCTTTTGTTGACTATCATGTGTCACATAGTAGTAATAAATCTATTGAAAGAACACAAATTTAAAGTTAAATGTTTATTCTATAATCATTTCATATGATGAATATTTTAGTAACTTTACTTTTGTATATATTAATAAAAAAATGTCTATAACACATTAAAAAAAATTCTATCATAATTTTACAATCCAATACAGAAGTGACTTAAGTGATTTGAATTTAATATAAGAAATTACTATTTAATATTATATTATTTACATTAATTATATTAATTAAATATACTTTTGATAATTATATTAAAACTACATGAAGTTTTGAAATTATATCCTTTATTTCCATATCGTTTTAATAAAGCATAACCTAAACATTGGTCAATGAAAAAACCCAAATTACAACGTGGCAAATGTAAAAAGATTATGCGATCTAAATAAGGTGTGATGTCAATTTTCAAACCAATCATTCCCAAAGCTAACAATTAAATGCTGAGGTTAAAAGTTTCATGTAACTAACGAGTCCGTAGTCAAAAGCAAAACGCACAATAAACATTAGTCGGTCTGATCATAGATTTGAATAGACGAGACGAGAACAAATGCCTTCCAAAATTTTCCCAAATGCCTATACATCTCCTCATTAAATCATGGTAATCAAAGAGCAAAGTAATTTAGCTATATCAGTGTTACGGAGGTTTTGGTTGTTGGCTTTGAAAAGTGAGCACGAAAATCTGATAGATAGAAAGTTGGAGAGCGATTCCATGTGACCTATCATTCAATATTTTCATAGATTCTGAGACATCTCCTGCAGTAAGTGCCCATAAATATGACTAACTCCGATTTGTTCCTCACAATAATCATCTCACTCTTAGAAGTGCATCTTTAAGTCAGGAAAGGTTACTAATCTGCCAGACAAATGGCTTCTGTAAAGGCAGTTAGAGTTGCCATATTTTTGGCACTTTTAGTTACGCTTAGTGCTCTTGTGTTGGGTATGTTTATCTTTCTTTGGGCATCATTTTTTTGTGTTAGATTACATGATATTTCGGACTGCAAATGTTGCATTTGAAAAACTATTCTCATATCTATATTTGTATAGAAGTCATCAACTCCGTGGAAAACAATTTTAGTAAACTCTTTTCGAACGAGTATAATGATTGATTTGAGAGTATACAGGAGAAGGAGGTCGCGGTGTGGAATGTGAAAAGCTGCCAGTAGAGATGTGTGCTTTCTCTGTATCATCGTTGGGAGCTCGATGTTTGCTCGAGAAGAAATACTCATCCACTCGTGAAGAATACCAATGCCAGGCAATACATTTTCTACCAATACTTCTCTTCTATTCCATTTTAAATGAAACCGGGCTCCTAATTTAATTTTGTTGAATAATGAGTGGTGTATGTTAAGGTGTATTGCAGTCATCGCGCGTAATTACAGAGGAGATGGTGGAATGGATTGAGAGCGAGGAATGCCTGCAAAGCTGTGGATTGCAGAGAATGAGTGTAGGAATGTCAACTGACGATCTCTTCGAACATTCTGATTTCACCTCTAAACTGTGCTCAGACAAGTGCCAAAACAGTTGTCCTAATATTGTCAATCTCTACCAAAATCTCGCAGCAGGAGAAGGTAAGTGGTCATAGTTAATTTCTTGTCTCTAAGCAGATTATTCAAACACATGTTAACAAGAATGTAAATGCAGAAATATATTTACCTTATCTATGCGAGGCTTACAATACACAAGGCCGGCGAATGATGATGGGGACTGCTTCTGCGCCTACTGTTGGTGGACTGAAGAGTTTTTCCCTTGCTAAAGCATTTGCAGCAGCCCCTGAATAAAGAGCATATGTATTACGTCGCAGATTATGTTGTATTTCATTTACGCTGTCCTTTTCCATTTGTAGATTGTGTATGAGTTTAGAATTTCTCATACTGTAGGCATTGTTATATCAGGCACTCTAGCTGTGAACCATTGTCATGCATTTTACATATGAGTCGAGCTTGTAGCTGAATTTATTAATTGAAATTATAATTACGAAATGATTTTGGTTATATATTGGGTTTTTCTCCATTGAATTCCATCACTAAAAACTTCGTTCATATTGAATGCACCTAGATATGAATGTAGGTTTCATCTCCTTTTTAAGTCTGTAATGGCTTTATGAGTTTCTCTCCTGCATAAAAACTTGGATTTAAGAATTTGGATATGGTAATGGTATTTTGTCCTTTGGTCAAATCTTAAGGATATTGATTACAAAAATATCAAATAGTAAAAGATAGCATGCAATCTTACAAGTGACCGTCTTTTCTTTGAGTGTGCAAGCAAGATTATAGTCACCAATGCTCTAAACTCAATATCAAATTCTTTTCTTGATTGTATGAGATTCTAACACAAATTTAAGAGTTACCAATAAATCAATGTTGCATCTCCTCGGCACACAAATGTTAAGGAGGAAGAGAAGAGTAAGTTCCAACCCATGTTTTAATACAAAAATTTAAGTTATTTCTACAGTTGTGTATCAGATCTAATTTATTGTTATGATTTAAATTGAAAGAAGGAAAAAAGTTGTTCAAATTTATTGTTATGATTTAAATTGAAAGAAGGAAAAAAGTTGTTCAAGAAGAAGAGGTAAGTGGTAATAGGTAAAATCTATTCTTATATAGATATTATAATGTCTAAATTATAGGCTAGTTGATACAATGTTAAAAGAAATATATAACCCATATACATCACATGAATTCTCATAACAATGCATGAAAGTTAATATGTAAAAGTCAAAATGAATTTAAAAATTGATGTTTTGATTTGTATTTTTGGTAGTTTTAAATTCAATTTTCATTTCTATGAAAAATGGACTATTTCTAAAAAAGCAATCAAAGAGGAATATTAAGATTATTCTAATAGAAAATCGTTCCTCTTTGAGATGTTTTAAAATTTTAGTGATTAGAATTTAAACTTTTGGGCTTTATTTTCAAAATCAATTTATTATTTTTCATTGAGGTCTTGTTTTAAGATTACTTTTGGTGAAGAAGCTTATATCGAGAATTTTATTCTATCTTTACCTTCATCACCTTCAAATAGGACTTTATAGACTAGATTTTTGCATTGTATTATGGTAATCCTTAGGAAGCCCTTTGGTCCTTGTCATCACATATTGGGGAGAAAAGTTGAGTTAATTGCACTCATATCTAGATGTGGAGATGGATTTTTTTTAAACAAATTCCTTCAAGTTAGATAGGTAGTTGAGAAAAGAGAGGTGTTGAGCATGTTTGGACTGCAGTAGAAGGGAACAAACCAAACAAATGTACTATTTTTTTAGAAATTCTTCTGTTAACATCTAGGTTTCTTGTAATAAAATGAGATCTTTAATCAAAAAATTCTTATTTCCCTTGATGTTGCAAGATAGAAAATTATTATAATAACAAAATTGAAAATGTCTCCTCTAGAGTGCTCACATTTGCAACATCTTAGTTATCTAGAATGTTTCTATTTATATTATTTTAATTATATGTCATTAAATTTACATACAATGTATAAAATTTATTTTATACATTCTAATGAATAATCAAAGATAAGGATATAACATATTGTGTAAATTAGTGGCTAAAAAACATATCCAAATATATTATTATTTTCTCATAAAGTAAATTAAAAATTATCCATGAGATAATTATATAAAAAGTTGTCTTTATTTAGAGGTTCTATGCTTACTTCTAACTTGGTTGTTTAATTATGTTCAAGGTGTTATTTATGGCATAATATTCTAAATTTATTTTATTTTGAAAACCCATTGGTTTAAATGGGTAGTCTCACTCCTTGTGTGGCTCTTTATTCTGACTTTTTGAATGTATGAATTTTAATCTCTCTTTTTATTTTTTAAAGGGTTTTTTTTCTCTCCCATCTTACCTAATTAGAACACAAAGTTTAGAATCTATTTTATTTCATATATAAATGGTCTCTATGGTATTAAGATGAAGGCTATAAATTTCAACCATTCATTTGATATAAATACAAATAAGAATAAAAACAAATTTTAAAAACTAGAAATTGTATGTTTTCAAGTTAAACAATATAATTTATAGTTAAAATGTCAAACTTAAAATAAAAACTTGAACTCTTTGTTAATTGAAAAGCTATCCATTTAATGAACCAAATGTATTCTAGTACACAAACTATTATATTAAGTTTTAAGAAGTATCTCAATTAAATCTAATTTATTTTAAACCGGAAAATAATTTATTAATATGCTAACTAACGGCAACTTGAATTAGAAGGTAACTAGAGTTTTCAAAATTAGTGGTTATACATGGTGATGATGATGAAGTAGATGAGAATTATTTCAAAGGTTTTAATAGTCTAATGAATCTGCAGATAATTTTGTTTATTCTTGTAGCATCTCTAGATGAGAGATTTGATTGTGAGCTCCTAGGTTGGAATTTTGTTTGGCCCTTCTTTGTTTCCTTTGCACTCTCTCTTTTCCCATGTCACTTGGCCTCGATGTCATTATGGTGATGTGGAGGATTTTTTAGCTAGTGGAAATCTTTGGGACTGTTTATTTTTGTAGATGATTTGAGTTCATCACTCTCTTTCCTTGACTCAGTAATTTTTTGTTAATATTTTATTGATGCTATGTTTCCTAACTCTATAGAATGCACTCACATGTTTGTACATTTATATATTGTATTTACCTTTGTGGTCTTTGTGGTGGACATATGGTTTGTGGTTATTGTGTTCACCTCTAGGATTATTTCTTGTGTTAGAGTCTTGATCTATACCCCTGTCATGGGCTCATTTGTCATGGTAGTGTTCTTGTATTTGGGTTTTTCTATTGGTTGAGGCTTGGTGGGTTCAGTGTTGTAGATTTTTTTAATGACCTTGTTATCTTTATGGAGCTTCCTTGTATTTTGTAGATTTCATGATTTATTGGAAAGTCCATGCTGATGGAGGAATTTTATCTCCATTTTTTTGTGGGTATCCCTCCTTAAAATAAGAGGATGGATGATTTGATACATTAGTAAACATGTAGGGGTTAGAATATATTGGACATAACAAATAGACAGTTACATGTCAATGTGTGATGACCACACCAACATTCCATCCCTTAATAAATTGATCCTAAAGACATCAAATACACCTTATCTTAGTGAACCCCCACCCCTCCATATCCCCTCGCAACCCACCCCCACCCCCCCGCAACACACACAATCAAACATACATACATTTAAGGATTACATAGAAAGATGTGTTGAACACATTTTTAAATTAAAGTAGCAAACCTTGAACCATGCAAGGATCCATTAAGTTATCTTGTTACCCTCAAAAAGGTGCAGCTTCAAGGTGTGTTTGTAAGCCCTCATTCTTTAACAAAATGTCTTGTATTATTTGAAAATTATCCCTAACGGATGTGAATGATCCTATCATTGTCTAGTGACCATAAAAGGGTACAATTCTCCATCATATAATCTGAAGCTCACTTGAAAACAACCCATCTTGAGCTTAATATCAAGTCCTAAACTCGTCTTCAAGATGAAGCTTGTAAAAGATATGTATTATTTAAATTTTTTTAAATTAGAAGGAAATAATAAATAGAAAATCCAAAAATGCTTGTTGTATAGAGCACCATCTCAAAGTGGGAAGCTGACAAGAGATGATGGAAGTTCCTCCATTCTCTAATGCTTCCAACCTCTATATATGAAGGTTAAAAGAAAATAATTGAAATTGATAAGATAATTATTAGCAATAATTCAAGAAACATTTCCCTCTCATTAGATTGTTCTTTCAATTTACCTTTGAAAATGTCACTAGCTCTAGTTCTGCAAATACCTGTTCTTTGACCCTTTTTTTTTAACAATAAAAGCATTTATTGACTCTTTTGTTTTTAATGGACCATTTTTTTAGTACTTTGCAAGTATAATGCCTTGTTTATCAGATAATCTTCTTTTATAATTTCCTTTGTGCTCTTTTCTTTGGCCTAAAGGGCTGAAATCATAGCTTCTACACTCTTTGAAGTGATTTGGCCCTAATGGAATCTCTATTGATAAAAAAATATTATCATTTTTGGTTGAAAGTATAGACTTACAAATATTTTCACAACATTAGAAATGAAATTCTTCACCAATATGATGCCTATCTTCAATCAAGATTAACTAACGAATCCGAAGCCAAAGCAAAACGCACAATTAACGGTAGTGGGTCTGATGATAGATTTTAATAAACGGGACCCGAACAAATGCCTTCTTCCTGTACATCACCTTCAAATCATGTAACTGACGAATTCCTATACATCTCCTTCAAAAAAGCAAAGTAATTAAGCTACATGACCGTTACGGATTGTTTTTGTTGTTGGCTGTGAAAAATGAGCACGGAAATCTGATAGATAGGAAGTTGGAAAGTAATTGCTTGTAACCTATCATTCAATATTTCATAAATTCTGAGACATCTCCTGCAATAAATGCCTATAAATATGACTAACTCTGATTTGTTGCTCTCAATAATCATCTCACTCTTAGTAGTGCATCTTTAAGTCAGGAAAGGTTACAAATCTGCCAGACAAATGGCTTCTGTAAAGGCAGTTAGGGTTGCCATATTTTTTGCACTTTTAGTTACGCTAAGTGCTCTTGTGTTGGGTATGTTTAACTTTCTTTGGGCATCATTTTTGTGTGTTAGATTGCATGATATTTCCCACTGCAAATTTTGCATTTGAAAAACTATTCTCATGTCTATATTTTTATAGAAGTCATCAACTCCTTGGTAAACAATTTTTGTAAACTTTTTTTGAACGAGTATAATGATTGATTTGAAAGTATACAGGAGAAGGAGGTGGCGGTGTGGAATGTTAAAGCTGCCAGCAGAGATGTGTGCTTTCTCTGTATCATCGTTGGGAGCTCGATGTGTGCTCGAGAAGAAATACTAATCCGCTCGTGAAGAATACCAATGCCAGGCAATACATTTTCTACCAATACTTCTCTTCTTTTAAATTTAAAATGAAACCAGGCTTCTAGTTTCTTTTTGTTGAATAATGAGTGGTGTATGTTAAAGTGTATTTCAGTCATCGGGCGTAATTGCAGAGGAGATGGTGGACTGGATTGAGAGCGAGGAATGCTTGCAAAGCTGTGGTTTGCAGAGAATGAGTGTCGGAATATCAACTGACGATCTCTTTGAACATTTTCTACCAAAATCTCGCAGTAGGAGATAATTTGGTCATAGTTAATTTCTTGTCTCTAAGCAGATTATTCAAACACATGTTAACAAGAATGCAAATGCAGAAATATATTTACCTCATCTATGCGAGGCTTACAATACACAAGGCCGGTGAATGATGATAGGGACTGAAGAGTTTTTCCCTTGCTAAAGAATTTGCAGCAGCCCCTGAATAAAGAGCATATGTATTACGTTGTAGCTAATGTTGTATTTAATGTACGCTGTCCTTTTCCATTTGTAGATTGTGTATGAGTTTAGAATTTCTCATACTGTAGGCGTTGTCATATCAGGCACTCTAGCTGTGAATCATGGAACGTTATGCATTTTACATATGAGTCGAGCTTGTAGCTGAATTTATTAATTGAAATTATAATTGCGAAGTGAGTTATGCATTTTACATATGAGTCGAGCTTGTAGCTGAATTTATTAATTGAAATTATAATTGCGAAATGATTTTGGTTATATATTGGGTTTTTCTCCATCGAATTCCATCGCTAATAACTTCGTTCATAATGAATGCACCTAGATATGAATATAGGTTTCATCTCCTTTTTTAGTCTATAATTGCTTTATGAGTTTCTCTCCTGCATAAAAACTTGTGGATTTAAGAATTTGGATGTGGTAATGGTATTTTCTCCGTTGGTCAAATCTTATAAGGATATTGATTACAAAGATAGAATGTTTTTTTTTTTTTTTTGACTGTATGAGATTTTAAGAAGAAATGGCATTAATTTTTGAAATACAAATTTAAGAGTTAGTAGAAAAATCAATGTAGCATCTCCTCAGCACACAATTTTTAAGGAGGAAGAGAAGAGTAACTTCAACCACATATTTTAAGACTAAAATTTATAAATGTGTATCAGATCTAATTTATTTTTATGATTTGAATTGACAAATGTATTAATTTAAAGAAGAAGAAAAATTGTTCAAGAGAGAGGCAAGTGGTGATAGGTAAAATCTATTCTTATATAGATATTATAATGCCTAAATTATATGCTAGTTCATACAAGGTTAAAAGAAATATAAAATCCATATACATCACATGAATCTTCATAACAATGCATGAAAAAAATATGTAAAAGTCAAAATGAATTTAAAAATAAGTGTTTGGATTTATATTTTTAGTAATTTTAAAATCAATTTTTATTTCGATGAAAAATGAGCTCTTTCTAAATTAGCAAGCAAGAGGGATATTAAGGTTATCATAATGAAAATGGTTCTTTTTTGAGATGTTTTAAAATTTTGGTGATTAAAATTCAAACTTTTGCAACTTGTTTTTAGAATCAATTTATTATTTTTTTGTTGAGGTCTTTTTATAAGATTTCTTTTGGTAAAGAAGCTTACATCGAGAATTCTATTCTATCCTTACCTTCATCGCCTTCAAATATGACTTTATAGACTAGGATTTTGCATTGTATTATGATAATCCTTAGGAAGCCCTTAGACCCTTTTCATCTCACATTGTGGAGAAAGGTTGAGTTAATTGCACCCATATCAAGATGTGCAGATATATATTTTTAAAACAAATTCCTTCAAGTTAGATAGGTAGTTGAGAAAAGAGAGGCGTTGAGCATGTTTGAACTCCATTAGAATGTTTATATTTATATCATTTTAATTATATGTAATTAAATTTGTATACAATGTATGAAATTTATTTTCTACATTCTAATGAATAATCAAAGATAAGGATATAACATATTGATGTAAATTAGTCATTACAAAACATATCCAATACAATAATATATTCTCATGAAGTAAATTAAAAAATAGCCTTGAGATAATTATATAAATTGTTACCTTTTTTTAGAGGTTCCATGTTTACTTTTAACTTGGTTGTTTAATTATGTTCAAGGCGTTATTTATGGTATAATATTCTAAAGTTATTTTATTTTCAAAACCCATTGGTTTAAAAGGGAAGTCTAGGTTTGGATCAAGACCCTTATTTTTTATTGATTAGTTTTTCTTGTCAAGATCTTCTAGGTAGTTTTACTTTTTTATTGTATGAATTATTGAATTTTTAATCTCACTTTTTATTATCTAAAGGGTTTGTTTCCTCTCCCATCTAACCTAATTCGAAGAGAAAATTCAAAATCTATTTTATTTCATACATAAATGGTCTCTATGGTGTTAAGATGAAGATTTTAAATTTCAACCATTCATTTGATATAAATACAAATAAAAATAAAAACAAATTTGAAAGACTATGAATTGTATGTTTCCAAGTTAAACAACATAATTTATAGTTAAAATGTCAAACTTAATATAAAACCCTGAACTCTTTGTTAATTGAAAAGCTATCCATTAAATGAACCAAATGTATTCTAGTACCCATACCATTATATTAATTCTTAAGAAGTATCTCAACTAAATATAATTTATTTTAAATCTGAAAATAATTTATTAATAAGGAATATGTTTATTAAAGAAAACTTCAATTAGAAGGTGACAAATGGGAAAGTAGATGAACTAGAGTTTTCAAAATTAGTGGGTATACATGGTGATGATGACAAAGTAGATGATAATTATTTGGAAGGTTTTAGTAGTCTTATGAAGGTGTAGATAATTTTATTCATTCTTGTAGCATCTCTATATGAGAGATTTGTTTGTGGGTTCCTAGGGTGGAATTTTGTTTGTCCCTTTTTGGTTTCCTTTGTATTCTCTCTTTTCCCATGTCATTTGGCCTTGATGTCATTATGATGGTGTGGTGGATTGTTTAGCTAGTGGAAATCTTTAGGAGTGTTTATTTTTGTACATGATTGGATTTCATGACGTTTCTTCCTTTACTCAATAATTATTTGTTAATTTCTTATTGAAGTTATGTTTCTTGACTCTATGTAATGCACTCAGATGCTTGTTGATTTATATGATTTATTTGCATTGGTCATCTTTGTGATGGACATATGATTTGCGGTTATTGTGTTGGGTTATAGGATTATTTCCTATGGTAGAGTTTTGATCTATATCCTTATTATGGGCTCATTTGTCATAGTAGTATTCTTCTATATGGATTTTCTAATGGCTGTGGCTTGGTGGGTTCAATGTTGTGGATTTTTTGTGATATTGTTATCTTTATGGAGGTTCCTTGTATGTTCGAGATTTTATGATTTTTTTGAAAGTTCGTGCTGATGGAGGAATCTTATCTACATATTTTTATGGGTATCCCTACTTAAAATAAGAGGAAGGATGATTTGATACATTAGTCAACACATAGGGATTAGAATATATTGAACTTAAGACTGGTAATTGTACTAGCAGTTTGATAACTACATAACAAATAGATAGTTGCATGTCAATGTGTGATGGCCACACCAACATTTGATCCCTTAATACATTGATCCTAAAGACATCAAATCCACTTTATCTTAATGACCCCCCACCCTCCCTCAAACACACACTCACATTTAAGGATTACGTAGAAAAAATTGTTGAACACATTTTTTATACATATTTTGAGAAATTAATTTTTTTAACTAGAAAACTCTAAACCATGCAAGGCTCCACTAAGTTTTCTTGTGAGCCTCAAAAAGGTGTAGCTTCACGGTGTGTTTGCAAGCTCTCATTCTTGAACAAAAAGTCTTGAATTATTTGAAAATTATCCCTAAGAGATGTGAATGATCCCTATCATTTTCTAGTGATTATAAAAGGGTATAATTATCTATCATATAATCTAAATCTAGCTTGACAACAACCCATCTTAAGCCTAATATCAAGTCCTAAACCTATCTCCAAGCTTAAGCTTGTACAAAATATGTATTATGAAAATTTGTTAGAATTAGAAAGGAGCACAAAATAGAAACTCAAAAAAATGTTTCTTGCATAGAGGACCATCTCAAAATGGGAAGCTAATAGGGGATGATGGATGTTCCTCCATCCTCTAATGCTTCCATCCTCTATATATGAAGGTTCAAAGCACAAAATTGGGATTGATGTAAGGAAACTTGCAAGAAATAATATAACCATTTCCACATAACCCATAATAGATCTGAAATAAATATGCAATTAAAATCCACATACAAGAGAATAGACAACATACCCAAAAAAATTGTGACACAAGATATACCCTGGGAAACCCTCATGGAGGGAGAAAAAACCTAGCATCCATCACCATGTATTATTCAGCAAAAAATACTATTGCAATACAACCATGGAACCTTCAAAGCCATAGCCACCATTGAACAATCTATGTGAACAAGCATGAATCTAGACATCCCATGCCATGGTTCCAACCTTCACAAATGCTCCCTTGGCAACAATATCAAGCCTTGTCCAGTTCGACTCTTTCCTTGTTTTTCCTTCTTCTCACACTCCAACAACTACCTTTGTGGATGCTTGTATAGTAGCAAGTCCCACAAAATCAGCAAGTGGTATTACATAAACCATGTGCTACCTAACCCACTAACCCCACATTTAATATTGAAAATTTTATTATTTTCTCCAATATTAAATAATTACATGAAATATTATCACAATGTTACAATACAACTCATCAAGTATATCCCATGAGAATCTTTACATATTGCATGTCCATCTAGGTACAACATTACATAATAAAATAAAATAATACAATATAAAAATATTATGCAATGTGTGCAACAACAATAATTCAAGAAACATCTCCCTCGTCATTATATTGTTCTTTAAATTTACCTTTGAAAATGTCACTAGCTCTAGTTCTATATATACCTATTGTGTGGCCCTTTTCTTTTACAATAAAAGCATTTGTTGACTCTTTTGTTTTTAATGGACCATTTCTTAGGACTTTGCAAGTATAATGCCTTGGTTATCAGATGATATTCTTTTATAGTCTGCTTTGTGCTCTTTTCTTCTTACAAATAGCTGAAATCATATCTTCTACAATCTGTGAAGTGATTTGGCCCTAATGGAATCTCCATTGAATAAAAATATTATGACTTTTGTTTGAGAGTATGTGCTTACAAATATTTTTACAATATTGGAAATTAAATTCTTCACCAATAGGATACCTACCTTCAATCAAGATTGACTACCAAGTCAATATTAGACCCTAATCAATATTGGAGCACCAAGTCCATAGTAAAGTTAAGTGTCCAAGTGCATCTAACTTTGTTTCTTGAAATATACAATGTCTTAGTAGTAGCTTCAAAGAACTATAATCCAATCACTATCTCATACATCTATCTATAAAAGTTTATGAGAATTGCATATGGTGTATATAGGAAAAGGATCGTAATATAAAACACTAATTATGAACAAATGATTATACTTAATGTTGTTTATTCTCCAAAAATAACTTAAAAATAGTAAAGTAGAAATTCATCAAAAAGAAAAGGTGCACATATTATATCACCTTTGCACAATCGTACCACATTCACCAACATGGAAAAAAAACAAAATTACTTTTGCAAACTTTTTTCTTATCACACACTAGTTTATTATGAGACAACCATATGTACATGTTTTCACAATCCTATTGAGTGAACTCATAAATGGAATATAACTTCTAGCATAATTCATTTGAATGAAAACAAAAGGAACTCTTCTTTTTAGTCTAGTTTCTTAGATATTTCATCGTCATTTAGCACTCACTCTAATACAAAATAAAAGCACAGAATGAATTATTTGATGCATTATTCAACATGTAGGAGCTATAACATATACAACATTAGGATATATAGAATGTGTTTTTTGTAATTGTACTAGCAATTTGATAACTACAAAACAAGAAGACATTTATGTAAAAATGTATGATGATTATACCAACACTCCTCTCTATTTTAGATTAACTAAGATAAAGTTCTGGGAAATCCCCTTTAAGATTTTCTTGTAGACTATCAAGAGGTATTTTGGAAAAAGGTATGGTTTCATTATATACTTTCTCTAATCTCCTACAATTAAAAGAGTTACATGATTCTTCTACTAAGGTGATGATTATGTTCTTTTGGTCTTCATATTTTTTCTTCTTTGGCACCTCTATTAACATGAATCCCACTTCTATTAAGGGGGAGGGTGGTTTATTTGGAGAATATGAGTAGTATTATAAGAAAGTTATTCCTTTTTTGGTTGAGGAGAGATAGAGGGAAAAAGTAGTCCACTTTTTATGGAGCCTATTTATAGATCCTAGGTGTTTTCTTTCTTGGTGGCCTTATGGTAGATATTTCTTTGGCTATTAATGGAAATTTATTTTTCAGAATCATTAAAACCCCAACTTGAAGGTTTGGTCTCTCTAATCCTTTTTGGGGAGCTAACTACTTTATCTCATTTTCTTGACCATACAAAACCTGTATTTTGTGTTATATCTAGATTGTCTGGATTTATTTACTATTATGTAGCAGGTGTTTCCATTCCTCACTTCATTTCTATAAAGCTAATCTTTAATAGGGAATTTTTTTCAGTAATATTCCAAGGCTTCTTTTAAAGCTTGTTATTTCTTTTAGTTGAACCTATTGAATTTTCTTTTTTTGATAAAGGGTTGTGGAAATCCTTTCAAAATTCATTGTAAGCTTTCAATTTCTCTAGCTAGTTTCCTTCCATCCCTAATATTCTTTATTGTAATTATTTTTTTAAAATTAAATTGTAGATCAATTAAATCCTTTTCTTGATTGAACTTAATCAAAATAAAGAGAAATCAATATAAAAATTAGGATAATTAAGAAACCCAATAAAATTGAATTTTCTTTACTTTTGTACTCATCCATGACTTGGATATTATTTTTCATTGTATCCTTACTTTAAAAAAATGATTTTCTTAATTATGTAGACTCTACACTTCTTTATTACTAATAGGTCTCACCTATTTTATCTACATCCTTAGAAGCTCTTTCTTGAGCACACGTGTGTGTGTGTGTGTGTGTGTGTGTGTGTGTGTGTGTGTGTGTGTGTGTACGCATACATGTGTGTGTGTATGTGTGTACACACACACACACACACACACACACACACACACACACACACACACACACACACACATATACACACAAACATACACATAAATATATATATGTATATACATATACATATATATGTATGTATGTATGTATGTATGTTTGTGTGTGTATATGCATACATACATACATACATATATATATATATATGTGTGTGTGTGTGTGTGTGTGTGTGAAGTAATTTTGCTGAGTGTAAAAATAACATAATTATATTTTAATGGTAAACTATTTATCTAGATGGCCTGAGCATCATCATTATCAACATGAGCCATAACCTATGCAAGTTGTCTAATGAGAGATCTCAAATTACTTATATGGTTTAACATTGTGATTCCATCTTTCATTATGAATTTTAGCAAGACTGATAATGGCCTTTTCTTTATCATCTCTACTATTCCACTCTAATAATGTGTTTACATATTTAAGTGGTTTTTATTTTCCACTTACTATTCCCCATAAATTTGTATTCATCAGTTAAATTTGTATTTTTATTTTGTTGGAATTCTTTAGAATAATTGAGAGGAGGGTAAATCAGTTATCCAAGATCTAGATGTACAATTAAAACTCTTCACAATTTAGTGAATCTACATCCTTAAAATATTTTCATCTTGCATACATCAATCAGATTATGCAATCACTCAAACTTGTAGGTTACTGTGAAATCAACTTTGCCAAAATGTAAAAATGAAACATAATAGGCTCAATAACACGTTTGACACAAAGTGTAGAATTGGAGACCCCACGAATCATTTGTTTTTATGATCTCTAATAACAAAAATTGTGCCTAAAATACCAGTATTTCCATGTGACATGCCATCAAAATTCAATTTCACAAATAGGATATGTGAAGGGTACCAATGAATTTCCTTCCTATTAACATTGAATTTAATTGATTGAAGCATTGAACCACACAAAGAAATTTTAATATTGTTCTAAAATTTAATCAATTTTGCATCCTAGAATAAAAGACTTGATAGTTAAGAAGCTTTGTTATGAGAAAGTGAACATTCAAAAGCTTTGTTATAAGAAAGTGAACATTAAGAAGCTTTGTTATATGTCAATCCAATGTAAACAAGAATTAGAGGATACTAGATTCCTTGTTCCTAAATTGCCCCATAAGGAAGCAACACTTAAAAGTAAGGAATTTTGAAGTAATGAGATATAAATATTAAGATGGAGTGTCAACATTGAAAGCTAATATAACGATAGAAATTCTCAAGTCAAAATTTCAAAGGACTAGTGGGGATAATCATGCACTCTGAATACGAGGAGTAATGTCAAATGTCTTGGGCATATTTCCAAATGTCTCGATGCCTTGGTAGCAAATCATTAGCAATGAAAGGGGAAAGATGTTTAGGTCGGTAGGTGTTGTGGACATTTTTACTGGTGGCCGAGAAAACGTTATTAGTCGACACAACATGTCAACACTTCCCCATCACTGTGCAAATTAGGGAGAGGTGACAATAAAAGCTAAAGCCACCGCCAATGTTTGAATATATATACTTTTAGTACAATTTGTTGAACATTTGTATGTCAAAGAGAGTTTTCAGATTCAATTCTTAATGAATCTAGGGATATGTACCTCTTATTTACAGGAAAATTAGATATATACTACATATGAAATATCATTTACTCCCAAATTATTCAAGTTAAAAACAATTATAATTGCATGTCATGCTTCATATTTTTCATTGTCAACTACTATCATTGTGAATGAAATCTGAGCTAGACATCTAGAAAGTTGAAAAGGCACCTAGGAGCGTATGTACGCAATATTGTGCGAAATCTCTGACCGAAAATGCTTATAAATATGTGCAACTTTGGTTTGTGACTCATATTGCCAATCTCTCTTTTACTTGTGCTTCTTGAGGCTAAGAAAGATTGCAGATTGGACGAACAAATGGCTTCTGGTAAGGCAGTGGCAGGTGCACTTATTTTAGCACTTTGGGGCATTATAAGTAGTGTTCCTGTGAGGGGTACGTATATTTCTTTGTCCATTGTTTTCGTTATGAGATTATCTGAATTGATTGTATTTAGAATCGTTCATTATAATGTTTAAAACTACTGTAAAATGTAATCATCTCTTCGAGAAATAAATGTTTCGAGTATTCTTTTAAAATGGTTATTTGTGGTAGAATCCTAAAGATGATTTAGCATGTGCAGGTGAAGGAGGTGTTGTATGCGAGAAGCTTCCAGTAGAGATGTGTGCTTTCTCTGTGTCATCATCTGGAGCTCGGTGTGTACTCGAAAAGAATTACTCCTTTGTCCCCTCCTCACAGAAATCATCAGTCGAATACCAATGCCAGGCAAATACATACATTCTCTTACAATACCACACTTTTTTTTCTCTTTCATTCTTTCTTTTCTAAGGATAGTTTTATTGAATAAGGAATGAGTGGTTTATGTGAAATAATTTTAAAGTCATCCAGCGTAATGGCGGAGAAAATGGTTGAATGGATTGAGAGAATGAGTGTTGGCATGTCAACTGATGGTCTGTCTCAAAATTGTCACTTCGCCTCCAAATTGTGCTCAGACAAGTGCCAAAACAGTTGTCCTAATATTGTCAATCTATACCTCAATTTTGCTGCAGGAGAAGGTATGTGTCCCATTAATTTTTCTTCTCTGTTCTTTATTTCTTGGGAAATAGTTATGATTTTTAATTAAGCACATGATAACAAGAGTACAATGGCAAGAGCATATTTACCTCACCTTTGCGAGGCTTACAAAGCACGAAACAGGAGAATGATCTTGCTAAAGCATTTGCACCTGCTCCTTACTAGAACATATATACGGCATTGCAAATACTATTATCTTTAATCAGTGGTATCGTTTTCATTCAAAGATATTGTGAAATCTATGTATTTAAGATTTCTCTTTCTGTAGATCTTGTAACGTCAGGCATTCTAGCTATGGATCTGTTTGTTCGACTTCAATCGGTCTGGCTAATACTGTATGCTGATGTTATAAGTTGAGAAGACACTTTTTAGTCTAGAAGTCTACATTTAGTGTGTGATTTAATCCATTTGATTGAAAGCAGTCTACTACGGTATGCAGAAATGGTATTTTCTCTTTTATAGCCTTGTTTGGAATCAAATACTATCTTAAATAAAAGGCAATTGATGATGACTACATTCATAGCACGATTTTTGAACACAGCACTGATATTATTGTCAGTTTCATACACAGCAATCATTTACCTATGATCAGGACTCTATTTTTTGGCAACAAGAAAAAAAGGATTAGACTTTAAAGATATCTCAGTAATTCGTTTATAAGCAAGTCATTTACCTCTCCTCTTTGTCGTTTACGCAATTCGATCCACTAGAATGAGATAAACAAGATGTTAGAGTCGCAATGAACTGATATCGGAAATAAAAGGATCTGAGAAATAAAATTATTTATACCAAAAGTGATGGAGGTGGATAGAGTGGATCAAAGACAAACATGAATGCAATGATAAACATTCAAATCAATAAGCAAAACACAAATACATCAAGCTATGCTACAACACTTCATATTCATTAATGTACCTGAAATCTATTACAAATCCTTAGAATGCTACAGCATTCCATCCACTCATGATTCACAATGAGAAACCCAAAATGGGCTCTACTGATCCACCATGATCAGATAAACATCTGACACTAAAATCCTTACATAATGCCTCTATTTATAGAGGTCTAAGAACTCTCTAGACTACAGACCAAACATATTACACATGCTATAATTTATTATAATATTACATATATTAAAACATAGGCGGCTATATTTGTGGGCTGAAATGGCTATTTATTGTGGATGGTTTCATTGTGGGCTGGACGGCTAAGTTGGACTGTTATGGACGGCTCATTGTCTGCTATGTAATTTATTAAGGACGATGCTGGGTTGGGCTGCTGACAATAGTTGTTGGATAGAAATTAATTCTTCCAACACTCCCCCTTAATTTCTGTCACTAATGCTACTGCATTTATATTGTTTTCCCTCATTATAATTATTTCGGGTTTTATGGCTTACCCCTAACCAATGCAATTCTGAAGTGGTTCCAAGCTCACCACGAACTTCTCAAACATTACACAAATGGTTTCAAGATCACCATAAACTTTGCGTTCCAATGGTTTACAAACCAAGCATTCATTGGTTCTACTGACCATGAATCATCACTACGGGAAAATTATCATCACTTTGGCTTTTCTCCTTCTTGACCTACATCAAACTGATTATTGAGTCCATATAAAAAGAAATCCATCTACCAAGATACATGGGTGCCCAGCCGCTGTACTCGCCAGTTCTATAGGAATCCTTTTCAGATACATGGTTCATCAATACATTCAGTCAAACTCTAGGGTGTCGGGTACAACCGATAATGCACCCCTTACAATAGATTATTAACAAGCAATTCTCATTCAATCTTCATCACTTGATCGGGGGATATCAATTCAACAATCTACTATTACATGACCACATTTGACATGACAAAGCCTTAAACATTTTCTCATCCAAATTCCAACACTTAAACTCCAAATCAGCACACACAGAGACATTTGCACTATGACAACAAGCTTTAGCACACCATCTCACCTTTTATTACACCTAAGATAACTAACTTAACTTTAACAACTAATGCATAACAACTAACACACATATTTCAAACACAAACATAATAAAAATTTTCATGATCAATATCTTCCATGTCATGTGTATGCATTCTTTGGCACTCCCGCTTGCACAAAGATGCTCCACATGCTTCTAATCTATGAATGATAGCGTCACACAACACTAACTCAAACACACTTCAACTTTGGCTTTCTTGTTTTCATAGCTTCTTTGTTTCTCATAGCAATCTCTTGACTTGGTCTTCTCTTTATTCTTGCAGAAGATAACTTCAAATGCCATCGCTTGTTGGGCTACGTTGCCACAACACTATTCACCAATTTTAAACGTCTTGAGCTCTCCACGATCTCTAGGATCATATTCCATTAGCTTTGATACCACTTGAAGGAGGTGGATAGAGTGGATCAAAGACAAACATGAATGCAATGATAAACATTCAAATCAATAAGCAAAACACAAATACATCAAGCTATGGTACAACACTTCATATTCATTAATGTACCTGAAATCTATTACAAATTCTTAGAATGCTATAGCATTCCATCCACTCATGATTCACAATGAGAAACCCAAAATGGGCTCTACTGATCCACCATGATCAGATAAACATCTGACACTAAAATCCTTACATAATGCCTCTATTTATAGAGGTCTAAGAACTCTCTAGACTACAGACCAAACATATTACACATGCTATAATTTATTATAATATTACATATACTAAAACATAGGCGGCTATATTTGTGGGCTGAAATGGCTATTTATTGTGGATGGTTTCATTGTGGGTTGGACGGCTAAGTTGGGCTGTTATGGACAACTCATTGTCTGCTATGTAATTTATTAAGGACGGTGCTGGGTTGGGCTACCGACAATAGTAGGTCTGAGAACTTTCTTGAATACAAAATACATTTTACACATGTTATAATATATTAAATATGAGCGGCTGGCTGGAGCGACTGATTAAAATAAACGAATACAATTTTTTTGGGGAAAATTAAATTTGTAGAGGCGCGAGCAGCAGATGTATTAAAATAAACAATTACAATTTTTTTGGGGAAAATTAAATTTTGTTGGAATTTGATAGAATTATATAGTGGCAATAGTTCATCTATGATATGTAAGGATGCATGCAATTTAGGAACTTGAAAAGTAATCTTTTGGAAGGTTTTAGAATTATAGAATCAAGTTTGCATAAATCAAGTTGATCTTACGAATTGTATAACAATCTCTTTTAATCTACAATAATATTTTTGCTATTTTTGTTAAAACACAATATCATAGGTACAACATCTTATTATTGAAAATTATAATTCATTTCTCATGCTAAATGTACAAAAATAAAAGGCCAACAAATTAGGAAATCATCACAGGCAGCATTGAAATATGAGTCCTCCTTTGGATTGGTAAAACATAATTTAGATGGGTTCTCACTTGGTAACTTGGGTTGGATAGAGGCACTTTCTTAATTAAGGATATAAGCAGCAATTTGTTACTTGTCTACATGGTCAACCTAGGTATCCAAATTGCTTATGTGGTGAAGGTCCTAGCTTTGTACCATGGTGTTGATTTAGCAAAGAGGAAGAGGATTTCAAAAAGTCATGATTGAAGGAGATAAGAATAATATAATAAATATCATTAATAATAATGGGAAAGTGGTGTGGGGGATGGAGTATGTCATAGGTAAGGTTAAAAGTTATCTCACCACTGTTGAAGCCTTTCTTTGACATACAACCTGAGATGAGGCAATAATTCCATTGCCCATCAAGTTGGCAAAGTGTTGTTTTATGAAAAATTTAGTTTTTTATGGAAGAGTGTAGCTTGATTTTTGTGATGATTGTATGGCTATCAAGCATGACATTGCCACCTTGGGAAATAATACGACAAACTACTAAGAAACTAATATTTTATAATGATACATACTTTCCCTGGAAACTATGCCAAGAGTTTTTTCTTCCTCTAGATTCGCTGAAAACAATATTTTCTAAAATCCTCTAGTGTAAAAGCTTTCTTCAAAATCAAAGTTTCTTGGTCTGCAACATTCCATTCTATTTTTGGAGGCTTAATATGGAAAATTTAACTATTCTATTTACCTATAGTATTACGATGGGGGAAAAGTTAAATCTAATTGAAATTGATAAATTTGATGATTACAGAAATAATGAGAAGGTTTGAAAAATTCTTTATAATAGTGGTATTGATAAGTGTGTGGAAGGAATTGTGGGATTTTTCCCTACGTTTTTGTAGAAGATCGTAGAGACTTCTAGGATGGCGAGAAGGTTAACACTGATAGCATTTCCTTCGTAGTGACATAAGAGGTGATTGTAATGGTTAATAAACTCAGTATGGAAGGTATCTAGTTTATTACAGACCATAAGGAATCTTAAAAGGAGGAAATTTAAGATTTCCTAGATACTAGGCAAAATATTTTGAGGTTATAGAGTGGATTCAACCAAGGGAAGCTCTTGAGAGAATGAAAGATTATTGCAGTGGTGCTCATTAAGTTTGTGACACTAAAATGGAGGTATTGAATATTTTATTTCTATATTTACCTAAATAAAAATCATTTTAGGAGAGCTATTCAGTTATGTATTCTCTTTTAGATATTTTCCTCTTTGTCTCTATTAATTAGTAACTTTCAAGATAAAGGGTGGTCTCACTTCAGTAGTGTTTGATTTTTAGATAGTATAATATTCATTGAATCTCACCTAATATTTGATTCCCACACTACTCTTTCTATAGAGCTCAGGAATTCCACTACTACCCCTATTTCATCTAGTTCCAAGATGCAAGATGTTTTCCCTTCGAAAACACAAGATATTTCCTCTCCCATGAGATCCACTTGAGTTAGTCACATTCGAAAGGCCAAAATTTAAAAAAAAATTGTTGAGGACCTAGTTGAACTATCAAAACACTCAAATTTCTCTTGTTTCGTGGAGTTTATGTAGAACCCTAATAATTTTAATCATGTATTATACTGTAGAAATCATGCTACACCTATTTTTTCCTATCTTCTCACATGACCTAGTTCTATTATCCTAGGGATCCGTTCATCTTGATCTCCCTTACTAAATACCCTACCTAAGTCTCCTTGTGGTCTTAGTGGGGAAGATATTTTTGGCAAAGTAGAAGGACTATGTATCTACCATAATAATATTAAATTAGTCACTATGTAGCTTCTTTATTAGCTCTATATTATGAAAAGAAAATTTGATGAGTTGGAGGTCATTGTTCAATCTTAAACAAGAGCCAAGTACTACACAATTGGGAATTCAAGAAAGAGTAGATTGTGGAGATGAAAAGACAAGTTCCCACAAAGGAGAAAAGATGGATAACCTCAAAGCCCTTGCCTCTATGAAGGAGTCCCTATTGGAAGAGTAGGTATTTGAGCTAAAAAATGAGATTAAGATGATGCAAGAGAAGAGAAACAAGCTCATTAGCGGAATTTAGGCCATGCTAGAGAAGATGAAGAAGAAAAGAAAGATAAGGAAGGATGTTTTCTAAATGTCTGCAAGGAAGGTTTTTCCAATTGGTGATGTAGCCTCCTCCTAGATAACTAAGATGGATTCTTTCCTAGAAAAGCTCAAGGAATTAAACAAGTTCTTTTTGTTACCATTTAGGAGTGTTGGGTAGCATTGTTAGTTGGGTGTGTTGGTCTCCATTTTTATGTTGTACAAGTGGTGATTTTGTTTATTCATGGTTAGTGGTGTTCAATGCTAGTGGTTCTTTGTTGCTTGTTTATGTTCATTTATGGTTTTTCCTATTTTCAATAGTTGTTGTTAGTTGCTAGAATTCATTTCTTGTAAATTTTCTTTATATCTTCATTTGGACTTGACATTATTTTTTTTCTAGGGGTTTGAGACCTTTCGTTATTTATCTAATCATAACATTCAAATATACAATCGATAGATTTCATAATGATGCAAGAAGCATAATAATAAGAAATGTAAGTCAATTTTACTATTATTTTACAAACTCTTTTCTATGTGGAAAATGACTCTAATTTGAAATATTATATTTTTTAAAGAAGAAACTCTATGGGTAAAAAAATACTTGTATCAAACATCGAGTTAGTATATAATGGTCAATATTTAGTTTTTTTCGCATAATGTATTGGTTAAATGGTTGTGGTGTTTTGATGACAACAAAGGTTCACACCTCCACTATTTCCTTGTGATCTTAAGCTCATACCTTGTGATTATGTAATGTGATTATATATTTGATAAAAAAAATATTGATAATTGCAAATGCAATTCTTGGATATGAACTCTTTAGTTTATAGCTTTGTGTCATAAATAATTCATGTAAGCTATAAAGAGTCATGTTTTGCCACCATCGAAAGTCATGATATTAAATTTTATTTTTTTTGTAGTTTTAAAAGAAGTATATAATGGTAAAGAGAGAAAGGTAAAAACATATTAAAAGTTCAATTTGAAAGCGGAAAATTGAGGGATAGATTCTATAATTGTATACCAAACCTTTGAAATGTTTACAATTCAAATCTATTCTAAGGTGAGAAAGACATGAAATGGGAATGGTCCTTAATAGTCTTTGTAGATTAAAATAGATAATTACATGTTATATACTAAATACTAATGTTAATTTAATTATTGGTATGTTTTTAATTACATAAATAATAGTCTATCCTAGGTTACTTTAATAGATATGGGTAAAATAAAAAAGTCAAGTAAATTTACTTTGTCTTTTTCATCTATTTGACTTGCATGTGAACTATTATTATCAACCTGGTCAAATTTATAAATACCAAATGTCATGACAATGAATCATTCAAAGAACCTATATTTTTCGACATTTGTATAATCAAAGGACTATAAAATTAATTTGATAATTTTAACCATTAACATAATTTAGTGTATAAAAATCAAGACATTATACCAATTGTTATTTTAAGCATGAATGAAATTAAATTATTTTAAGCACTTAGATGGACATGCATAGAAACAAAATTAATTTGATGCGATATATCTTGAGGAACACATGTAGAAATACTTGTCAAAGAATTTTGTTAGTTGGATATAGGTAATATAACCTAAGGCATACTTGTACCTATAAAAACATGAACAAAGATAGGAACAAAGCCAACAAGAGGTATAAAACTTAAATATTTTAATTTTAAAATAAATTATTCTCTTTCTTGTATACCTTACATCTTGCCAAATATGCTTTTGAATATTCAACTCAATTTATACTTCATCAAGATAATCTGAGGACCAACATTAGAAGTAGCATATATATATATATATATATATATATATATATATATATACATGTATATGTATATGTGTGTGTGTGTGTATATATATATATATACATATATATATATATATATATATATATATACATGTATATATATATGTGTATATATATATATATACATGTATATATATATGTGTGTGTGTGTGTGTGTGTGTGTGTATACACACACACACACACACACACACATATATATATATATACACACACATATATATATGCTACTATAACTTAACTAGGCTCCTCTAGATTGTTACTTGAATCTAATTTCATATATGAGGAATAGTGAAAGATAGGTGGCACAAACTAAGATGTTGGATTATGATAAGGTTTAAAAAAAATTTATTGGGAAATCATAGCTTCATGATTAGCACAGTTTAGGTTTTTAAATATCTATATAAAAACTGTTCATCCAAAGTGCATCTAGCTAAAAAGTATAGGGCTTAGGGATTCTATTGTTGTCCATATTAAGAGCCTCTTGATAATTATGGTCAAGTGCTGAATATATATCATCTTCCTCATAATAAATTTGATATCTTGTATGTGGCTATGACATCCACAAAAAAATTGAGTAGCCCTAGTTTGCTTTTTCTCATGTTAAGATACATTTATATTATCACTGAGTGATTGTGCATTCAATATAGCTTCTTTGTATATATTCAAAGTATCAATAACCAAGAGTATAGTTGGCTCACCATTCTCCTTAGCCATCCATGTTTACTTATTGAACATTCCACTTGTAACACAAAAGTCAAAGAAAACACTCAAAAATTTCAAATCTCAAGTTTGATTAGAAATATAAAATGTCTAAAATAAGATGTTGGATTATGATAAGGTTTAAAAAAAGAAAACTGGGAAATCATAGCTTCATTATTAGCATGGTTTAGGTTTTTAAATATCAATACAAAAAATTTTCATCCAATGTGGATCCAGCTAAAACGTATAGGGTTTAGGGATTCTATTGTTGTCCATATTAAGAGCCTTTTGATAATTATGGTCAAGTGCTAAATAAAGTATATCATCTTCCTAATAATAAATTTGATATCTTTTATGTGGTTATGATATCCACAACAAAATTGAGTAGGCCTAGTTTGATTTTTCTCATGTTAAGATACATTTATATTATCACTGAGTGATTGTGTATTCAATATAGCTTCTTCATATATATTAAAAGTATCAATAACCAAGAGTATAGTGGGCTCAACATTCGCCTTAGCCATCCATGTTTACTTATTGAACATTCCACTTGTAACAAAAAAGTCAAAGAAGACACAAAAATTTTTCAAAGCTTTAGTTTGATTAGAAATATAAAATGCCTAAAATAAGTATCATTCAACAAACTAAACAAAACTCTAGATTGGAGATTTTGGAAATCTTATAGAAACTCAAAGTTTGTTGATGTGGCCAAATTTAGATAAAATGTGGTAGATAAAATTATCTCTTCTTTAATACTCTACAATAGGAGCTAGAGTACATGAATAAAAAAATAAGAAATTGTGAGGAGACTCAATTGATTACTATCTGATTGCTGAAATAAGGACCTGCTCCTAATATGTACACATCAACCCAAAAAGACTTCCTTGTTAGGTACTCTCAAGGAGTTCAACAAGGAAAGATGATATTCATCTCCCTCTTATTTAATTTCTCTATGTGTTATTTCTAGACTTTGGTAGTTCTAGTTGCTAGCCTTTTTTGTTGGTTGAATTCTCTTCTCATAAATTACTTTGGAACATTATTTTTTGTTGGGTTAAATCCCTTTCCAATTTATCTAATTAGAACATAAATACAATAAAGAGATTTCAAATTCCCTTCCTCCTATTGAGTAAATCTTAACATTGCTAGGCTCCTAACCTTGCATGAAACTTTTACTCAAGATTATGGTTCTTTGACTCGAAGCTACTGTTACCTCTGGTTTTACCGCCAAGGGTTTAAATTTGAATGCGTGGCTCATGTAACGGTTAGTCTTGAATTAGTATTTTAATGCTACGACCCGTGACACGTGTCAGGTGGGGCCGTGTTGCAAGGCGATGCTAGGTGTGCCGACATAGAGGGCGGAAGCACGAGGTACAACGAGTCCTCACGATCGTCGGATTGGGTCGCATCGACGGATGGCGCCATCTCACTATGGCAGAGATGCACGGATTTTATCATGGCGACATAGCGACCATCTGCCATGTGGATTGACATGGACCAGGCCTCACCAAGGATTGCTAGGTGTCATCCAGAGTGCAGTGCAATTGCAGAGGTGGCGCCGAGTGGGATGGGTCCGATCGCAGATCGCAGAGTACGACAGGTCAGAAGTTTCACGGCCTGGAGGTTTCAAAAAATGGCGAGGCGCCATAGTACCAACGGAAAACCAATGTGTTTTCTGATGGCGACATAGCGCCCAAACGGAAAGTTCACCATGGCGAGGAATGATCAGGCAGATGGGTCCCATCGGTACTCTGCAACGCAATTTGTCAGCCCGGCGTCAGGATAGCGAATCAGATGGCGACATGTGTAAATCTCAAGGCATGCTATCAATGGGCGCTATGGCGCTATGGGAATTTGGTCTCGATTTCTGCATAGCGACATGGCGCCTAGCTGACACGTGGTCACTCTGTGGATCAAGTCTTGGGTTGCCAGCTGGTGTTTCGTCAAACCAAATAGGGAAGTGCCATGTGTATGAGTCAGTGCATAGTGTACAACGGGCCCAGTAGTCTTAGAAGGAATGGTGAGTCTTCACGATCATCAAATCTGCAGGGATCTACGACTGGCACTGTCTCGCTATCGAGAACTGCCCGGGAGTTAACATCGGTGACATAGCATCCAGTCACACAGAAAGGGTGGTAAGCGCCCAGTCAAATGTAAAGGGACTACCAGGGTGGCGAGATCAAAGGTGTGATTGGCCTGCATGGCCTAGTTGGCTCGTCGAGCCTTTTGACTGATCGATTCGATGGATGCATGAACCATGAATGATGAGAAATCAGGGTTTTGCCATGAATCCGATGGTGGGATTAATTGCCACCAACTCAGAATGAATGCCAAGCACAGAAAGACACTCCATCCATCTGATCGATCCATCTACCATGTCAGGGAATGTTGTGGCGTCGTTCCTGTCTTCTCCAGGCTCTTTCTTAGAGGGATATCAGATTTCTTGGTATGCAGGCCATGTTCAATTAGATCTTTGATTGGATTCTCAGGATGGAAACTTAATGCCAGTAGGTGAGAAGTGAATGTAATGCAAAAATCTTCAGTTATGCCTAATCTATAAAGGCAATTTGGTGATCTGTTCTTAGGGTCGACTCTTCCTGATTTTCTTTGCTACTGCTTGCAGACTTGCAGTGTAAAAATCCCTTTGTCTTTGAGCTAGATAAGCATCTTGTATCATATCTTTCAGCCATCAACATGTATGTGCATCATTTTGCCTCTCATTGATGTATTGTTGAGATCAGTGGTCTGCATACTGTATCTATCTTTGGCCTATTGAATAATATACAAGCGAAATCTTCTTTTCCTGGTGTTATTCAGTTGGTTTCCTGATCTGTATGTGGTTGTTGATCGATATAAGTCTGAATGAATGTATGACTTTGGATGTTACCCTAGTTCTGTAGTGCATATATGGGCAGAAATGAGTCTGAACACTCTGTTTTGGTGCATTACCACCTTAGATTAGACTAGGTAGATTTTCTTTCGTGCTCTCTTTCTCCCTTTTTATTTTGAGAATAGATAGGTGCACCCTGACAGTAAGAGGAAGCCGGCCTTCTCCAGAGACTCAACCTCGTAGTTCAAGTCCCACAACTTGGAGGTTGTTTCCATGTTTCACTAGGTTGTCCTCGCGCATGGGCCTTGGACAAGGGTGCAAACCTAAGTGAGAACAATTTTTGGCATGCCCGGTGGGACTCATATCAGAAGATTTTAGGTCTACTGGTGTCAAGAAGAAAGAATTCCAGAAATAAATGCTGAAGAAGTAGTGTTGGCTTCAGTTTTCAAGCCTTCAACAGGCTGATTCTTCAAGTACTTGGCGACTCTAAACATCAAAAAGTTTGGTTCCAGACCAAGTTTGCAGTGATTCATGCCCAGGACTGAAACAAGGGCGTCTTCTAGAGGTAAATTTCAATATCAAGAGCTTTCTCTTTCAAATCCTAGGAGAAGAAGGACTAGAACTTCATTATCACCAGTTAGGGGTAGAATAATAGTTGATATACCTATAAGATCTGTCTCTACTCCCCCTACTGTTCGAACTCAGCCTAGATTGTCATCAACACTCATCAATAGGACACTTGTTTATATGGCATAGCCAAGAGTTCATCCTTTTGCCACCTTTAATGGTGGAAGTCCTTTGCTGTTAGCCCAAAGACATGATATACCATTATTTGGACTAAAAAGTATACCTAATTTTACTGGTGAAACTTCTATTTCCCCTTTAGAGCATATCCAAGAGGTAGCGAATGTCTGCAATATTCATGGTATTACAGAAGATGATGTTGCTGTCAGACTTCTAGCCTCATCTTTAAAAGGAAAATCATTACAGTGGTATAGAGGCTTAGCTCATGGTTCCATAACTGATTGGGATGGACTAGGAGCAGGATTATGCAAACATTTTGAGGATAAGAGTGACCATTTGTCACTACTAGAGCAGCTGACTACAATAAAAAGAGCCCCCCATGAATGTATGACTGATTTTAAGTATAGATTCCAAAAGACATGGGATAGAATACCTACTATAGTGAAACCTACCCCTGGTAATGCCTTCTTGCATTACCTTAGAGCTTTCAACAGTGACATTGCCACTACAATCCAAACTATGGGAGGAGATACATTACCGAATGCTTATGAGACAGCTATAAAAGCTGAGAACATCCTAATACAAGGAGGAAAGTTGGCTCCAAGGCCTCCTATGCCTTTCTTTCCTGATGTTCCCAACCATCAACTAGCAATAGCCCCCCTTCCTACAATTTCTACATCACAAGCCCTTACTCCAGTTCCCCAAGCTTCCACATCCTCAAACGGAATAGATGAACTCAAGGAAATGCTCCAAGGTCTAGTGCTGAATACAGATAAAAGAGAGAGTACTCTGGATAAAAAATTGCAAGAGCAGGGGAAGGAGTTGAAGGACCAAGGGAAGAGATTAGAGGATAGTTTTTCTGTAATACAAAAAATGAGTAACAAGGTGGTGGTCTTAGAAAGGAAGCAAGCCCAAAGTGGCAAGCCTCCCCAATTACAACATTAGGCTCCAAGTGGTGGTAGGCCTCCTAATCATTGGAATAGCTCTTTTGATCAGAATAGGCAAAATAGTCATGCTGTTGCTTCAAGCTCAAATCAGAACAGAGCTTTAGTTCCTCAAAATAACTTAGCCCAAGATCAAGACTTCTGTCCTTCATGTAACTATTCTTATACCTATTGCCTATGTCAGAAGCCAGAATCTTATTTGGCCCTAATTGTCCAGGAGCCCGCAGTAAAGCAATCATACAAGGAAGATCATCCCAAGGAGGCCTCATATATTCAGAGGGAGGGTGATTGCTCTTTCATGAATCACCAAATGGAGGAGCATTGTAATGTAAACCAAGATTTCATTGCTCATAACACAAGAAGCAAGAAGAGAGCTATGGAACATACTGCCCCCCTTTCTCCTAAGCAGGCCTCAACTTCAAGTGTTACACCTCATACACAAACAACAAATGAGCAGACAAACACTTCACAACAGCAAAGGCAACGTCCAAGAAAGGAGGATGCAAGTGATCCCTATGTTGCTCCATCTCAACCTCTCATGAGTACAGCTCCCAAAGTTTTCACCAAAATTCTTAATGCACCCTTGAGTGTGGTAGAGCAAATGAAGAAAACCAATGTAAGCATTTCCATGTGGGATGCCGTTGCCACCATACCAATGCAGAAAAGGATGCTGCAGCAAGAATTGGAAAAGATTGAACCCAAAGATCAGTCATCTACCATGGAGAGTGACACTAGTTTAGTACAACCAGCAAGTGATGTGGAGACAAATAAAAAGGTTAGACCTCCTCCATTCTATGTTTCTCTGATTATAGGGGGCAAATTAGTCCATAATTGCATGATAGATTCAGGGGCTAGTAGCTCAGTAATGCCTAGGTGTGTTGCTGATGCTTTAGGAATGAAATATGAGCCCATTATTAGGGATGTGTTACAACTAGATGGGAGTACTGTCAAAACTGTAGGCATCCTTAGGAATGTGCAAATGGCCCTACATGCATGCCCTGGTTGTACTGTGATTCAAGACATATCTGTTGCTGAAGTCGAGCCCTATTTTGCCATCTGTCTTTCAAGAGACTTCACTACCCAAATAGGTGGATTCATATCTGCTGATTGGTCTTATATGTCATTTAAGACCAGATATGGGGCCAATGCTTCAATTAGAGCAGAACCTCAAGCCCTTCATCACACTGAACCTTACACCCCCAACTTCATTAATATGAATTGCCCTATTCTAGAGATGGATGAAAATGACATAATAAATGAGCCTGCCACCTCCATAGCAGAGATTCCTGATTTCTTCTTAGATGAGTGGGAAAATACATGTCAGTTTAAGCCTATGTCGGAAACTCTTGAGACAGGCCTTAGTACATATTGCATAATAGAGAAGGAGGCTCAAGTTCTTGATCTTGTTGGAGCTAATGATGACATAAGTGGAATATGGAGTATGTACTTTGATGGCTCAAGGAATAGAAATGGATCAGGGGCTGGTGTTATGTTTATCTCTCCTGCACAAATAAGATACTACTTCTCTTTTAGGCTCCAATTCAGTTGTACCAATAATGTGGCCGAGTATGAATCTTTTATCCAAGGTCTCCTACTTGCCCAAAAGAGGGGAATTCAAGCCTTGAAAGTATATGGAGACAGTGAGTTGGTAGTGAACCAAGTGAGAAATTAGAATATCACCAAAAATGGCTTGCTCAAGTCTTACAAACACAGAGTCTGGGATTTTCTTGAGGGTTTCCAAGCATTTAATATCCAAAGCATTCCTAGGAAAGAAAACAAATATGCTGATAGACTTGCAGCAGTGGGTGCATCTTATGATGTGTCAGGGAATCTTAAGGAAGAGAAGAAGCAACAAATAAAGGTGGTAGTAAGGCCTGCTATTCCTGATAATAATACTCATTGGCAAGTGTTTGAGTCTGATGAGAAGATTGTGAGTTTCTTGCAGAATGAAGCAGAATTTTCAGAAAGAAATCAATCAAGACTACAAGATCAGTATGGTGATCAGATCATTCACCTCAGTTCCAACAAGTTTCCCAAGGGTCTCATTACCTTGGAGAGTGTCTTTAATCCTGATGATCAGACAAGAGGCAAAGGAATGAATCTAGCTGCAGAAAAAGATGATCATGCCCCAGTTACAATTGTTGATGGAAAATCTCTTAACATGGGGAAGGTATGTTCTGAGGCTGAGCATGAAAATTTCATTCATCTATGTCAAGAATTTAATGATGTGTTTGCTTGGACATATGATGACTTCAAGGGGTTTGACCCTAGTTTGTTTCAGCATACCATAGATTTAGTTGATAGGGTCAAACTAGTAAGGCAAAAACAGAGGCCAATGAATCCCAAGATTGAACCCTTAATGAGGAAGGAACTATCCAAGTTGATTGAAGCTAACATAATTTTTCCTATCAAACACTCATCATGGGTAGCTAACCTTGTCTCTGTAAGGAAGAAGAATGGAGATATCAGATTATGTGTGGACTTTAGGGATCTTAATCAAGCTTCCCTTAAAGATCACCATCCTCTCCCTTCTATGGAGCAAATTCCGTCCAAGGTCAGTGGGTCAAGGAGGTTCTCTTTTCTTGATGGATTTTTTGGTTATAACCAAGTGTTGGTTAAAGAATCTAACAAATATAAGACATCATTTACTACTAAATGGGGCACCTATGCTTATTGCAAGATGCCATTTGGACTAAGAAATGCAGGTGCCACATTCCAAAAGGCAATGGAGGTGGATTTCAAAAGATTAATTGACAAGTTTGTCTTAGTATACCTTGATGATATAACTGTATATTCCAAGAATGTAGAAGATTATCTTGTTCATTTGAGACAACTATTTCTAAGATGTAGAGAGGTTGGGGTTTCCCTCAACCCAGCCAAGTGTGTCTTTGCTACAAGCCAAGGAAAATTACTGGGACACATTGCATCTAAGGATGGATTGACCATTGAACCAGAAAGAACAAAAGCAATACTTGCCCTTCCTCTCCCTAAACACAAGAAGGGGCTGCAAAGTTTCCTTGGTAGGATAAATTTTGTAAGAAGGTTTATTCCTAATCTTGCCATCATGGTGAAACCCCTTACAACCATGCTTAGGAAAGATACAGTCCTCTCATGGACCAAGGAGGGGAAGGAGAGTTTTGAAGAAATCAAGGCAACCATAGCCTCAGCCCCCACTCTCATGAACCCAAATTTTGAGAAAGATTTCATCCTCTACACTTTAGGTGGTGAGTCAAGTATTTCTGCTGTCTTGACTTAGACAAATGACAAGAATGAGGAGCAACCCATAGCCTTCTTTAGTGAAGGACTCAAGGAATATGAAGATAAGTATAGCTTTGTTGAGAAGCAAGCCCTTGCAGTCATTAGAGCCTTGAAGAAATTTAGACACCTCTTATCCCACAATAGGATCCATTTTTTGGTGCCCCATGCGAGTGTAAAAGACTTCCTGTTAAGCAAAGATATCAGTGAGAAGAGGGCTGGATGGATCACTAGGGTAATGGAATATGATGTTGATATTCAGATTACCAAATTGGTAAGAGGGAGAGGATTATGCAAAGAAATGTTATCAAGTCAGGATTCAGATGAAGGGACTGCTATGGTAATAATAGAGCAGCAGGAGGTAAGAAATGGTAATGGTCCTAGGAGCTGGATGGATGACATGAGGAACTTTTTATCAGGGAATGGATACCCTCAGGGATTGGACAGAGCTAAAAGAAGACAATATAGGTTGCAGTCCATTCCCTATGTTGTGATTGATGATATCCTATTCAGGAGGGATTTTAATGGGACTCTGTTGAGATGTATTGAAGAGGATCAGGTTGAGAGGATGATTAAAGAACTTCATGATGGCCCTGATGGTGGGCACTTCTCTGCAAGAACAACCGCCATGAAGATCATGAGGGCTTGGTATTACTGGCCATCTCTGTTTCATGATTGTTATAGGTATGTGAGAAAATGTGAAAAATGTGCTTTTTTCTCAGGCAAATAGAGACTTGCAGCTCTTCCTCTTCATCCTATTCAGGTGGATCAGCCCTTCACCCAGTGGGGGTTGGATTTTATAGGCCCCATTAATCCTCCATCTAGTGCAGGTCATAAATGGATCTTGGCTGCTACTGATTATTTCACTAGGTGGACAGAGGCAGTTGCCTTGAAGGATGCTACAGAGCCATCAATTGTTGAATTCCTTGATGGAATTGTATCTAGGTTTTGTGCTCCTTCTACTATCATCTCAGATAATGCCAAATCTTTTGTTGGAACCCAGATTTGTGCATGGGCAATGAGTCACAATATCTGTCTGAGCACATCATCAAATTACTACCCCCAGGGTAATGGTTTGGCTGAATCTTCCAACAAGAATCTGATCATAATCATAAGGAGAATGATAGAAGACAATCAGAGGGTCTGGCATAAAAAATTAAGGACTGCTCTGTGGGCTGATAGGATAACACCCAAGAGATCTATTGGGAATTCACCTTTTGTGCTGGTATATGGTAGGGAGGCTAGACTTCCAATCTCGTTGGAATTCCCATCCTTGGAGTTGTCTCATCAGCTAGAATTGGTTGAAAATAGTTCCATGTTAGTAAGAATGGCAAAGTTGATTGAACTGGAAGAAAAGAGAAACAAAGCTATGCAAACCCTGGAGATACACCAGCAGCAGATGAAGAAGAGTTTTGATAAGAAGGCAAGGGCCAGAACCTTCAGAGAGGGAGATTTAGTTCTCAAGTGGGACTCAGACAGAGCAAAACCAGGAAGGCACTCCAAATTTCATCCACTATGGAGTGGCCCTTATCTGATCTCCAGTTGCAAACAGGTCAATGCGTTCCAGCTAAGCAGGGCAAATGGCAAAATTTTTCCCATTCCAGTTAATGGGATTCATCTGAAGCCCTGCTTCTGAAGGATTGTGAATCCATGTACATAGTTAGTGTTAGTCTAGTTGCTTCCTATTTGTTTCTGTTTTGCAATAAGTGCGCGTGCACATGGCTCTCTTCTTGAGTCGCCAGTTTCCGAAGTTTTGACAAGTCTCAGGTTGCTGAGGAGGTTCTATTTTTTGTTTCCAGTCGTAGAGATAGAGCTAGAGTTTGGGGGTTTTCAATGTTTTGATTTCCTCATTAAGGGTTATGGTTTCTTTTAGCTCTTGATTCCATACCTTCCAGGTCCTCTTTTCTGACTCCATGGCCCAATGGATCATTCTCAGGCACCGGTCATGCATTGAGCAGGCTCATGCCCCCTGTGAGTTGCCAGATGTGTTACCTCTTGTTTTACCACCAAGGATTTAAATTTGAATGAGTGGCTCATGCAACGGTTAGTCCTGGATTAGTATTTTAATGCTACGACCCACGACACATGTCAGGTGGGGCCGTGTTGCAAGGTGATGCCAAGTGTGCTGACATAGAGGGCGGAAGCACGAGGTACGATGAGTCCTCACGATCATCGGATTGGGTCGCATCGATGGATGGCGCCATCTCGCTATGGCAGAGATGCATGAATTTTATCATGGCGACATAGCGACCATCCGCCACATGGATTGACATGGACCAAGCCTCACCAAGGATTTCTAGGTGTCATCCAGAGTGCGGTGCAGTTGTAGAGGTGGTGCCGAGTGGGATGGGTTCAGTCGCAGATCGCAAAGTACGGCAGGTCAAAAGTTTCACGGCCCGGAGGTTTCAAAAAATGGCAAGGTACCATGGCGCCAACGGAAAAACAATGCGTTTCCCGATGGCGACATAGCGCCCAAACGAAAAGTTCACCGTGGCGAGGAATGATTAGGCAGATGGGTCTCGTCGGTACACTACAACGCAAGTTGTCAGCCTTGCGTCAGGATAGCGAATTGGATGGGGACACGTGTAAATCTCAGGGCATGCTATCAGTGGGCACTATGGCACTATGGGAATTTGGTCTCGATTTTTGCAGAGTGACATGGCGCCTAGCTGACACGTGGTCGCTCTGTGGATCATGTCTTGGGTTGCCAGCTGGTGTTTCGTTGAACCAAATAGGGAAGTGCCATGTGTATGAGTCAGTGCATAGCGTACAGTGGGCCCAGTAGTCTTAGAAGGAATGGCGAGTCTTCACGATCGTCGGATCCGCAGGGATCTACGACTGGCACTATCTCGCTATCGAGAACTGCCCGGGAGTTAACATTGGCGACATAGCACCCAGTCGCACGGAAAGGGTTGTAAGCGCCCAGTCAAACGTAAAGGGACTGCTAGGGTGGCGAGATCGAAGGTGTGATTGGCCTGCATGGCCCAGTTGGCTTGTCGAGCTTTTTGATTGATCGATTCAATGGATGCACGAATCATGAATGATGAGAAATCAGGGTTTTCCCATGAATCCGATGGTGGGATTAATTGCCACCAACTCAGAATGAATGCCAAGCACATAAAGACACTCCATCCATCCGGTTGATCCATCTACCATGTCAGGGAATGTTGTGGCGCCGTTCCTGTCTTCTCCAGGCTCTTTCTTAGAGGGATATCAAATTTCTTGGTATGCAGGCCATGTTCAATCAGATCTTTGATTGGATTCTCAGGATGGAAAGTTAATGCCAGTAGGTGAGAAGTGAATGTAATGCAGAAATCTTTAGTTATGCCTAATCTATAAAGGCAATTTGGTGATCTGTTCTTAGGGTCGACTCTTCCTGATTTTCTCTGCTACTGCTTGCAGACTTGCAGTGTAAAAATCCCTTTGTCTCTGAGCTAGATAAGCATCTTGTATCATCTCTTTCAGCCATCAACATGTATGTGCATCGTTTTGCCTCTCATTGATGTATTGTTGAGATCAGTGGTTTGCATATTGTATCTATCTTTGGCCTATTGAATAATATACAAGCGAAATCTTCTTTTCCTGGTGTTATTCAGTTGGTTCCTGATCTGTATGTGATTGTTGATCGATATAAGTCTGAATGAATGTATGACTTTGGATGTTACCCTAGTTCTGTAGTGCATATATGGGTAGAAATTAGTCTGAACACTCTGTTTTGGTGCATCACTGCCTTAGATTAGACTAGGTAGATTTGCTTTCGTGCTCTCTTTCTCCCTTTTTCTTCTGAGAATAGATAGGTGCGCCCTGGCAGTAAGAGGAAGTCGGCCTTCTCCAGAGACTCAACCTCGTAGTTCAAGTCCCATAGCTTGGAGGTTGTTTCCATGTTTCACTAGGTTGTCCTCGCGCATGGGCCTTGGACAAGGGTGCAAACCTAAGTGACAACAGTTACATCACCCAGATGATCAATGGATTAAAATTTAGAACCAAGAGCTTACTAGGATGGGCCTTTCCTTAGAGCTTTGAAACCTCCTTCCATGTTATAGTATCCCTTTCACCCTAGTGGATGACTCCTCGGTTTGGAAACTTACCCCCTCAGGTGATTTTACAATGAAGTTGTCTTATCTTTGTTGTCTTGTGTTGGGGGGGGGGGGGGGGGGGGGGTTAGCCCTAGGAGATTGGAGAAAGGTCTAGGACCCTTGGATCATGCCATAGATAAATTTATTCTAGTGTACAACTTTACATGGGTCTATCCTTATGGTGGATAACCTTCAAAGAAGAGGTTGTCAGCTAGCTAACTACATTGTGTCTTATGTTATCAAGATTTGGAATCTATCAAACACCTCTTTATCCACTTCCCTTTTTCCTCAGATGTGTGGAGGGGGGTTCTTTCCTTATGGGAGGTGTAGTGGTGTGTTGCTGAAATCTTGCAACAATTTGTTCATTGGGACAGTCCTTCTTTCCACCCATGCCTAAAAAAATTATGGACAATAATCCCAACATATTTTTGGAGAATCTAGAAGGAGCAGAATAATAGAATCTTCAGAGACAAAGCCACTACCACTTCAGTGGTGACCCAACATGTTATCAGACTTATCAAAGAATATAGTGAGATCTAGTGGTAGAACTCCCCCTAAATCCCTCATGCAGATATGATACGCATTGGGCTTTTGCTTGGGACTTAGGCCCAAAGGTAGAATAGTTTGACAATTCCAAAGTTATGCCTAGGAGTACAATGGTGTAGCACCCCCCTGAGTCTTGGCTAAAACTTGACTTCAAAGGTTCGGCCATGGTGGGTAGCACTTGTCATATCATAATTTTAACATAGGATTTTAATAATAATTAAATAATAAAATGTTATTAAATAAATAATGATAATGAATTTATATTAAATCTAATACTAAAATATAAAGCTAGGAAATAATCATTATCTAATCTATATTATTAATAAAATAATATTTAGTGTGATGTTTTAAATTATTTAAAATTAATAAAATTTCAGTAAGTAAAGAAATAAAATTAGATACAAGAGACAATATTGTAGAAAGTATGTTAATTTTCTAAATAGAATTTGATAATAAATAATAATAAACACAAATGAGTAAGTAACTAAACAATATAAAATAGAATAATATAAATTAACTAAATATAATCAAAAGTCAAGAGATCTTTAAGAAATAGAAATGACTCCTAAAAATTAAGATATTAAAGGGAGGAGAGTTTATTTTAGAGAGGAAAAACAAGGAGGAGATGAGAGGAGTTCGAAAAGGAAAAATGGAAGAGGAAAGAATATGAAGAAAATAAGGAAGTGACTTTTTGAAAAGGTGTCAATGATATTAAAAGGATGTGAACCTTTGAAAGGGTCATAATTATGAATAGTTGTGACTCTTCAAAAATATTGTGATTATAAAATTGTGGGACTTTTTCAAAGGATTTTAGTTATGAAGTGTTGTGACTTTTTGAAAGTGTTATAACTATGAAGTAATTGTGACTTTTCAAAGGATTTGTATTATGAAAGGGTGTAACTCTTGGAAAATAAGAAGGTAAGAAAGGTGTGTTTAGGAATTATATTTGATTAATTATGTTTATGAATTAATTTATTGTAATGAACCATACTTGTGGATAATATTGTGTTAGCTCATGGGGTTAACACCATGGATATTAATGAGACTCGAAGCATGGAACATGTGAGATATTAAGATCTCCATTTTTTCACCATGGCTGAAAATCAATGTCGACTCGAAGCATGGAGCATGTTGGATATTAATATCTATATTGTCTATCATGGCCAAGAATTAATATCAAAGCATGGAGCACAAAGATATTAAGATCTACATTATCTGCCATGGCCAATAATCAATGTGTCAGAATAATTTGATGTTGTCAAACATATACATATGTCATTGGCCTTGGATAGAGGATGCCCATCCAAGAAGAATCTTAAGGGGTGCACTCCTAGGATGACGACAAGGTAGCTAAGCTAAGAAGCCTGATCTAGAGATCTCCTTAAGATTGGGGTTAACTTATAGGGTATAATAATATAGTTAGTTTTATTATTATTATGATTCTAAGATTTATTTTGCAGGTATTACTTGTCCCTAAGTAACCCTATTAGTGGGGACATTATAGTGGTATCGGAGCATGATCATGGCATCCTATAGGGTTAAAGGAAATCTTGAAAATTAATTTATATGAAAGACTACTATAGAAAATTAATGACTATTAGAAAGGATATAAACATATCCATGATAACAACCTAATAATTTGGATTAAAAGAAATATATATTTCTAATCGATAAAAGAAATTATCTAATTGCTTAAGGACAAGCAATTTGAGGAAGGGCAGACTGTCATATCATCATTTTAACATAGAATTTTAATAATAATTAGATAATAAAATGTTATTATATAAATATTGATAATATAGTTATATTAAAACTAATACTAAAATATAAAACTAGGAAATAATAATTATTTAATCTATATTATTAATGAAATAATATTTAGTATGATATTTTAAATAGTTAAAAAATAATAAATTTTCAATGAGTAAATAAAGAAATAAAAATCAACACAAGAGACAATATTGTAGAAAGTGTGTTAATTTTCTAAATAGAATTTAATAATAAATAATAGTAAACACAAACGAGTAAGTAAATATATAATATAGCATAGAATAATATAAATTAACTAAATCTAATGAAAAGTAAAGAGATGTTTAACAAACAAACATGACTCCTTGAAATTAAGATATTAAAGGGAGGAAAGTTTATTTTAGAGAGGAAAAAAAGGACGAGGAGAAGAGAGGAGTTCAAAAAGGAAAAATAGAAGAGGAAAGAATATGAAAAAAATAAGGAAGTGACTTTTTAAAAAGGTGTCAATGATATTGAAAGGATGTGAACCTTTGAAAGGATCATAATTATGAATAGTTTTGACTCTTCAAAAATTTTGTGACTATAAAGTAGTGGGACTTTTTGAAAGGATTTTAGTTATGAAGTGTTGTGACATTTTGAATGTATTATAACTATGAAGTGTTGTGACTTTTCAAAGGATTTTTACTATGAAAGGGCATGACTCTTGGAAAAGAAGAAGGTAAGAAAGATATGTTTATGGATTATATTTGATTATTTATGTTTATGAATTTATTTATATTGATGATCCATACTTGTGGATAATATTGTGTTGGCTCATGAGGTTAACACCATGGATATTAATGAGACTCAAAGCACAAAGCATGTGAGATATTAAGATCTCCATTGTCCAACATGGCCGATAATTGATGTGCTAGAATATTTTGATATTGTCAAACATATGCATATGTTGTTGGCCTTGGATAGAGGATGCTCGTCCAAGAAGAATCTTAAGAGGTGTACTCCTGGGATGATGGTGAGATAGCTATGAGCTAAGAAGCCCAATCTAGAGATGTCCTTAAGAGTGGTGTTAACTTAGATGTTAGAATAATATAGTTAGTTTTATTATTATTGTGATTCTAATATTTATTTTGCAAGTATTACTTGTCACTAACTAACCCTATTAGCAGTGACATTATAGCACTACTATTGGGGTGTCTTCTGCAATTGTATGGGGAAAATGGTGTTTTCCTATACTGGGAATAGTGGAGGAGGCTCAAACAATGAAGTGGAAGCCTTGGTGCTTTTATGGGGAATTTTAATTTATAGAACACAAGGAATAAATAGGTTAGATATTGAAGGGGATTTAATGTCAATTATTAAAGTTGTTAAAGGAGAAGGCCGAAGTAGTTGGTCAATCAAAGAAATTATTGACAAAATTCACAAGTTAATGGAGAGATGCTAAGTGATCCATGTGGACCACATTTATCAAGAAGTTAATGGCATGGCAAATGAGTTGGAAAAATTTGGTCATAATTTTACATGGATAATCAAATGGGAGGACATTAGCCAAATCTTTTCATCTACTCAAGTCATGATGGAATATGAGTTTACTTCTTACAACATTGCATGATGCATCACAACAGGTGGCACATCTTTAAATTTTTGCATGGGTAGGAAGACAAGATGGTTCTCCTTCATAAAGAGAACATTTGGAAAGATTGCATGAGGATTCTCTTTTATGATCCTCTTGCCATGAGCTTTAATTATTTCCATAAAAGGAAAAATGGAGTGGATTTTCCTAGATTTATAAAACTGGCTAAAATAGATCATAAAGACACCTTAATCAAACCCCACTTTAACTATAGCTAGTGGTGGGTGATTACAAAAAGAAAAGGGTTGTTAACACATGTTGTTGAGGGAGGTTTTTCAATTTTTGGGAAACCTTGCAATCTTATGATGATTTTTACTACCTTTACATTTTCATCTTCGATGCTTTTCATTTAACCTATGGTGGCTGCGAAACATGCAACAAGGTGATCTTAGAAAATTCTGAGGGGTTGGTGGTTGACCTAGGTGGAGGTATGGGAACCAGTCATCACATTGAAACCTATAGGGGTGGAGGCTTGCATTTGTAAGAGTGAAGTTGTGATGGTTTATCTATAGGAGGGTGGCTTATTACCATTTATGGAAGGGATGACAAAACATGATGAGAATATCTTGATGCATTTCTTCAACTCATAGAATGAAAAAAAGGTGAGCATCAATGAGACGGGTTTTTAAATCATGGAAGAGGATATTGCTAAGGCTAGAGGGTTTATCATAGGAGGCAAGAAATGGTGCAAACGAGCCAAAGTGAATGATGAAACCTGTCCCTGGAAGTTTTTCAAGTTCAATGAGGAATCAATTAGAATGCATAGTGGGTTTTCTAGAGAAGATATTCCTAAGACATGGGATGTTATCTTCTATTCCATAATTAGATATATTTCCCTTGAGGATCACTTTCAGGTACTTTATTACTACTATTTCCCCATTCTCTACCATTTCAAAAACTTAGATAAGTTTTCCTTTCTATATCTCTTTTTGAATTCTATGGAAAACAATATCTATAAGGCTAGGGAAAAAAAGTGGAGGGTAAACCCTTTTATCTCATTCACCAAGGTTTTGTGAATAAATTGTATATCTACCAACTGACCCTAAACTCCCCACTCCTAGTCAACCTCCTGGCCACTATCACTCCCCAAATTTCTTTGAACCCTGGCCCTGGCTCCAACTACAAAAGAAAAAGAAAAAAAAACCAAGAAACCCGTGCCCTTAAGGATAAAATTAGCCTCAATGATTCAGATACAGATATGAGGAAGAGAAAGTAACATGCTCAGAGAGCTAGCAAATATCTCCAATTGGAGAAATTTAAGTGCTCCCTTCCAAATAAGTTTTTAGATATGAGTCTACCAAGAGTGACATAAAGACCACCAAGAGGAAGAGACCTCACTAGGACATTGGGAAGAAGCTTGTCTCCATGCCTCCTAATTCCTCTCATATTTCTAATACACTCAATGTTACCCCATCCTCGACTAGAAGTGAGGGGAAGGACATCACCTCCCCCATGAAAGGTACTCCCAAAGGTGGGGGAAAAAAGGGAAGCATAGCCATGGCTAGAGATAAAGAAAGGTTTGGTTGGATAGGCTAGAGAAGTCAATGAAGGAGATGGGGGACAATCACATTAGCACCTACCAAAAAGTTGACACTCTAGGAGAATTCTCCACAAAAGCTATGCATTATGCTGTAACAACCCTTTATTTCTTGTAGGTGAATAAGGATGAGAAAGACTTGGGCAAGCAAAGCGAAACTACCAACTCCATTTATAGCTTTTTGGCAGAGGACTGGCTAAAGATGTCGTTGGACAAATCTATCAAAGAGGGGGGTTGGATGTGAATAGGGACAAATCCGAGGAGAAGAAGGATGAAGAACCTAAAAAGAATGAGGGCAGCTAGCCCTAGTTATGTCTTTTATCTTCTTTTTTATATGTTCTTAATCACTTTGAACTTGATACTCTATAGGGCTTTACTTTTTATGTATATATCTAAGTGTTGGACTGATAGCAATAAGACATTTCTCTGCTACTAGAATGTTTTTCCATTTTATTTAATAGTCAGTAATAGGACTAATAGTATTGAAAGTTCTATTCTAGAACTTATTTGTTTTTTGAAGTATAAAACTAGTATCAGTTAGATATTGGGAGGTAACCTCTAGTTGATCCTTCAGCCTTTTTGTACTTCGAGAGCAACCCCCCATCCTTTTGGCTACTGTCTAATAATTCAAAAATTGTTAACATTACATTTATGTGTTGAATAGTTAGAGAATATTAGTTTCAGATAACTATGAGAGACTTGAAGGATTTCCTACCAAATACTATAGCCACTTTTGCAATAGAGAAAATCAAAATTTTAAAATATACTCAGTAATAAATTTATCTCTTTCAAAAATTCATAATGCTTGTGTTACTAAGTCTCATCAATAAAATATTTCATGTAAAATTAATCACTTTATGTATAGTATTCACCTACCGATTGAAGATAAGGACAACCCATTCAGAAATACTTTCTTGTAAAGAGAGTAAGTAGGGTAACCCATTACTTTATATATATATATATATATATATATATATATATATATATATATATATATATATATATATATATATATATATATATATATATATATATATATATATAGACACACAACATATTTGATCATATGAACATTCTTTTGTTGACTATCATGTGTCACATAGTAGTAATAAATCTATTGAAAGCACACAAATTTAAAGTTAAATGTTTATTCTATAAAAAAATCATATGATGAATATTCTAGTAACTTTACTTTTGTATATATTAATAAAAAAAGGTCTATAACACATCAAAAGTATTCTATCATAATTTTACAATCTAATACACAGGTGACTTTAATGACTCTAATTTAATATAAGAAATTACTATTTAATACTATATTATTTATATTAATTAAATATACTTTGAATAATTATATTAAAACTACATGAACTGTTGAAATTATATCTTCTATTTCCATAACCTTCTAATAAAGCATAACCTAAACATTATTCAATAATAAAAACCCAAATTACAACGTGGCCAATGTAAAAGGATAATGCGATCTAAATAAGGTGTAATGTCAATTTTCAAACCAATCATTCTCAAAGCTCACAATTACATGCTGATGTTAAAAGTTTGATGTAACTAACGAGTCCGTAGTCAAAAGCAAAACGCACAATAAACATTAGTCGGTGTGATCATAGATTTTAATAGGCGAGACGAGAACAAATGCCTTCCATAATTTTCCTAAATGCCTATACATCTCCTCATTAAATCATGGCAATCGAAGAGCAAAGTAATTAAGCTATATCAGTGTTACGGAGTTTCTTGTTGTTGGCTGTGAAAAGTGAGCACGGAAATCTGATAGATAGAAAGTTGGAGAGCGAATGCTTGGGACCTATCATTCAATATTTCATAGATTCTGAGACATCACCTGCAGTAAATGACTATAAATAAGAGCAACTCTGATTTGTTGCTCACAATAACCATCTCACTCTTAGTACTGCATCTTTCAGTCAAGAAAGGTTACAAATCTGCCAGACAAATGGCTTCTGTAAAGGCAGTTAGGGTTGCCATATTTTTGGTACTTTTAGTTACGCTAAGTGCTCTTGTGTTGGGTATGTTTATCTTTCTTTGGGCATCATTTTTTTGTGTTAGATACATGATATTTCGCACTGCAAAAGTTGCATTTGAAAAACCATTCTCATATCTATATTTGTATAGAAGTCATAACTCCGTGGAAAACAATTTTAGTAAACTCTTTTTGAACGAGTATAATGATTGATTTGAGAGTATACAGGAGAAGGAGGTGGTGATGTGGAATGTGAAAAGCTGCCAGTAGAGATGTGTGCTTTCTCTGTCTCATCGTTGGGAGCTCGATGTGTGCTCGAGAAGAAATACTCATCCACTCGTGAAGAATACCAATGCCAGGCAATACATTTTCTACCAATACTTCTCTTCTTTTCCGTTTTAAATGAAACCAGGCTTCTAACTTAATTTTGGTGAATAATGAGTGGTGTATGTTAAAGTACATTTCAGTCATCGGGCGTAATTGCAGAGGAGATGGTGGAATGGATTGAGAGCGAGGAATGCCTGCAAAGCTGTGGTTTGCAGAGAATGAGTGTGGGCATGTCAACTGATGATCTCTTTGAACATTCTGATTTCACCTCTAAACTGTGCTCAGACAAGTGCCAAAACAGTTGTCCTAATATTGTCAATCTCTACCAAAACCTCGCAGCAGGAGAAGGTAAGTGGCCATAATTAGTATCATCTCTCTAAGAAGATTATTCAAACACATGTTAACAAGAATGTAAATGCAGAAATATATTTACCTCATCTATGCGAGGTTTACAATACACAAGGCCGGCGAATGATGATGGGGACTGCTTCTGCGCCAACCGTTGGTGGACTGAAGAGTTCTTCCATTGCTAAAGCATTTGCAGCAGCCCCTGAATAAAGAGCATATGTAATACGTTGCAGATTATGTTGTATTTAATCTACGCTGTCCTTTTCCATTTGTAGATTGTGTATGAGTTTAGTATTTCTCATACGGTAGGCGTTGTTATATCAGGCACTCTAGCTGTGAATCATTGTCATGCATTTTTCATATGAGTCGAGCTTGTAGCTGAGTTTATTAATTCAAATTATAATTGGGAGATGATTTTGGTTATATATTGGGTTTTTCTCCATCGAATTCCAACACTAAAAACTTCGTTCATAATGAATGCACCTAGATATGAATGTAGGTTTCATCTCCTTTTTTAGTCTATAATAGCTTTATGAGTTTCTCTTCTGTATAAAAACTTGTGGATTTAAGAATTTGGATGTGGTAATGGTATTTTGTCCTTTGTTCAAATCTTAAGGATATTGATTACAAAAATATCAAATAGTTGAAGAGACCAATTAAAAATAGTCAAAGATATTATGCAATCTTGCAAGTGACCGTATTTGAGTGCGCAAGCAAGATTATAGCCACCAATGCTCTAAACTCAATATCAAATTCTTTTCTTGATTGTATGAGATTCTAAGAAGAAATGGCATTAATTTTTGAAACACAAATTTAAGAGTCACCAGATAAATCAATGTAGCATCTCCTCGGCACACAAACGTTAAGGAGGAAGAGAAGAGTAAGTTCCACCCCATGTTTTTTAAGATCAAAATTTAAGTTATTTCTACAATTGTGTATCAGATCTAATTTATTGTTATGATTTAAATTGAAAGAAGAAAAAAAGTTGTTCAAGAAGAGATAGGTAAGTGGTGATAGGTAAAATCTATTTTTATATAGATATTATAATATCTAAATTATAGGCTAGTTGATACAATATTAAAAGAAATATACAGCCCATATACATCACATGAATCTTCATAACAATGCATAAAAGTTAATATGTAAAAGTCAAAATGAATTTAAGAATTGATGTTTTGATTTTTATTTTTAGTAGTTTTTAAATTCAATTTTTATTTCTATGAAAAATGGGCTCTTTCTAAAATAGCAATCAAAGAGGAATATTAAGGTTATTCTAATAGAAAATGGTTCCTCTTTGAGATGTTTGAAAATTTTGGTGATTAGAATTTAAACTTTTGGGACTTATTTATAGAATCAATTTATTATTTTTTGTTGAGGTCTTGTTTTAAGAATTCTTTTGGTGAAGAAGCTTATATCGAGAATTTTATTCTATCTTTACTTTCACCACCTTCAAATAGGACTTTATAGACTAGATTTTTGCATTGTATTATGGTAATCCTGAAGAAGCCCCTAGACCCTTGTCATCACATATTGGGGAGAATGGTTGATTTAATTGTGCTCATATCTAGATGTGGAGATGGATTTTTTTTAAATAAATTCCTTCAAGTTAGATAGGTAGTTGAGAAAAGAGAGGTGTTGAGCATGTTTGGACTATAGTAGAAGGGAATGAACCATTGGAACTAGCCATACAAATGTACTATTTTTTAAGAAATGCTTATGTTAACATCTAGGTTTCTTTTAATAAAATGAGATCCTTAATCAAAATTTTCTTATTTCTCCACATGTTGCAAGATAGAAAATTATTATAACAAAATAATTGAGCATGACTCTTCTAGAGTGCTCACATTTGCAACATCTTAGTTACCTAGAATGTTTCTATTTATATTATTTTAATTATATGTAACTAAATTTATATACAATGTATAAAATTTATTTTATACATTCTAATGAATAATCAAAGATAAGGATACAACATATCACTGTAAATTGGTCACTATAAAACATATCCAAATATATTATTATTTTCTTATAAAGTAAATTAAAAATTATCCATGAGATAATTATATAAAATGCTCTCCTTGTTTAGAGGTTCTATGTTTACTTCTAACTTGGTTGTTTAATTATATTCAAGGCGTTATTTATGGTATAATATTCTAAAGTTATTTTATTTTGAAAACCCATTGGTTTAAAAGGCTAGTCTCACTCCTTGTGTGGCTCTTTATTCTTATTTTTTGAATGTATGAATATATGAATTTTAATCTCTCTTTTTATTTTCTAAAGGGTTTGTTTTCTCTCCCATCTTACCTAATTAAAATACAAAATTTAGAATCTATTTTATTTCACACATAAATGGTCTCTATGGTGTTAAGATGAAGGCTATAAATTTCAACCATTCATTTGATATAAATACAAATAAGAATAGAAACAAATTTGAAAGACTATGAGTCGTATGTTTTCAAGTTAAACAACATAATTTATAGTTAAAATTTCAAACTTAATATAAAACCTTGAACTCTTTGTTTATTGGATAGCTATCCATTGAATGAACCAAATGTATTCTAGTACACAAACTATTATATTAATTTTTAAGAAGTATCTCAATTAGATCTAATTTATTTTAAACCTGAAAATAATTTATTGATAAGGAATATGTTAACTAAAGGAAACTTGAATTAAAAGGTAACTAGAGTTTTCAATATTAGTGTCAATACGTGGTGATGATGATGAAGTAGATGAGAATTATTTCAAAGGTTTTAGTAGTCTTATGAAGCTGTAGATAATTTTATTCATTCTTGTAGCATCTTTACATGAGAGATTTGATTGTGGGCTCCCAGGTTGGAATTTTGTTTGGCCCTTTTATGTTTTCTTTGCATTCTCTCTTTGCCCGTGTCATTTGGCCTCGATGTCATTATGGTGGTGTGGTGAATTTTTTAGATAGTGGAAATCTTTGGGAGTGTTTAATTTTGTAGATGATTGGAGTTCATCACTCTTTTTCCTTGACTCAGTAATTATTTGTTAATTTCTTATTGATGCTATGTTTCCTAACTCTATAGAATGCACTCACATGCTTGTCAATTTATATATTGTATTTTCCTTTGATGTCTTTGTGGTGGACATATGGTTTGTAGTTATTGTGTTGGGTTCTATGATTCTTTGTTGTGTTAGAGTCTTGATCTATACCCCTATCATGGGATCATTTGTCATGGTAGTGTTCCTCTATTTGGGGTTTTATATTGTTTGAGGCTTGGTGGGTTTAGTGTTGTAGATTTTTTTAATGACCTTGTTATCTTTATGGAGCTTCCTTGTATGTTGCAGATTTCATGATTTATTGGAAAGTTCATTCTGATGGAGGAATTTTATCTCCATGTTTTTGTGGGTATCCCTCCTTAAAATAAGAGGATGGATGATTTGATACATTAGTAAACATTTAGGGGTTAGAATTTATTGAACTTAAGATTGCTAACTATACTAGCAGTTTGATAACTACATAACAAATAGATAGTTACATGTCAATGTGTGATGACCACACCAACATTCCATCCCTTAATAAATTGATCCTAAACACATCAAATACAGCTTATCTTAGTTACCCCCCACCCCCCACTCCCCCCTCTTTGACACCCCACCCCCACACACACAAACATACACATATTTAAGGATTACATAGAAAAATGTGTTGAACACATTTTTTAACACATGTTTCAAATGAGAAATGAATTTTCAAAGTAGAAAAACTTGAACCATGCAAGGCTCCATTAAGTTTTCTTGTGCCCCTCAAAAAGGTGTAGCTTCAAGGTGTGTTTGTAATCTCTCATTTTGTAACAAAACATCTCGTATTATTTGAAAATTATCCCTAAGAGATTTGAATGATCTTTTCATTGTCTAGTGACCATAAAAGGGTATAATCCTTCATCATATAATCTGAAGCTCACTTGAAAACAACCCATCTTGAGCTTAATATCAAGTCCTAAACTCTTCTCCAAGATGAAGCTTGTAAAAAATATGTATTGTTTAAATTTTTTTAAATTAGAAATAAATAATAAATAGAAAATCCAAAAATGCTTGTGGTACAAAGCACCATCTGAAAGTGGGAAGCTAACAAGAGATGATGGAAGTTCCTCCATCCTCTAATGCTTCCAACCTCTATATATCAAGGTTAAAAGAAAAAAAAATTGAGATTGATAAGATAATTGTTAACGATAATTCAAGAAACATTTCCCTCTTCATTAGATTGTTATTTCAATTTACCTTTGAAAATGGCACTAGTCTAGTTCTGCAAATACCTGTTCTATAGCCTTTCTTTTTAACAATAAAAGCATTTGTTGACTCTTTTGTATTTAATGAACCATTTTTTAGTACTTTGAAAGTATAATGCCTTGTCTATCAGATAAACTTCTTTTATAATTTCCTTTGTGCTCTTTTTTTTGGCCTAAAGGGCTGAAATCATAGCTTCTACACTCTATGAAATGATTTGACCATAATAGAATCTCTATTGATCAAAAAAATTTGACACTTTTGGTTGAGAGTATAGACTTACAAATATTTTCCCAACATTAGAAATGAAATTCTTCACCAATATGATGCCTGTCTTCAATCAAGATTAACTAACGAATCCGTAGCCAAAAGCCAAACACACAATTAATGGTAGTGGGTGTGATGATAGATTTTAATAGACGAGACCAGAACAAATGCCTTCTTCCTGTACATCTCCTTCAAATCATGTAACTGACGAATTCCTATACATCTCCTTCAGAAAAGCAAAGTAATTAAGCTACATGAGTGTTACTGATTGTTTTTGTTGTTGGCTGTGAAAAATGAGCACGAAAATCTGATCGATAGGAAGTTGGAAAATGATTGTTTGTGACCTATCATTCAATATTTCATAAATTATGAGACATCTCCTGTAGTAAATGCCTATAAATATGACTAACTCTGATTTGTTGCTCACAATAATCATCTCACTCTTAGTAGTGCATCTTTAAGCCAGGAAAGGTTACAAATCTGCCAGACAAATGGCTTTTGTAAAGGCAGTTAGGGTTGCCATATTTTTGGCACTTTTAGTTACGCTAAGTGTTCTTGTGTTGGGTATGTTTATCTTTCTTTGGGCATCATTTTTTTGTGTTAGATTGCATGATATTTCCCACTGCAAATGTTGCATTTGAAACACTATTCTCATGTCTATATTTGTATAGAAGTCATCAACTCCTCGGTAAACAATTTTAGTAAACTGTTTTTGAACGAGTATAATGATTCTTTTGAGAGTATGCAGGAGAAGGAGGTGGTGATGTGGAATGTGAAAAGCTGCTAGTAGAGATGTGTGCTTTCTCTGTCTCATCGTTGGGAGCTCGATGTGTCCTCGAGAAGAAATACTCATCCACTCGTGAAGAATACCATTGCCAGGCAATACATTTTCTACGAATACTTCTCTTCTTTAAATTTGAAATGAAACCAGGCGTCTAATTTCTTTTTGTTGAATAATGAGTGGTGTATGTTAGTGTGCATTTCAGTCATCGGGCGTAATTGCAGAGGAGATGGTGGAATGGATTGAGAGCGAGGAATGCCTGCAAAGCTGTGGTTTGCAGAGAATGAGTGTGGGAATGTCAACTGATGGTCTCTTTGAACATTCTGATTTCACCTCTAAACTGTGCTCAGACAAGTGCCAAAACAGTTGTCCTAATATTGTCAATCTCTACCAAAATCTCGCAGTAGGAGAAAGTGGTCATAGTTAATTTCTTGTCTCTAAGCAGATCATTCAAACACATGTTAACAAGAATATAAATGCAGAAATATATTTACCTCATCTATGTGAGGCTTACAATACACAAGGCGGGCGAATGATGATGGGGACTGCTTCTGCGCCAACCGTTGGTGGACTGAAGAGCTCTTCCCTTACTAAAGCATTTGCACCAACCCCTGAATAAAGAGCATATGTAATACGTTGCAGGTTATGTTGTATTTAATCTACGTTGTCCTTTTCCATTATAGATTGTGTATGAGTTTAGAATCTCTCATACGGTAGGCGTTGTTATATCAGGCACTCTGGCTATGAACCATTTGTTGGAATATTAATTGCAGTTGACATTTGGCCTTGGAGCCAAATACCCACCGACTACCCTTGACAGATTGTAGAATAGACAGAAAACATGAATCTGGTAGATGAGTTTTTTTTGAAATTCTGAAAAGAGGGGAAAAACATTTTTGGTAGAAGACAAAAGGAATGTTCTGTTCCATTTGACTAGTAGAAGCAATGAGTTGAAGTTCAGCAGATTAGAGAGCGGTTGCAGAGCAAAGCAAAGTAGAAAGAAAGTGATCAGCATATCCAATCATTGCAGAGATAGAAGGAAGGTTGTTATGTGACTACAGTTGCACATACTTCTTTGTGTCATTCTGTAAGTTCGTAGTTTATTGCTTGATTCGACCTGTAAAGCAGTGATTGCTCTAGGTGTTATTGTATGTAGCCATTAGAGCTGCAAGTTAAAGTTTTTTTGAAATATTGAAGTTAAAGCTATCTCACAAGGTTTTTTGGTGCACTAGTGCACCTAGGAAGGTGCATTGGTGCACCTCCTAATGCCACATGAATCATTCTCTGAAAGAACTCTAATTTCTTGAGACCTAGGCTTCTCAGTTAGGACCTAGATAAAAGTAAGACACTAAATAAGAGCTTAAAAGAGTTCAAATCCTAGACTAGGGCTCTAACAGGCTAAAATATAAAGTAGGAGGTCCCCATTTCCGATCAGAAATGTGGCGTGCATTGTGGAACCACAACAATTATGAGGTATATCACCATGGAAGACATGTATAAGGTGACTTATTTTTAACATTTCACCATACTCAATCACTTTAGGAATAAGAAAAGAATTTATTTTCCTTACATGCTTTTGCATTCTATGGAGGATTGTGTTTGGAATGTGTGAAAAAAGAAAGACGGCAAGAGTTTCACCATATCTCATCATGCCTTAATCTTTTTCCTATTTAAGTTTTACAAAGGTCTTAATCCTCATATTCCTAGCCTAGTCCCTTCCCCACTAGATTACTAAGGTTACCTAGACTTTGTCTCCTTCTAAAACAACTCAGAATTATAAAGAGCCCTATGCCACTATTAGAAAGGTTAAAATGGAGAAAATGGAGGTTTCGGATTTGGAATGTACTAGAGATATCACTAGCAAGGGAACCCATAGGTATAGAAATATACTAAGAGAAAACAAGCCCTTTACCCCTCTTGAGAAGGTAAAAATGATTATTTCTAATTCTATGGAGAACTCTGGAAAGAAAGGAGGCCCTAGAACTATAAAAAAAATCACTTGGAGAAACTATGATGAATAGGATGATGAGGAGATAGCTAGTGAGGATAAAAATGAGGAGACTATTGAAGGGTGTTAGGATAGTCCTATGCCTTCTAGGGTGTTGGATTTCAAAACTAAGACCAAAACCCCTTGTTCTAGGAAAGAAGGCGATATGGGTGATCTGAGGATGGTTACCTCCCTCACTAGGATTTTAAACTTGGAACCTCAAAATCAAGGGATTGAGAATAATAAGGTCTAGGATGACAATCTCATGGGAGGTGGCAAGAAAAATGAGGATAAGACTATGCCATAGGCCATTTTCAGATCTCTTGATTAATCATAATTTTTCCAAGTTGGAGGAGTCCTTTACTAGCCTGATAAAAAAGAATGAGGATTGAGAGGATAATTTTCATACCATGTCCAATTTTTCTATTAGTATGATGCATTCTATTGTGACTACCCTCTATCTTTTTTAGGTTAAGTAGGTGGAGAGAAAGGAAACTAAAGACATGTAGACCACCCACTCATTGTATGGCTTCCTGATAGATGATTGGTTTTGGCTTGTACTCAAGAACCCAAATTTTTTTTAGCTTGTACTCGAGAACCTAAATAACCAAACAAAGGAGATTTAGCTCTTGATCCATTATCTTCTTTAAAAAAATTAAACGGGTTACTCTTTGGATCATGGGGTTTATATTGTTATCAATTACTAGACTCCTTTTATGCCCATAATCATGAAGAGGGAATTTTTTTAATATATAATTACGAAAAAAAATATCTAAAAGAAAAATAAATAACAACAAAGAGGAATGGGTTTAGGAAATTTATCTATTTTTAATAGCCAACTTAAGAATGTCCTATAACCAAATATTGCTATTAAATAGAAAACTTTTAAAATATCATGGTTTCACTCTCTACCATATCATACTACTAATAAATTAGTATTTCATTGTGTAATAACATGTTTAATGTCTCACAATGTACTAGGTACTATAATTCAATTCAACTCAAAATTACTAATTATCCTAGTAATAGATTCAAATATTAGTCATTCAAAGGATTTTGAAGCGAGAAATATTCTTTATGGTTGGGTGGTGAATGTTATGATGTTCTCAACTATGGTGCTCTTGCACGAAGGTTGCATATAAGACACAATTGTCAAATTATTTCATTTATATAGTACATGTACTTTATGTATTTGATTTGTTTGACCATTTGTTCTTATTCTAAGAAAATATTTGCTTAGTGTATTTATAGCCTTTGAAACTTGTGAGTTTAAAAATATTTGTTTTTGATTAAAAATTTAGGAATTGGTAGGCCCCTTGAACCGATTACAACAAAAAACTCCATACAAAATAACATCAAACAAAAGCTAAGCTAAGGAAATAAGCTTCCAGAGTTGGGCTCAAAGGTTTTTCAAAGGAACCTGAAACCTTCAAGGAATTTCAAAAGAATCCTAAACCTTCAAGGATTTTTTTAAGGATCGTTAATCTACCAAGCATGCTAAAACCACCATTCCTTCCCAACCAAAAAAATAACTAACAAACAAGTGCCCTTTAAAATTGATAACATGCCTCGCTACCACTACAAAGAAACTATAGAGACAATGCCCATAAAGAAATAGCATGTTGTCCTTCGATAACAACTAGAACAAAGAGAATGTCCAAAAGAAAAAAGCTATCCTCTAAATAGAACAACATAAAGAGAAGAAACCATAATAGATTGGTGCCCTAAAAATAGAGAACTAGAAACCCCACTGACACCAAACTAATACAATGAAGGGATGTTAACCCCCAAAACACTTTTCTCCCAAAGGGATCACCACTAGCTTTTGATCAAGAAATTGGAGAAACACAACCCTGCTTATGCAAAAATACCACCACCAAAAGTGTTCTCCATGTTGTAATGTAGAGCCTAATTAAGCTCAGAGGTTTTTTTAGCATAGTTTCCTCCAAATTATTTCTATGCAGATTTGAAGGCAATGCCTCCAAGATGGGGTCAAGGTTCTTAGGAAACAACTTTCTTTTATTAGATGAGTTATTCTAGCCCTAATTTTGTAAACAAAAAATCTTGTATAAAATGGCTTAGGGTTAGGGATTTCATAATGTATGATGATATTGTACCTTGTTGCAATGGTATTGAAGTATAAGAGATTGCAAATTTTAATCACTAGATAATAATAATATTAGACTTCTTGTTGGTGTAGGTAGCCCAAGGATTAGGTGAACCATGTTAAAGCCTTGTGTCTTTTGTTCTCTTCTTTGTGATTTATTATTTTTTGATATTGGTTTTACTTGTATGTAAATATTATTTATGTATATGGTTAATACTAATAAGTGGTATCAAAGCCACACTATTGCCATTTTATTAGCCTAGACTATCATCATTTATTTTAGGTAACCTCTATTGGAAGGTCACATGTTTGAGTGGGAGTCTCATGATTGAGTGGGAATGATGGAAAATGAGAGTAAGCTAAATGTTGAAAATTTTAATGGGAAAAACTTTTGATTATGGAAAATGCAAATGGGGGACTATCATTTTTAGAAGGATTCATGGTAGCCATTAGAAAGAAGATCCAAGAAATAGGAAACTTTGATAGATGAAGAGTAGGAAATTTTAGATTGAAAGGCACTTGGAAGTATTTGATTATGTTTGGAACCATCAGTGAAATTTAATATGATAAAAGAGAACACAATGGAAGATTTGATGCAAACCTTAGAGAAATTGTATGAAAATCCCTCTACTTCAAATAAGTTATTTTCAGTGAAGAGTTTATTTAATATGAAGATGGCAGAAGGTGGATATGTTGCACATCATTTAAAGGAGTTTAATATGATTACTAGTCAATTATCTTCTATGAATGTTAATTTTGATGAATAAATTAGAGCTCTCTTGACTTTTTTGTTCTTTGCTTGAAAGCTTGAATTGCTTGGTAATGGTTGTGATTAATGTTGTTTCTGGATGTAATACCCTAAAATTTTATGATGTGATTAGTGTTATTTTGAGTGAGGAAAATTGTAGGAAAGCCTCATGTAGATCTACATTAGGAAGTGTTTTGAACATAGAAAGAAGAGGGCGAATGATTGAGAGAAGAATTAATTCTGGAAATCATGGGAAATCAAGAGGAAAATCAAAGGGGAAGAGGTCTCAATCTAGATGACCAAGAGATTACTAGTAGTATGGGAAAGAAGGGTATAACAGGAAATATTTTTGAACTCAAAGGAACCATGAAGGAGACAAATAATATGGAAACAAGGAGGCAAATGCGGTAAGTAAAAAATCCAAAGGATGATTTTCTTCTTTCTTTAGAAAGTTTTGATGATTCTTGGGTTTTAGATTCCAAGGCTTCATTTCATGCTGCACCTCATAGAGGTTATTTTATTGGTTATGTCCAAGGGGATTTTGGCCTTGCTTATTTGAGGGATAATGAACCCTATCAAATTTTTGGAAAGGGAAAAGTTAAGATTAAGTTGCAAAATAAGAATTATTTGCTACTACATAAGGTAAGACATGTTCCAAGGAGGAGTAGGAATTTACTTTCAGCGGGGCAACTTAGTGATGAAGCTTTTGCATCTCCTTTAAATGATAAAAATTGGAAGGTTTCAAAGAATTTCCTTGTAGTAGAAAAAGGTGTGAAAGTGGGCACCTTATATCTTTGTACAAGTCATACAACTACTGTTGGAAATTTGATTGAAAAAGAGTACTATCAAATAGGGAGATTGTTGCAAAGAAGGAAGATTATTGATAGAGAATGTTTTCAATCATTATTTTGTCATTGATGTCAAACTTTCCATTTTATTGAATGACAATTGCTTATAAGATCCAAGTACTATCACTTAGCTGATTGATGAAGAGGATTTAATCAACAAGATGTAACAAAAGTACCTAAGGCAAAGGTTGAGTTATAGTTTTGTAATGAAGCGCAAGGATAAGTTAAGACAATGGTAAAATGATGTATTGATAATACACTTGAAGATACAAAGGTTGGCCATAATTAAAAACACTGAAAGAATAAGTTGCAACAAGGTTGTCTACAAAGCTTAATTAAGTTCATTAGTGAGTGCCAAGCAAGCTAGTTTGAGCCAAGTAAATTTTCAGTTAGTGCCAAGAAAATGTACAATCTAGTGTGTGTTGAATGATATAGAAGGAGATGAGCATATTTAGGTGTTGAAGAAACTTCAGGTGTCAAGCATCAGAAAAACTTAGTGGATGTTGAGCATCTGTAAAATGTAGTTGATGTCAAGTAACATAGTAGGTGTCGAGCACTAGAATTTCAATAGTATTGAGCTGCTGCATTATTTGAAAAGTCAAAGATTCACTAAATCTGAGCTGATGATGTTGTTACCTTGAATTTTTTGATTGAGATGGAGGATAAGGATGATGAGCTGGAGGCATAAAATTTTAGGTAAAACATTTTTGAGTGAATTCAAGAGGATTTTTCAAGTTGTTTCTAGAAGGAATAAGATATGGGTTAGATTCATTGAATCCTACCTAATCCATTCAAATTCAAATTAAAGGAGGGAAGAATCGAGTGGGAAAAATATTTTCTAGCCTTCTATTTAAGGAGTCATAGGCTAAGAAGCAAGAGCTGCTAGATGTGCCGAAATTGCAAAGTGGTTCAAGGGTGTCAAGGAGAAGACATCAAGAGGAGAAGAAGAATAGAGCATAGAGACTCTACTTCAATAAGTGGTCAAAAAGAAGATTGCACTGGTACATCGAGCATGAAGATTCAAGGAGACAAATCTTGAAAGGGGAACAAGCTGTTAGAAGCTTAAGAGATTAAAAGCCAGGCAAATTGAGAAGAGATGAATAGAAATCTAAAATTTGCAAGATAAGTTGTGAATTTTATCATATCAAAACCCTTGTTGTTACTCTCTAACAATTGTATTAGTTAGGGTAAAATCCTATGGACATAGGTTGTTTTAACAACCATTTGTAAATCCTTTAATAGGGTGGCATTCCAAGTGAATGTTCTAAAGTCCTCTAACTAGGCCCACTTCTAACAGGGTGGATAAATCCTTTAACCGAATCACATTTAATAGTGTGTTGTAGCCTTTAACATGGTAGACCTTTCATAGGGTATCACTTTAGAAGAGTGAGAATTGAGTAGAATTTTACCGGTGGTTTTTCTCAAATTGGGTTTTCACATAAATCACTATTTTATGTGTTGATTCTTCATGTGTTACTCTTACATGTTGATTTTCAGTAGCTTGCTAAGTAGAAAAGTTTAAGCTTGGATGAATGAATAGTTTAATGGGTACACTAAACTTAGTGAAAAAGTTTTATTATGATAGCTAGACCTTGAATAACTAATTCACACCCCTGCCCCCCCTCTTAGTTATTCTAAAGCTTTTCTAATAATTGGCATCAGATCCATCTACTAAATTAGTTTCAAGTTACTAGAAGTAGGAAGATCAAGATGTCCAAGAGAGAAGTTCGAAAGCTTAATAGAGATAACTTTTTTGCATGGAAAAGTCTAATGAAGCTACACCTTGGATCAATACATGATTATGAAAAAACTTCAATTGAAGTGGAATATGTAGATCATGTTGGAGTCCTTACTCCAGATGATTTAAACAAAAGGAAGGAGCACAATTAAGCAATGCTAGAGATTGACTCTGCCCTCAACTATGCTGAATTTGATGACATTAAGGGATGTGACTATGCATTCAATATGTGGAAAGCCCTAATAGATATCTATGAAGGAGGTCAAAATTTTCAAAGAGCAAAAGGAGAAAGCCTCAAAGGAAATTTTGATGACATGAAAATGGAGAAAGGTGAGAATACTGCTCAATATGCCTCTAGAATAAAGGAAGTGATAAGTGTAATAAGAAATTTGGGTGGTCATTTTGAAGATGATACTATTAGTAGCAAATACTTAAGAACCCTACTCCATATCTATGATGTTAGAGTCTCAGCCATATAAGAGTTAAGTTGTGTACCAGGGAACACACTAACCTTTAAAGGTATAGTGGGAATACTTACTGCATTTGAGTTGTCCAACTTTGATAACTATAGACCTAAGAATCTTGAATCTACTTTCAAGGCCAAGCTGACATTGAAAGATACTAAAGAGGTCAAATCAAAGAAGAAGAGTAGAAAAGGAAAACATACATCCAGTGAAAGCAACACAAATGAGGAAGATGTGGAAGAATTGGAAGCATTATTGGCTAAAAGATTTCACAGAGGCAAAGGTAAATTCAAAGGTAAGTTTCCTATCATTTGTTTTAATTGTAATGAAGTAGGACATATTGCTACAAGATGTACATAGAAGAAGAAATTCAAAGAATGACATAAGTACAAAAACAAAAGAGAAGATGATAGTAGAGATTACAAGGACAAAGGCAAAAGATGCTACATTATTGAAGAGAATGATGATGAAGTAGTCTATGTAGCCATGAAGGATGAACCAGATGAAGATGAGGCAACAACACTGGCAACTTGTGTGAACAAGAATGACAAGCAGATCATAGACAATGGATGCTCACATCACATGACAAGAGACAAAAGTAAGTTTATTACCTTTACTCAATATGTTGGAAATAGTGTTAGATCTCAAAATGATGCTCCATGTCAAATCAAAGGAAATGGTTCTATTAAACTTACAAAGAAAATCTCATGTGATAATTCATACTATGTTGAAGGATTGAACTATAATCTATTGAGTGTGTCACCACTAGGCAATATAGGTTGCAATGTAGAATTTGGAAACAAAATTGCCAAAATCTATGACACTGATGGAAATCTAATAGGAAAAGGTGAACAAACTAGGAGTAATCTATTTTACTTAGATGTGGAAGATGCAACCTATCTTATTGTAAAACTTGATGGTGTGTGGCTATGGCACAAAAGGTTATGTCATGTTAACTTTGACAATCTAATTAACATTAGCAAAAGGAAGAAAGTCAAAGGTTTGCCTAAGCTAAAGAAGCCTGAAAATATAATGTGCAAATAATGTCAACTAGGAAAGATGACCATGTCAAGTTTCAAGAGCAAAACCTAGATTTCCAAAGAAGTATTAGAGCTAGTCCATACAGACTTATGTGGCCCAATAGAAGTGCAAAGCTACCAAGGAGAGAGGCATATAATGATGTCTATGGATGACTACTCTAGGATGATGACTACCATTTTCTTAAAGAAAAAATTTGATGCATTTCAAGTGTTCAAGTGGTATTTGGCCAGAGTTGAGAAGGAAATAAGGAAGAGTTTGAGGTGCTTAAGATCAGACAGAGGAGGAGAGTTTACATCAAAAGAATTTGAAATATTTTGCAATGATAAAGGAATCAAGAGATAAACATTAGCACCAAGAACTCCACCTTAGAATGGCATTGCAGAAAGGAGGAAAAGATCAGTAATAGATTTTGCCAAAATATTGATGATGAAGAAGAATCTTGCTTTGAAGTACTGGAGAGAAGTAGTAAGTACTATTGTCTATACTTTGAATTGAGTATAAGTTAAGAAAGTTACAAATGGAACACCTTTTGAACTATGGTATGGTCACTCACCCAATGTAAAACATTTCAAAGTATTTGGTTGTAAATGTTATATTCTTAAAGATACTAGAAATGGCAAGTTTGATGCAACGAGTAATGAAGTCATATTCCTTGGATACTCCACTAGAAGTTGTAGACACCTAAATTTGATTACACTATTTTAGTAATCTTATTTAGTTATCTAAAAAGGCATTATTAATTAAATTTCTATTTAATTAATCCTTTGTCATCCCCTAGTTGATTAATTTAATTAATCATCTATAGTCCTAATTGATAAATCAAATAATCTATTATTTATCAATTAAATCCTATTCTTCTATCTAATTCCAAAAATCCCTATTTATTAAATAAATCTATTTGATAAATGAAATCCTCAAATTCAAAGACCCCTAACCTATCTCTAATCATCCATTTAGCCTAATCCACCCCATCCACCCATACTAACCAAGCTTAGCCAATAACACACCCACCCTCATTAATGCCATCCACTTGCACATCTCTAACATCCCTAATCTAAGCCTAAACCCAAGCCTAATCCACCCCCTAATGTTGTCACATTCCTTAAACAAGTTTAAGACTTTCCTAATCCAAACCAAAGTCTCCCCTCAAAAATCCCAACTACTAAGTCATGAGTGCTCTTACAAAACGTAAAAGACTCTTACAAGCCCACTCATGACTCTTACACCCATCTTCCACACTCTTCCCTCTTCCACACTCATTCCTCTTACATCCCTCTTACATACTCAACCCCACTCATCATGCCTTTAACCAACCCTTTACCCTACCCTCTCACACTCATCCTCCTTGTGACAAGTGTCACCTTACCATTGGTGCTAAACAAGCACAATCCATGTGCTCCCCTTTTAGTGCATCTTAGCCCTCCTTAAGCCTTCATCCATCCTTGCATCTAAGCCCTCCATGCCTCTACCCCTTAGCCTATAAATTGAATCTCATCCCAAGCCATTTCATCAACAATCTTTGAGCTAAAGTTACCATGCTATTTTGAGAACCAAAGCCATCAATCTTACCCTTATAATGCCAAATTGAGAGCTCACAAAGCTATCAATTTTCCATTACCCATCTCCATTGAAGCAGCTTTTGAGCATCTTGAGCATACATCCACAGCAAAAGGACACATCTATAGAATCAAGAAAGCATGGAGTGTTTTCTCTTGTGAGGTTTGCACTTCTTGTTTGCTTTCTTTGTCTAAGCATATATGTGAATTTAGTTTTTGGTTTGTGAATGTTTACTTTATTTGTTAATGTTCTTTGCATACTAAATCTTGCTCTACATTTTGGCACGCCCGGTGGGACCCCACTATGGGTCATTTAATCATCTATTTTTATCTAAATGTCATTTTTTCTAACCATCTAATGTTTGTTGTTGTTTGAGTGTGTTGTGAGGGTGTTTTTCTTATTTTTGTAGGTTAAAGAACGCACTTAGGAAGAAGAAATACCATCTAAAAAAAAAAATTCGCATTTTTCAACTTTTTTCATGCAGTTTTGGCGTCTGCAACCTGTTCTATCTGCGAAAATCCGCGTCTGCGCAAATCGACGTCTACAAAAATCCGCGTCTGCAACCTGTTCTGTCTGCGAAAATCCGCATCTGTGCAAATCGACGTCTGCAAAAATCCGCGTCTGCGCAAATCGACGTCTCCACCACCACCAATCCAAATCGTCGTCTGCGAAAATCCACATCTGCGCAAATTGGCGTCTCAGCTTATCACTTGTTTTCTGTGCCGCAAATCTATTCTGTCGTCTCCGAATACTAGCGTCTCTGTATTTTCGCGTCTTCATATTTTGGCGTCTCTGCTTGATAGACTATCGTCTGTGCCTTCTTATGTTGCATTTCTATTTTAAAATCTTTATTTCTGCACTTTTAGTGGTTCCGTAGGATTTAGACCATTTTAAACATTTTTACACGTAGAAAAAACAACAAAAAAAGTTTAAATTTTTTTTCCCATAGTTAAGCTCTCATTTTTGAAGATTTTGGCTAAGTAACTAAATTGCTTTTTTTTTGTCTCATTGCAGGTTGGAGCACATATGGAACCACTAACCATGTTTCTTGCAAGTTTTCATGTTGCTAAAAAAATGAACTTGAATGCTTAACCATTTGTCTTTGAATGCATGTTGCTAAAAAATGAACTTGAATGGTTAAACACATTTTCCATGGAATGAATGTTGCTCAAAACACACTCTTGAATGTCATGGATTAAAATCAACTTTCCTTAGAATGCATGCTTAAAACAACAAATCCAATCTTGAATGCCAAGGATCAATTAACCATTGCAATATCAAACACTTCATTTGGAGCTTCTAAAATTGAACAAAACAAATCTCTTTTCCACATGCAATCTAGGTAAAGTTTGATTTTTGGACATTTAAGAAACTTTGTTAAGTTAAAATACAAATTTACAAAAATCAATTTGAGTAGTTCCTTGGACTCACCTCTTTTCTAATCACCCATCAAATATTAACCATTGGTTGCAATCTCAACACCATTTATGGGGATGGGTCTACTTGAAAAAGGTGTTAAATGTTCCACAATCTAACTCACTCACTTGGTCTTTGAACGTTTGCTTTAACTTTATCAAAATTCTTAAATGGCCAAAACTCTAGATTAAATCGATCACACTTCAAGTTTGGGCACTAAAATTGAACAACAACTGACATGGAGAGTCTCCAGGCGTGTGCTTGAAATCGAATCTCACACACTTTTGTTTTGGGCTTAAAACAAACTCACACTCAATCTTGAATGCCTTAAAGAAAATTAATCGATACTTGACGTGGAGGGCCTCCGGGCGTGCGAGTTTGCTTTTGTTGACCCTAACTCTTCTTATTGTTTGCATTCTTCGATCGATTTACTTTTGTTGGCGCTTCAAGTTGGAATTGAACATTGTCTCTTAAACATGAGTGCTTGCAAAGTCTAGATTAGCACACATAAGAGTCAGTTGGTAAAAGAACAAGCGTGTTTTTTAGCCCAAGGTCATCCAAGTCTTCTCTCCCCTTGTCGTCTTTCAAGGCCATCTTGGGTGCATAAGATTAGGATCCAAAACCTTGTTTCTTTTTAGGAGGCCTACTTGGGGATTTCATCACCCCTTGGACGACCTCAACTCCAACGTTTCGGCGGAGTATAAGAATCGGGAGGTGAATCAAAAGACACCTCTCTTGGGATCAAGATTTTGTCATTCGGGCTAAGCCTCAAGGAACTTTATACCCTTGAGAAGTGAAAGAGGAGAAGTGGGTTACCGCTCCTCTCGGTTGTGTGACATCCTTTTGGTCTCATCTATAGATTTGGGCCTCACGTACCTTGCATATATCGAGGACTCCCTAGCTAAACCAACTGTCACCCTTGCAGAAAACCATCTAGGATGTTAATGTGTTTGGAGTGACTGATCAAAACATTTGTAGAACATACACACTCCTCGACGCAAGTATCACATTCTGAGAACCACAAACTTCTATCTGGGTGTTCCTATCTATTGCTTGTTTTTATTTATTGAATGAATGTTTGCCAAACTTGGTCAATCCTAGCTTAGGGCACACTTAGTGTAGTCACTGCCTATTTTGGAAGTTGAACAAGTTGAAGCAAAACAACTAAGATTTTTTCCAAAGCCAAGCAAATTCAGGAATTTATGTCGGAACAACCCAAACCCAAAAAGAAGTTTCACAAGGTCAAACTCAAGCCATCTCTAGCATACCAAGAACTTTCAGCCAAGAGAAAAGAAATAACACCAAGCCCACGAATTGCCAAACTCCACAAAGCAGAGGACAAAGCTACCAATGAAGCACTTCAAGAGGCTTGGTTAGAGCGCACCATCAAATTTAGCCCAGATCCAGGAGTTAATCCTGCTTATGCCTTACCAACTAGGCATGATTTCTATGATTAGAAACCCTTGTTTCTCCACATCTTCTTGGATAAGCTTCACTTTAGAGTCATCTTTGTAGAAAAGCCAGCCATCTTAGGTTATCCCCTTAAGAATTATTAGCTCATCCATCTCATTTAGAATCATACCATCTAGCCAGTAATCGAAAATCTGCACATCTAAGCTTTCAAAATTGTTGTCACCTTGCTAAAAGTTTGCCATTCCTAAAATCTTCCAAATCCACCAATCTCACCAAGGTTATCCCTTTGACAGAGCTTTGTCTAGGGTAATCTAGCTTTGTCACTTGTTATCCCTCATCACCTTGAGCTAAAGGTTGGGATCCACAAGTGGTCAATCTTGTGTTCTTCCTAAAGGATCATCAGTCTATCCTTAAGTTGACACAATCACCACCAAGCTTGCACATAGGAAAGCAGACCTTTTGTGCTTTGACAACATATCTTTGAAGTTAGAATCCCCAACCCAATCCTCCTTAGGTTTTGTCATATAGCTTTGCCTCAACCTAGGAAATCATTTGCATAGAAAAGCCTTCCCCCTTTTGCATCCATCAGCATTATTGCATCTCATCCCTAGGAGCATTTTTCATGCCACCTGTCACTCGCTTAGCCAAGAAGAAAGAAAAAATGGAGCCCTATCATTTGGATCGAACAACCTCACCCCCCTTGAGCACTCAGCCATCCTTCAGCCCAGAGCAAGCTATGCCATCACCTACTGACATTGAAGCTTTCATGAACCAACCAGGAAATGCAGTATTGGTAAACGCCATTATAGACAAAAACAAAGAGACAATCATGGCTAATTTTCGAAGGGACAATGTAGGAACCTTTGACTTTGGAAGACCCCCTCCATTATCAGATCCATCTCACCCATTTTTTGGTCAGCTGCCACCACCCATAGGCTCTTATGATCCAAATTATCCTCAATATATTCCAAAAGAAAAGCCTCCAGCCAATCCATATGACCCAATAGACCCAAACATACCATCATCCACCCAAGTTGAAATCTCCCTGCCGCAAGCCAACCCAGCCACCACCACTCCATCCTTGGTTCATACCTCTCTGCTCCAAACCCCCTTTACCCAAAACACCTCACCGTTCACCCCCTTCACTATTGCTGCTGCTCCCCAACCCAGCCTTCCAAATCCACCCATTTCCCAAATCAGTGCTAGCATCTTTGGCCAACCTCAGCAACATACAACAGGGATGCCACCTATGGGGCCAAGTAATCTACCTTTCATCACCCCCAGCTTGTTCACCATAGCCCAAAGCACAATCCCATCATTTCCATTAGGTCTTGGGAACTCAGTACCATTAGCCACAAATCCACAAGCTACTACCTTTACTCCACAAAGCTATCAAAACCCACAAGCTACTGCCAATCTTCTACCAAGCTCCCAAGTGACCCCAGCTCCCACCGCCACTCTGCCAAGCTTCCAAATCTAGCCACAAAGCTATCAAACCCCATCAGTTCCATTCCCAAGCTTTCAATTCCCACCACCTCCACCACCAACTAATCCATTACCTCCAATTACCAACTACTTTTCAATGCCACTTCTAGGAGGTAATCCACCACCCCATCCAACCACCAACAACGCACATATATTGGTCAAACCCCACAAGCCCTCTGATCCTTTCCCCAAGCCTCACAACCATCTTATACCTTACCTCCACAAAGCAATCCATTTATCCCACAACCAGCTTATGTTCCTCAATCCGAACCTCAAATCCCATATCAACAGCAAGCCTCACAGCACATGCAGCAATATGCGCCACCTCCCCCTCAACAACCCATCATCCACCATGCAGCTGCCCAAACAATGTACAATCCCTATCAACAAATCCCTCACAGTCATCCATACTCAGTGGCCCCATCCAACACATACCTACCTCAAGGCACTCCTACATTGGGGGCACCCCAACCATCACCTATCAATTCAGAGTGGGAGCAAATGAAGACAACTCTGAAAGCCATCCAAGAAGGGAATGATCCAAAGACATTCAAGTTTGAGAATGTGTGTCCTTACCCATTTGACAGAGCCATTACCACGACACCATTTCCCAAACACTTTGAGGTACCTAAATTTGACAAATTCAGAGGAAAAGGAAACCCTATCACACATATCAAAGAATTTTACATGCATTGCCAGGACGTGGCATACAATGATGTCTTCCTCTTGCGCCTTTTTCCCAAAAGCTTGGCTAGACCAGCACTTGAATGGTTTTATAGAATCCCCTATGGCACAATTAAAAACTTTGCTGAATTATCTGAGGCATTTGTAGCCCAATATGTCCATCTTGTTGAAACAGAGCTATCAATAGTTGAGCTTGTCCACACCAAGCAAAAAGGTGGAGAAAGCCTTGCCGAATACCTGCAAAGATGGCAAACCCTTACCACCCGCATATCCTGCACCTTGCTAGAATGCCATGTGGTGAAATTTTTTATTGATAATGCACATCCCAGCTTGGCTCACCAAATGACCATGAACTGTTTGCAGACCTATAAGGATATCAAAGAGAAAGGAATGATTCTTGAGCAAGGACTCATCCAAGATGGTGTGGTAAAGATTTACAAAGAGGCCAACCAAAATCAATCACATTCCAATGACAAGTCTAGGTATTGGAACAAAAACAAGCATGTTGCAACAGATGGGGTTACTGACACCAGACATGTGAATATCGTTGGTCCTTCTCAAAACCAGTCTAACCCACCATATCAAACAAACAACCAACAAGCTATCAATTACCAACAACGAAATAACCAAAGCTATCAAAACCACAATACAAGACCCAACTTTCAAGGGTCTAACAATCAAGCTAATGCCATCAATGTAGCTGCAGGGCAAAAGCCCAGATTCCAACCTGCACCTAGAAACTATACACCCCTTGGTGAGCCATTGGATGTTATTTTTGAGAAATTGGCTAAGGAAAACCTCATCAAATTTCCTCCTACCCAGCAAATTGATCCAAGCCAATCCAAAGCTGCATGGTACAAGGACAATGAGTATTGCAAGTTCCATAGGGTAAACGGTCACACCGCCCTCTGATGCATGAAACTGAAAGAATATGTGCAGGACCTCATTGATCGGAAGGAAATCATTGTTGGTGCCCAAACCTCTCCCAATGCAGGCTTACAGATTTATCAAAATGCTTTTCCTCCACACAACAACCAAAATCCTGGAAAAGCACCTATCCAAAACAACACCAACAATCGTCAGCCAAACCAACAGCATGAGAAGAACAATGACCACACTTCATCCTATATAGACGATGGTAGCCTTATAGGTTGTATATCTGAGAAAGAGCCTTCTGTCAATGTTATCAATATCCGAGAACCAGACAATGAGTGTGCGGTCACCACTGGAAGAGCGCGATTTAACATCGCAGGCCCACCAGTTTCATCAACACCATCAGCTCCATCAAAAAGCCGGTACAATATCTTGGAACACCTTGGGAACATGCCAGCCCAAATATCCATTTTAAACCTTCTCCGCACTAGTCCTGTGTACAAAGACATCCTTGACAGTGCTCTCATAGAATCCCATGTCCCTTCTGATATCAATGCTACTAATTTTCGTAATCTTGTTGGACACCTTTCATCCTCATGTGCCCTATCTTTCAAACCCACTGACATACCCACGGTTGAGCTAGATCACACCCTTCCACTTCGCATAGCCATCATGGTATCCAATTTTGCCGTGAAAAGAGTAATGATAGATAATGGATCAACCTTGAACATTTGCACCCTAAAATTCATAAAACAAGCTGGGTATACTGAGGCAGATATGATCAGTGAGGTTATCACCATCAAATCTTATGACAACTTGGAAAGGACCACAGAAGGGACTATTTTTCTACCAATCAAGGTTGGGCCGATAATTCAAGAGACAATTTTCCATGTTGTTGATCTAAACCTACCATTTAACATCCTCCTCGATCGCCCATGGATTCATGCTATGAAGGCCGTTCCATCCACCTACCATCAGTGCATCAAATTTTTGCATCAGGGCACTGAGGTAACCATCCATGCCGATCCAGAACCCTTTGCTTACAGCAATGCGGTTGAAGCTTCATATACAAACCATTGCCTTGGAATAGACATCGACACAGCCATCGCCAGCTCATCCCACACTTGTAATGATGCAGAAACCATCCTCGCCTCCACCCTATCTACCGTAAAGATCAACAACAAAGGTTGTGGAGAATATAGTCTGTCAGATGCATTTGCTGTCGGAGCAATCCCACTTGATCCACATACCCATGGACGATCGACATATCACAAAGCTAGGGAGATTCCACCTCCTTGATACAAATAGTTTGGCCCAACCACCTTTGTGTCCTCAAAAACCCCTCTTCATGAAGAGCTCACTCCAGATATCAACAATTGGTTACATAAGGATGCACCTCAAAAAAATCAAGCACGCCTTGATCACTTCAGCCAAAAGTATCCCCAACAACATAAGCTCATCATTGAAAAATGGAACTATCAAGGAGGTGGACTAGGACCAGAAGAAAGGGGCATGCAATGCCCCATTGAAGCACATAATTGGGAAACGAAGTCAGGACTTGGCTTTGGCATACCCACAACTGGGGGCACCAACGAGAATGGTCACGCTTTTTCAAACATCCACCGCGACCTTGTCAAAATCGAAGACATTCCTAAAAAAGTTGAAAAGAGAGCCTACGACAATATCCCAGACCAAATCTTCCTAGGAGACTCTGTTCTCCGAGAACTATCCATCCATCTCATTGACCTACCACTTGCTCATCCACAACTCATAGATTGGGACCAACCAAGTGTCATACATACTGATGAGTTCGCATCAAAGGAAGCGCTTCTAAGATTCATGGGAGCCGAAACTCCTCATAAGAAGACAAAGCCAGATTCTGCCTACATTTACAAGCTAGATCCCAAGGGGTATTTTGGAGAAAATCCCCAACCTAGTTTCGATACACCCAAAACTGGAACTAAGGTAAATCTGGGACTAGCTAAGGCAGCGAAGAGAACCCCTCAGCAAGAAAATCCAGAGCCACAAGCAGAACATGAGGATTTAGTATTGCCTCCTCAAGATAATCGACCAGAGGTGTCTTCTATTCTAATAGAGGATACTAGAGAAGTCAACATTGGTTATTCAGAGATCCCTAGAATTGTTCACATTGCTGCATCCCTATCACAAGACCAAGCTGACCTCCTCTTTGAGGTTTTACAAGAGAACATTGGCCGATTTGCATGGTCATATCAGGGCATGCCAAGACTTGATCCAAAGCTTGTAGTTCATCATCTTGCAGTCGATCCAAAGATCAAGTCCGTAAGACAAAAGCTTAGAAAAATACACCCCAAGGTGGCCTTACTAGTCAAAGCTGAACTAGAAAGAATGTTAGCTGCTAAGGTTATCCGACCTATTGACTACTCAGAATGGATCTCCAACATGGTCCCTGTCACTAAGCCTTCTGGTGACATCAAAATCTGCACTGATTTTAGAGATCTTAACAAAGCTTGTCCAAAGGATGATTTTCCCTTGCCCAACATAGATATGATTGTAGATCTTATAGCTGGACATGAAATTCTGTCCCTTGTGGATGGATTTTTTGGGTATAATCAGATCAAGATTGCAAAAGAGGACCAGCATAAGACAACATTCACTACCCCTTGGGGAACCTTTTGCTACACCATGATGCCTTTTGGCCTAAAGAATGCTGGGGCTACCTATCAAAGAGCTATGACAGCTATTTTCCATGATCTTATCCATAGCATTTTGGAAGATTATGTGGACGATATCCTAGTCAAGTCTCACACCTTCATGGATCATCTTGCTGACCTGGAAAAAGTCTTTGATAGGTTGGCCCAATATCATCTCATGCTAAATCCCAAGAAGTGTGTCTTTGGGGTCACATTTGGCAAGCTTCTAGGATTCATAGTTTCTAAACGAGGTATAGAGATTGACCCCAAAAAGGTCAAGGCTATCTTAGACATGCCTCCTCCCCAGACACTGTGAAAGCTTCGCTCTCTTCAGGGAAAACTTCAATCTGTCCGGCGCTTCATCTCCCAACTTGCAGATAAGTGTACACCATTTTCACACTTGCTAAAGAAGAATGAGAACTTCAAGTGGGATCTTTTATGTCAGCGCAGCTTCGATCAGCTCAAGCAGTATCTCACCAATCCCCCTATCTTGGTTCCACCAGTTCCTGGTCGTCCCTTGATCTTGTATATATCAGCAACACCTACTGCTCTAGGGGCACTTCTAGCACAACATGATGATTATAGCAGAGAGAGAGCCATCTACTATATCAGTAGAACCCTAGTTGGTTATGAACTCAATTACACTCCTATGGAAAAATCTTGTTTGGCAGTTGTTTTCTCAACTCAAAAGCTTCGCCACTACATGCTAAGTCATACCATCCAACTAGTCTCCAAGATTGACCCTCTCAAGTATATGCTCTCCACAACAGCACTTACAGGCCGTTTGGCCAAATGGGTTATGCTACTAAGTGAGTTTGACATCTAGTACGTGGACAGAAAGGCAATCAAAGGGCAAGCTATAGTAGATCACCTAGCTGATGCACCTCTAGTAGATGCATATCCTTTGCTCACAGAATTCCCAGATGAGCATATCTGCCTAATTGAAGAACAACCCCCATGGAAGCTTTATTTTGATGGCTCATACACCTCTCATGGATTAGGGGCAGGAATATTATTAGTTACACCTCAAGGAGATTACATTCCAAAAGCCTTCAAGCTACAATTCCCTAGCACCAACAATATAGCAGAATGTGAAGCTCTTGTAGCAGGATTAAAGATAGCTGCAAAATGGAATATCACTGAGTTAGAAATCTTTGGCGATTCCCAGCTCATCATCAAACAAGTCTTAAATGAATATCAAACCAAAGATGAAAAGCTATTACCCTACAAAGAGCTAGTTGATCAGCTGACCCAGCATTTTACAAAGCTTCAGTTTACACAAGTGCCTCGAATGCAGAACAAGGCAACAGATGCCATGGCCACTATCGGCTCGCTCTTGGAAATTCCCCAAGAAGCTACGCAGTATGAGTTTTTAGTTGAGCAGCTCCTCACACCTGCCTATGCGAATGAGGATTCAAACCTTGTTTGTATCTTGGTTGGTCCCCAATCCCCTTGGTACCATGAAATTCACGCTTACCTTAACGATGGTATCATATCCCCGCACCTCACACGTACCCAACGCCAGAACCTCATCTGAAAATCATCCCGCTATGTTATCATAGCCAATACCCTATATCGTCGGGGTTATCACGATACTCTCTCTTGATGTTTAGATGAAAATGAGGCCATGATGGCATTAAAAGAAGTACATTCTGGACTTTGTGGTGCCCACACGAGTGGTATTGTCCTAGCACAACAAATCCTTAGAGCAGGCTACTATTGGCCTACCATTGAAGAAGACTCTTGTGACTTTGTCAAAAAGTGCCTCCCATGTCAGCAGCATGCAAATCTTGTGCACGCTCCAGCACAAGATCTACAGCCTATTGCACCACCTTGGCCTTTCGCTTGTTGGGGCCTTGATCTAGTTGGAACTATCACCCCTCTCTCATCTGATGGACATAAATGGATAATAACAGCTACAGCCTATTTCACTAAGTGGGTGGAAGCAGTCCCCCTAGTCTCAGCTATAGGAGTTCAAGTCTCCAAGTTCATCTTGTACCACATTGTTTGCCGCTTCGGCATCAAATCCACCATCTTCACTGACCACAGAGGTAACTTTGAAAATCTCAACATGGAAGAATTATGCACTTCCCTCCGCATCCATCACCGCTTTTCTAGCCCATATTTCCCACAAGGTAACGGCCAGGCAGAGGCAACTAATAAAACCCTCCTAAAAATCCTAAAGAAAGTTGTCAATGATTCCAGCCGTGATTGGCACCTTCAAATAAATTCGGCTCTATGGGCCTATCGAACTTCCTTTCGTACATCCAGAGGCACAACTCCATACTCCCTAGTCTATGGTGCTGAAGCAGTATTACCTATAGAAGTTGAACTTCCCTCACTACGCATATCTTTGCAAGGGCAAATCTCAGATGAAGAATACAGAGTAGCTCGACTCACCCAGCTAGATCTCTTAGACGAGAAGAGACAACAAGCTTATGACCATCTCACAGTCTACCAAACTTGTCTCAAAAGGAATTTCAACAAGAAGGTGCTCCCATGATACTTTCAGCCAGGTGACATGGTCCTCAAAGAAAATATGAAAGTCCAAGCAGATCGAGAAAAGAAAGGCAAGTTTGAACCTACATGGCTTGGTCCCTATGTGGTTACTGCCTCCTTTGGCTCCGGAGCCTATCAATTATCTACACCAGAAGGAGAACTCTTGAATGATCCCACTAACATCATTCATATCAAGAAGTTCTATGCTTGAAGATCCTTGGTATACCTAGCTTTTGAAAAAAATACAAAAAAAATAGTAAAGAGAAATAAGCATCCAATGGTGAAAACTTGGCAATTCAAGCGCCTTGGATAGGTACCTTAGTGAAAACCTAGTAATTCAGGCGCCTTGTGTGCTAAAGACTAATCCATTATCTATCACTATCCTATCCCTCATCCATCCACCCACCATCCCATAAAACACCTGCTTGTTCCCTTGGTGTTCCAATCAAATATCCAAAATCTGATGGAGCTTGTCAATACCTCCTGTACAGCTTGTAAATCTTGTACCAAAGCTTGTATTATACCTTGTAAATCTTGTACCATACCTTGTATATATCTAAAATCTTGTCCAAAGCTTGTACCATATTCCAGCTTGTAAATAATCTTGTATCCTAGCTTGTATCCTATCACATGCACACACAGAATCCCATTTTCCTTAAGCTTTTCACAAACCATCTACCTATCCACCTATCAACTATTATAGACATCCCATCCTTCACAAACATTTCCATCTCACAAAAAAACAAAACATGAACAAACTTGTACATTTGTAACATATCTTGGTCTGTCAGCTTGTACATCCTCTTTAGCTTAGTATCATTGTATCTATCCGGCTTTCGTGTTAGTTCATCCTTGGTCAACATCTTGCACACATCGCACACCTTGGTTAGATATTCCAATGCATCCTTTAGCTAGATCTCCTATCACCAAAGTGTTATCCTTCTTAGTTCAGCTTGCTAGACGCATCACTCATCCAGATCCATCAGCTTAGGTGCTCTCTGATAGATCCTTGCAGGATATAGCTTTCCTCATGTCTGATCTTGGTCCGTTAGTACCTCGTCCTACCCATCTTGTTGGCAAACAGTTCTCTTTTGGATTTTCTCTTTCTTTTGATTTGGGATCTTCCCTTTTGGGTCTTGAAATATCTTTTCCAAGAAATCTCCTTGTTCCCTCCTCAAGGTTGCCATGATCTTCCATATCATGGTATGCTGTGAATGGGGCAATTAGAGCGTAAGGTCTTGATCAGGTCTTTTGCTTGTTTTCTTTTTCTACTTGTGGGTTACCTAGTGTCGTTTCCACGCTGCTTCCTCTGGGATTCATGTGTGATACTGGGGCAATCCTTGTGTGTTTTTTTTGAGTCAGTTCGTCAGTCCTCTAGATGGTTGGTAAAAAGGCCTTGATGTTCTTGGTAACCCTGGCAATTAACCAACAATCCTATAGCAAATCTAGTGCTCAACTACATGGTGGTACTTCTCTTTGAAGTATCCCCCCACTCAAAAAGCTTCAATGGATTCTCTTCATCTCCAGTATCCCCCATCCATATCCAACACCTATCCCAACTTATGCATCAGTATCTCTTTGAATCACTCCTCACCTTTAGCTTTAGGGATCCACAATCCTAGTCTTAGGGATCCACCAATCCAAATCAATCCACCAAGCCTCATCTTTCGAGATCCACAATCCTAGTCCTAGGGATCTCCGAAACCCTTCTTCCACCAATCTGACTCTTTGAAATCCTGTTGCATCAACTTTATCATTCTATCTCCCTACCACAGATTCCTTTTATAGTGCTCCGCTCCTCCATCTCCCCCCCCAATCTTGGAAAGTCTTAAGCTTGCTTTACTTTTGTGCCTCTGATTTCCCTTTATCATTCTCCCGCAGTGAGAGTTTGAGCTAATTCAGCCCCTTTTCTTTACCAACCTGTGTCTTAGCTGATCTCAATTTCTTGTACTTTTCAAGAAGTCGTCGAGCCTCATTTCTCTCCCCGCCGCCTTCTTGAGGGGGCATCATCTAAGTCTAGTCTCTCCTCTTCTTATCTGAGACTGGGGCAACCTTGTTGCTAAAACATCTTCTTCGTGTCGTCTTCATTCAAACTTCTTTGAAATAGTGTTGTCTCAACACTATGTCAAAGAGGGGCAAAATGTAGACACCTAAATTTGATTACACTATTTTAGTAATCCTATTTAGTTATCTAAAAAGGCATTATTAATTAAATTTCTATTTAATTAATCCTTTGTCATCCCCTAGTTGATTAATTTAATTAATCATCTATAGTCCTAATTGATAAATCAAATAATCTATTATTTATCAATTAAATCCTATTCTTCTATCTAATTCCAAAAATCCCCATTTATTAAATAAATCTATTTGATAAATGAAATCCTCAAATTCAAAGACCCCTAACCTATCTCTAATCTTCAATTTAGCCTAATCCACCCCATCCACCCATACTAACCAAGCTTAGCCACTAACTCACCCACCCTCATTAATGCCATCCACTTGCACATCTCTAACATCCCTAATCTAAGCCTAAACCCAAGCCTAATCCACCCCCTAATGTTGTCACATTCCTTAAACAAGATTAAGACTTTCCTAATCCAAACCAAAGTCTCCCCTCAAAAAGCCCAACCACTAAGTCATGAGTGCTCTTACAGAACATAAAAGACTCTTACAAGCCCACTCATGATTCTTACACCCATCTTCCACACTCTTCCCTCTTCCACACTCATTCCTCTTACATCCCTCTTACATACTCAACCCCACTCATCATGCCTTTAACCAACCCTTTACCCTACCCTCTCACACCCATCCTCCTTGTGACAAGTGTCACCTTACCATTGGTGCTAAACAAGCACAATCCATGTGCTCCCCTTTGAGTGCATCTTAGCCCTCCTTAAGCCTTCATCCATCCTTGCATCTAAGCCCTCCATCCCTCTACCCCTTAACCTATAAATTGAATCTCATCCCAAGCCATTTCATCAACAATCTTTGAGCTAAAGTTACCATGCTATTTTGAGAACCAAAGCCATCAATCTTACCCTTATAATGCCAAATTGAGAGCTCACAAAGCTACCAATTTTCCATTACCCATCTCCATTGAAGCAGCTTTTGAGCATCTTGAGCATACATCCATAGAAAAAGGACACATCTACAGAATCAAGAAAGCATGGAGTGTTTTCTCTTGTGAGGTTTGCACTTCTTGTTTGCTTTCTTTGTCTAAGCATATATGTGAATTTAGTTTTTGGTTTGTGAATGTTTACTTTATTTGTTAATGTTCTTTGCATACTAAATCTTGTTCTACAGAAGTAAGGCATATAAGTGTTTGAATACTAACACTAACAAGATTTTGGAGAGTGAAAATGTAAATTTTGATCAGTATGCAGAAGTCAAAGTTGATGAATCCAAGAAACCAGAAGAGTGCAGAACTTTTGGATACTACTATGAAGGAATGTCTACTGAAGAAGAAGCCGTCAACCAAGTTTGGAATCAGCAACAAGTTGTAGTATTAGCTGAGTCACAACCAATGAATGTTAAGCTGCATTCAAAAGTTGAGTTATAGAATGAATAAAATGTACACTCTGATTCTGAAACTAGTACACATGAAAGAGATGGAGAATGCCAAAAAGAGACGTGAATAGTGACTCTAAAGCTAAAAGATCAAGCATGGAAACAAGCAAAGAACCAAGACTATCCAAGAATGTGAGAAGACATCACCCTATAGAAAAAATCATTGGTGACAAGGATGCCATACCAATGACAAGGAATAGACTAAGGAATGAATCATGTCTGCTAAGCAAGATAGAGCCCAAAATAGTGAAAGATGCACTGCAAGATGATAATTGTCATAAAGCTATGAAAGAGGAGATAGATCAAATTGAGAAAAATAAAACATGGACCCTAGTTCCTAGACCAGCTAATAAGAATGTGATTGGTAAAAAGTGGGTATATAGAAACAAGCTTTATGAGAATGATGAGATTGAAAGAAATAAGGCTAGACTAGTTTGCAAAGTTATGCACAAGAAGAAGGACTAAATTATGGGGGAAACATTTTCCCCTATTGCAAGAATGGAAGGAGTGTGAACAACTAGAGGGATTTATGAATGGCATACTAGAAGAGGAAGTCTACTTTTCTAAATGGCATACTGGAAGAGCAAGTCTACATAGAACAACTAGAGGGATTTATTGATGACAACAACACGGATATGGTTTGCAAAATGCATAAAGCACTCTATGGTTTGAAGCAAACACCTAGAGCATGGTATTAAAGACTTCACCAATATCTTGTGAAAAAAGGATTTGAAAGAATAGATGACAACAACAACCTGTATATCAAGGTAGAAAAAAGTAAAGACATTTTGATATCTGAAATCTTTGTTGGTGATATAAGATTTGGAGGGAAAGATGTTCTATGCAAATATTTTGCTGACCAAATGAAACATGAATTTGAGATGTTAATTCTTGGAGAAATTAAATTCTTTATTGGATTGCAAGTACATCAACTGAAACATGGCATATTTGTGACCCAATCAAAATACATCAAGGTGATACTCAAGACATTTGGTCTAGAAGATTCAAAACTAGTTAGTACACCAATAGTAATAGGACATAAGTTATCCAAGAATGATGAGTCAGCTAAAGTTAAATTAGACAATGTATAGATCAATGATTGGAAAGTTGCAATAGTTTGTACATAGTAGACCAGACTATGCATTAGCTGTTGAAATAGTGGCAAGATTTTCTACAAATCCAAGAGAAAATCATCTGATGACAATAAAAAGAATACTGAGGTACTTAAAAGGAACATATGACTTTGGCTTATATTACAAGAGGAGTGAAATTTTGAGTTGAAAGCCTACACTGATGCAGATTGGGGAGCTAATATTGATGATAGAAAGAGCACCAGTGGATGAGAACTTTTCTTGGTAAAAAGATTGGTTACTTGGACCAGAAAAAAATAAAGTTGTACCTCATAGTCCACAGTAAAAGTTGAGTATGTTGCTACTACTATCAACTGCACTAATATTTTAAGGATCAAGCATCTATTATGAGGTATAAAGGAAGAAGTAACTAAACCTATGATACTCTATTGCGATAACACAAGTGCCATCAGTATATTAAAGAATCTTGTGATGCATGCCAAAACAAAGCAGATTGCAATTAAGTATCACTATGTAAGAGAACTAGTGGAAGATAAGCAAGTAAGGATGGAGTATGTCAGTTCAAAGGAATAGATTGCTGATATCTTCACAAAAGTACTACATAAAGATGCAATTGAATATCTTAGAGGTAAGTTAGGGGTGATATCCCTATCCAAGGTTGTTTGAAACAAAAGAAAGACTGCCCTACATCAAATGAATTGATAGATAAAATATTAAAAATTTGATACATAGGTTACTTAGTTTAGGATTTCACTTGAAGTAATCAAAGTATTGAAATTCCAAACAAGTCACAAGCAAGGTGACGAAGGAAGAAAATTGGAGTACTTGCAAATGCTACACTTGAATGTTAAGATATTGAAATAGTACGTCTTTGGCATTGTTGTCAAAGAGGGAGAAATAGCTTGAGAAACTGATCAACAATATTCAATTGGATAAAGGGAGAAGTAGCAAGAAATTGATCAAATCTACAGGATCAAATGGAAAAGGGGAGATTGTTGGTGAAGTAGTTGATACTAGAACATGATAAGTGCATACAAAGGGAGAAATAATGTAAGAAGGAGTTAGGAGCAGTACAAGATCAAAGTGAATAGTGGTAAGCCACATAAAAGAGGGAGAAAAAGGATGTTCAGGAAGATATAGAAGAAAGGAAAGAAAAAGGAAACAACAACTAAGAGGGAGAAGCAGAAGTAAAGCAATCAGGATAACAAAGAAGAGAGGGAGATGTGAAAACTAATGGTAACGCATTTTTTTTCTTTTTGTCATTTGATTTACTATTTTAACCTAGTTAGTATTTTGGTAACTTGGTTGATTAGTTTTGTTTACCATCAATGCCAAAGAGGGAAATTCTTGGAAATCTGATTGAAAAAGAGTACTATGAGAGAGGGATATTGTTGCAAAGAAGGAAGACTATTTATAGAGAATGTTTTCAATCATTGTTTTGTCATTGATGTCAAACTTGCTATTTGCTGGAATGACAATTGCTTATAAGATCCAAGTACTATCACTTAGTTGATTGATGAAGAGGATTTAATCAACAAGATGTAACAAAAGTACCTAAGGGAAAGGTTGAATTATGGTTTTGTAATGAAGTGCAAGGATTAGTTAAGACAATGCTAAAATGATGTATTTATAATATACATGAAGGTACAGAGGTTGGCTACACTTAGAAACACTAAAAGAATAAGTTGCAACAAGGTTGTCCACAAAGCTTAACTAAGTTCATTAGTGAGTGCCGAGCAAGGTAGTTCAAGTCGAGAAAATTTTTAATTAGTTCCAAGAAAATGTAGAATCTAATGTGTGTTGAATGATATAGCAGGAGCTAGGCATGCTTAAGTGCTGAGAAAACTTTAGGTGCAGAGCATCAAAAAAACTTAGTAGATGTTGAACGAATCCACAGTAGTTGTTGAGCATCCATAAAACATAGTTGATGTTGAGTAACATAGTATGTGCCGAGCACTAGAATTTCAATAGTGTCAAGCCATTACATTATTTGAAAAGTCAAAGATTCAGAAAATTTGACCTAACAAGGTTGTTACCTTGAATTTTGTGAATGAGATGGAGGATAAGGATGATGAGCTAGAGGCACAAAATTTTAGGTAAAACATTTTTTAGCGAATTTAAGAGGATTTTCCAAGATATTTCTAGAAGGAACAAGATATGGGTTAGATTCATTGAATCCTACCTAATCCATTCAAACTGAAATTAAAGGAGGGAAGAATCGAGTGAGAAAAATAATTTCTAGACTTCTATTTAAGGAATCACAGGCCAAAAAGCAAGAGTTGCTGGAGGTGCCAAAATTGTGAAGTGGTTGAAGGGTGTTAAGGAGAAAACATCAAGAGGAGAAGAAGAAAAAAGCACAGAGACTCTACTTCGATAAATCGTCAAAACAAAGATTGCACTAGTACATCAAGCATGAAGACTCAAGCAGACAAAGCTTGAAAAGGGAACAAGCTATTAGAAGCTGAAGAGATTGAAAGCCATGCAAATTGTGAAGAACTGAATAGAGATCTAAAATCTACAAGATAAGTGAATTTTATCAAATCAAAACCCTTGTTGTTACTCTCTAACAATTGTATCAGTTAGGGTAAAATCCTATGGACTTGGGTTATTTTAACAGCCATTTGTAAATCCTTTAATAGGGTGGCATTCCAAGTGAATGTTCTAAAGTCCTCTAACTAGGCCCACTTCTAACAAGGTGGATAAATCCTTTAACCAAGTCACATTTAACAATGTGTTATAGCCTTTAACAGGGAAGACCTTTCATAGGGCATCAATTCAGAAGAGTGAGAATTGAGTAGCATGTTACTGGTGGTTTTCCCAAATTGGGTTTTCACATAAATCACTATGTTATGCATTGATTCTTCATGTGTTACTCTTACATGTTGATTTTCAATAACTTGCTAAGTAGAAAAATTTAAGCTTGGATGAATGAATAGTTTAATGGGCACACTACACTTAATGAATAAGTTTTATTAGGACATCTAGACCTTGAATAATTGATTCACTCCCCCCCCCCCCCCCTCCTCTCAGTTATTCTAAAGCTTTTCTAACAATTCCTTCTACTTTAATTGTTTTACAGAAAAATGAATGTTCAGGAATAGTTGTTGCACTTGAGCACAAAGAATAGAAATTATTATAGATTCTAATGCAACACTATGGCACAACAAAAATGGGTACATGAGTGAGAAAGGTATGATATTTCATCATTCAAAGAAATTTTTACTAGGCCTAAAAAGTGTCAATATGGATTTCTTTAAAAGTTGTGTGTATAAAAATCAAAAGTGAGTGAGTTTTGTGATGAGTGGGAAGGGAAAAAAAAATTATAAATTAGAGCTTGTGCATATAAATGTATGGAGACCAACTTAGATATCTTCCCTTGGTGGCTCTCATTGTTATGTTACATTTATTGATGATGCAATTAGAAAAGTATGGGTTTATTTCCTTAGATAATTATGGGTTTATTTCCTTAGACAAAAATCTAATGTATTTCAAACTTTTAAGAAATGAAAATTCTTGGTTGAAAATAAGACTACTAAGAGATTAAAATGTTTTAGATCTAATAATGGTGGTCATTATTACGATTATAAATTTGAAGATTATTGCTCCACTAATAGTATTTGTAGACAAAAAAATGTTCCAATGACTCCATAGGAAAATGAAGTAGTTGAATGCATGAGCAGGACAATAATGGAGCATACAAGTAAGTTATGAGGTTGCATGATGTGTTTCCCTTAAACATATCGGTGGACCCTATCAATACTATTGTATATTTGATCAATAGAGACCCCTCTACTCCTTTGGGTTGTGGTATTCCATAGGAAGCATGAACTAGTAAGAAGTTGAGTTATTCTTTTCTTAGAAGCTTTAGTTGTGAAGAATTTTAATATATTGACTTTGAAAATAGAATGAAACTGGAAGCTAAGTCAAAGAATTATGTATATTTTAGATATGGTGTTGATGAATTCGGTTATAGGCTTTGGGATTTTGAAAATTGTAAAATGATAAGAAGTAGGGATATCATATTCAATGAGAAAATGTTGTACAAAGATCCATTGAGGCAACATGAGAAGAAAGAAAGTGATTATGTAGTGTTGTATTATACTCTAGAAGATTATGTTTCAGGAGTTCCTCATGCTCCGCAACAACTAAAAAAGAAAATACCACACACCCTAGTGAATGTTAGACAATAAAAAGGCTAATTAAACTACCTATAATATTTTCTCCCTCTTTTTATTCTATTTTATTAATAGATGTTGGTGAAACTAAATGTTATGATGAAGCTGTGTAGGTGGATACTACAATTTAGTGGGAGTTTACAATGAAAGAAGAAGTGGGCTCTTTGCCGAAAAATCAGACATGGGATTTATCCAAGTTGCCTGCACATAAAAGGGATTTAAAAAATAAATAGATTTATAGGTTGAAAGAAGAGGATAGAGATAAGAAATTATTTAAGGCCAGGTTAGTGGTAAAATAATTTGCACAGAAAAAGGGCATTGAATTTGATGAGATATTTTCCAATGTTGTTAAAATGACTTCTATTTGTACTATTTTAAGCATTATGGCTACTGAAAAATTGCATTTGAAGTAGCTTGATGTTAAAATAGCCTTTCTCATGGTGATTTGAATGAAAAGATATATATGCTATATCCATAGGGATTTGAGGTCAAAGGTAAGGAGAACTTAATGTGCAAATTGAAGAAAAGTTTATATGGCTTGAAGCAAGCACCTCAATAATGTTATCTTAAATTTGATAGTTTTATGCATGAGCATGGTTACACTTGATGCCATTCTAACCATTATGTTTATTCTAAGAGGTTAGATGATGAAAACTACATTATTTTATGTTTATATGTTGATGATATACTTGTAGCTGGTTCTAACATGGATCACATTAAGGGTATGAAGCGACAATTAGCACTTTCATTTGCTATAAAGGATTTGGGGGAAGAAAAATAAATCCTTGATATGAAGATTTAAAGAGATATGAAAAATAGTAAATTCACTTTATCTCGGGCTGATTATATTATGAAACTATTGCAATGGTTCTCTATGGAGAATGCTAAAGTTATCAGCACACCTTTACCTTGTCATTTAAAATTGACTAAGATGACATGTCCCAAGATAGAGGAGGAGGAGGACAAAATATTCAAGAAACCTTATGCTTTAGCTATAGGGAGATTAATGTATGCTATGGTATGTACTAGGCCAGATATTGCACATGCAATATGAGTTGTTAGCATATATATATGAGTCATCTAGAGATTGTGCATTGGAATGCAGTTAAATGAAATCTCAAATATGTGAGATGAACATCTAGTAAGTGTTTGCATTTTGGGGGCCTAATATTGATTTACAAGGCTATGTTGACTCAGATTTGTTAGGAGACTTTGATACCAGGGGGAGTAGCATGGGTTGTGTATTTACTATTAGTAGGATAGTAGTGAGTTAGATTTCTCAGTTTTAGAAGTTTACTGCTTTATCAACTATGGAGGCAGAGTATGTTGCTACTACGTAGGTCACCAAGGAGATGATATGGCTTCAGTTCTTCATGAAAGAATTAGGACACCCATAGAGGGATAATTATTATGTTCATAGATAACCATAGTGTCATTCAGCTTGTGAAGAATTCTTCTCTACATTCAAAGACAAAACACATATAGTTGTGGTACTATTTCATTTGGTCAATTTTGATGATGGATAATTAAAGCTAGAGAAGATACATATAGATTATAATCCATTAGATGTGTTTACCAAAGTAGTAAAAGGGGGAATTTGAACTCCTCTTCAACTTCGATTGGTTTCTAGACTAAACAAAATAAAAGAACAATAGTATCCAATATGTTTTGATATTCTAGTGGGAGCTACATGTTTAGTACATAAATGATCAATCTCCAAGTGGGAGCTTATTGTTTTGGAGTTTGATCAATCTCCAAGTGGTAGATTATTGTGATGTGGAGTCTAATCTGACTTAGAGGTTTATTCGGCATAATTTTCCCCAAGATGATTTCTATGGGGGTTTAAGGAAAATACCCCCAAGATGCGGTCAAGGAGTAGCACCCCAAGTGCAATCCTTGTTGTAGTACAAGGTGGGATCGAGCATAAATGCCCCTAAAAGAGTTTTTTAGGGGTAGCGCCCTTGAAACCAAAGATGAATCTACTATTAGAAAATGCATCAGTTGTTTTTTTTATTAGATGACTTATTATAGCCCTAATTTTGTAAGTGGAAAAACCTTGTATAAAATTACTTAGGGTTGGAAATTGCATAATGTATGATGATAATGTAGCTTCTTTATGATAATATTGTAGCTTCTTCCGACAATATTGAGCTATAAGGGATTATGGATTGTAATCATTGCATAATAATAATATTCAACTAGTTTTTAGTGAACATAGTCTAGGGATTGGGTGAACCACCTTAAATCCTTGTGTCTTTTGTTCTCTTCTCTGTGATTTATTAATTTTTGATTTGGTTATACTTGCATGCAACTGTTATTTCTATATGTGGTTAATCCTAACACTCCACCCCATACAAACTTCCTAGTCAAACATTCATCCAAGAATAGAACCACTTAAGGTTTTCAAATAGAAAACCTCCTAAGAATCAACAGCCAAAATATTGCCATGGAAGCAAGACATCTTTGATCCTTGAGACGAAAAATCTCTACCTAGATCAAAAAGAATTGTGGAAGGGTAGATAAGAATTCACTAAAAGTCTTTAGGGTTTTCCTAGAGCAATCTCTAAAAGGGATCTAACTTTTGCAAAGGATGTTGGACACCACCAAGGAAAAAGCCCCAAAACCCAAAAAGCACCATCCTTGCAAGGAAAGAAAAAACCATAAGGAACCCACAAAGAGTATTGTTTAAATCTCATAACAAAAAACCTAGCCAAGGGATTAATCCACAAAATAGAGCAAGACCTTGGGGCATCAAACATACCTCCAATGAAAAGAAACCCCTTAGCATCTGACACCATATAGAAAGAGCCATACAAAAAAGAACAACAACCATCATCAATGGAAAAATATATTTTCATCCTAAGCCCAAACTAGCCCTACCTATAACGGTTTGCTCAATGTCACAACATGTAGAGCTCTTTTTAGATTAAAGCTAAAATCCCCAATCTCACAGTGAGGGTACTTCACCTCAAGTAGTGAAACTAAGAGAACCTATCAAAAGAGAAAATGAATACATAGAGAGGAAACATGCACATCTATGGCTCCAAGATGAACCAACATCCTACCACACCAACGAAAAAGAAACTTTGTAGTCACAAGGAAAGTAAGAGCGACAACCAAGAACCCACTTTCTCACCCTACCCTAGAGCTTCTTACACAAGGGAGCAACAACTTAAATCACAAAAGGCTACACTAAAATAGGGTAGACTAAGAAGAGGAGAGAAACACTTATTTTTAGACCTATAACAATAACATAAACACCTCCACACTAAGCAATGCCTCTGATACACAATGGAACATCACAAAAAATAGGGGTGACATCTAGCAAATGTTGAGGCACACAACCCGTTCCTGCAACACCTATGAAATTCCCCTCTAAAAACAATAGACCTACAAGAGAGTAGAGACACAATTGGATCATCATCCTCATCTGATTCCTCCTTTAGATCCCTTGCAAAACTTAAAATCCTAGTTGCAAAGCCACTTGGAACCCTAGTTGTAGAGTTGTCGTGCACTCCCATTATTGCATCATAATATATATATATATATATATATATATATATATATAATTTAATATGTAGAAAAAAATAGATTCTATTGTTATATTTGGAAAAAAATGAATACAATTTTATTTGAAAATATTGATACAATTTATTTATTTTTATATTATATTGTTATAAACATGTTTACAAATAGTCATATCCCCTCTATATTAAATAAATTTACAAATACTGATTATATATATTAATTTACTTTAAAAATATTCACATAGTAAATATTCACTACATTAGTTGATCCCTTCTAATATCTTCTATACTTTGGTAATTTTATAGTTGATGTAATATTAAGCACAATATAAACATTACTTATTTAACAACTAGAAAGACTAGAAAAACATTTTCAAAGGGGAGGTTGCCAAAACCTTGAGCCCATCCAATGGACACCATCTATGCAGCAACTTATTTACACCTTAGTAGAAAACATATTGTTGACAAACAATACTATGTTAGAAATTATGTTATGTTAGCAATTATGTTAGCTAATTGTATTACATGATTTCTAACATAGTATTGTTTGTTAACGATATATTTTTTTACTAAGGTACGAATAAATTGCTATATCCAAATGACTAATATGATTTAACCTTCAACAACGTCAGAAAAAGAAACAAAGAAACTGTAAATAGGAAGATGCAATGTCATTATCAACCCTAGCAAATAAGATTCTGATGTCGAAAGTTTGATGTAAATAAAGCATCCGTAGTTCAAAAGAGAGCACCAACAGTGAGCAGTAGTGGATGTCATCATGCATTCTCACAAATCACGGTAATGTGATTTGTGGTAAAATAGTATGATCTATGGACCCATTTGAAAGAGGAAAGCATGTGGGAGACAGTGGATTCATGTGAATGAAAAGAAGTGCCTATTATGTGAGTATCATGGAATACTTTATTGTGGCCGTGAAAAACGTACACAGGTCAATCATTCTCCACTCCCGCGTAAATCTGATAGATATACATTTAATATCTCATAAATTCAAAGAACTTCTCCCGCGGCAAATGTGTATAAATATGAGCAACATTGGACTCTCGTTCACAACAAGTATTTCTCGTTCCTTAGATCTTAAAAATCTCAGAGATTGGAGGAAAAAATGGCTCATTCAAAGGCAGTTGAAGTTGCCATTATTTTGGCACTTTTGGGAATGGCGCTAAGTGTTGTTGCGTTGGGTATGTTTGTTTCTTTCCCATGATTTGATTACATTTCAAAAACCACTCTTTGAAAGGATCTTTTTTGGTAGATTCCTTATATGGAAAATAGTACTGATTTGAGAGTATACAGGTGAAGGAGGTGTGGAATGTGAAAAGCTGCCGATAGAGATGTGTGCTTTCTCTGTCTCATCGTCTGGAGCTCGATGTGTGCTCGAGAAGAAATACTCATCCACTCGTGAGGGATCAATAGAATACCAGTGCCAGGCAATAATACATTGATCTCTACCAATACTACTTTTTCTCTCTATTTCTTCTTAGAGTAAACCGCATTTCTCGTTTAGTTTTATTGAATAATGAGGGGTGTATCTGAAAGTGTATTTCAGTCGTCGGGCATAATTGCCAAGGATATGAAGGAATGGATTGAGAGTGAGGAATGCCTGCAAAGTTGTGGTTTGCAGAGAATGAGTGTGGGTCTGTCAAGTGATGATCTTTTCGAAAATTCTCATTTCACGTCTAAACTGTGCTCAAACAAGTGCCAAAACAGGTGCCCCAACATTGTCGATCTATATCGAAATCTCGCAGCTGGAGAAGGTAAGCGCCCCATTATTGCTCATCATGTCCATGTTATTAAACAAATATAACTTTCATAAGTAGGAGATGTTTTCTATGCTAAGTTAAATTAAATTGTGATATTGTTATTAGGATTTAACTATGTAGTTTTTGAGTTAAATTTATTGATTCATGTTTTGTAATGATTCACACGAACCTATCTCTCATAAGAACACTAACTCATTTCTTATAAGAATAAATGGAACACTTAATCTAGAGTAGGGGTACTTCAGTTCTGTGAACATTACTTAGATCTTATGAATGTTAAGTATTCTCTTTATTTTTGAAAAAAAAGAATAAAAAATAGATTTGCATGAATGGTTGCTCATGAAACATAAATCAATGAATTTAACTCAAAAACTACACATAAATTCAATAACAATCTCACAACAAATATATGATTTTATTTGAACAATAGTAACAAGAATATTATTGCAGAAATATATTTACCACACATGTGCGAGGCTCGCAATACACGAAGCAGGCGAATGATGGTCGGGACTGCGTCTGCGCCCACTGATGGTGGATTGAAGAGTTTTTCCATTGGTGGCACATTGGCGCCTGCCCCTAAATAGACAACATATATACTACGTTACCTATCCTATTCTGTTAAGCAATGCTATATTTTTCATTCATAGATTAAGTAACGTATGGATTAGAATTTCTCATGATGTAAATTTTGGATTAGAATTTCTCATGATCTAAATTTCGCCCTATAAGGCACGTAATGTGAGGCATACAGTGCAGCTAAAGTTGGTAATAAAAAAGGGTTTGTTTACAATGTGCAGAAAAGATTTCCATTTTTTATGGGGTTGCTTTCAATCGAATTCCATCTTGACAAACAATATCAGTTTTACTCGCAGCAATCTTATAATATCGTATTTCCTCACCGACAATTGAAGGGGGCAAATGTTGAATGTGATTATAGCTTAAAGATTATATATTCTTGATTTATAAGATAAAAGTGTTAAATAGTTAAAGTTGACTTTTTAAAAAAATTAATTTCTTTCATAGTATATGACGTTTAAGAGTGGCCCATAACTTATTTACCAAGTAAATTTTGCCATGTCTGTCATCTTTTTCAATTATATAGTTTAAGGAATAAAATATACAAGATCTTAGGAATGTAATGAAGTGAATCTTACAATAAATACCATGGACTTCAGTTAAACAAAATACACTAGATATACATTCAAAGCTCATTAATGAAGTTATGTATCTATCTTCCATATTAAGTGAAGTAAGTAAAAAATGTAACACAAATATCATTGCTAGAAAACCTAGAATCTACATAATTTTCTATACTTTTGTTTTGTGAAATTTAAAATAGAAGGAAAGTTTATTACCATTTTGCTTAATTTAAGATACTACAAACAATGACAAAATATATGTATGTTGAAGATGGCCAAAGATAAAGGGGGAAAATTTGCCTAAGGTATGAATTGAGTGTGACTCTCTAAATATCGTAAATTGTTTTAAGGGTATTTTTTCTTCTAGTTGAATGATTAGGGATATTATAAAAGATTGCATGGAAATCTTAAATGAGCTTCAAATTTTTTTGATTTCATGCTTGTATCATGAAGGAAATTGGGTGGGAGATTTCCTTGCTAATAATGGGGGGATTTCCTTGCTAATAAAGGTGTTACTTCTCATCATTGTTTGAATTGAGATTATGCTGACCACATCCCAATAGAGATGAGTTGGCTTCTAAGAAATGATATTAATGGTGATTAATTTAGGCTTAGATTTCCATCATTTTCTTTATTTTTGTAAGAATACAGCACCAAGTAGGTCCTTGTTTTCAATATTGTGTTTAATCCCATTTTATTTGGTGTGCCTACTTGGTTTGGTTCTATAGACACATCAAATTTTCACAATGGGGGGTGATAGGAAAAAAAAGGAGCCATAGTTAATGAGAAATGAAAAAAAAAAATTAGTCTATGTGGAGTGACATTCTTGTTGGTGACTTAATTCCTTACATGGAAACTCTTAAGGAGGTGGATGCTCTTATCACTAAGGATTTTAAGGAAGGTTAGAAGGATAGAGTATTGTAGGTCTATGTGATGGAGTTTTTAATAAATGAGAACTAGTCTCAGTTGTCTCTAACATGGAATGTTATGTTGCAATTTCTATAGTGATAAGAAAGAGAATTCAAAAGTGATGGACATCTTCTTTCTCCTTAGCAAAAGATAGAAAGTCATAAAGAAAACTAATGGGGGTTTTGAGTGCCTTTCAATTTCCAAGGCCTTGTTAGATGTTATTGAGTTGATAATGTAGTATGTGACTTTGTATGGTAAATTTGATAGTTTTTTTAGCTATCATTCCATTAAATTCTTAATTATTTTCACCATGATAAGTGCATTTCTCTATCATCTTACTTTTCTTCATCTTTAAATCATAGTATGGCAGTGCATAAGAAAAGATGCTCTGCAACCATTTGCATGAGAGTCTAATTTTATTGATCATAGGACAAGTTGTGAAAGCCCTAAATATTGAGAAATAGGTCACTTAAAAAGCTAGGCTATAATTTGCAAAAAATGTTTGGGTTCACTATGAATTGTTGAGAACTAATAGATCATGATAGTATTGATCCTAATTGGGGTAAGATTTGCCGCATGTATAAGAATAAAGGAAAGGCTTTTCTTACTACTACTTTCCATCCTTGTGTTCCATAGAAAAAATATTGTCTCTTTACATACAAAGGATTTTTATTATATACCTTCTTAGGAGGTTGTGCCAGATCCTTTGGAGAAAAGTATAGTTAAGAGTGAATGGAAGGAAAATCCCTCAAAGATTAAATATATACCTTCTAAAATTGTTAAATCTCCTCTTAAAAGGAAACCTTCTCCTCATTCATTTAAGAAAATTAATTTGGGTAGGGTTAGATTTGTAGGATTTAAAGAACAGTAGCAACACAATAAAAAATAATAATACTCAAAACAGGGGAGGCTCTATTTTACCACAAAGAAAAATTGGTTTTCTATCATTGCATCATTCATAAAAATATTACATCTTACAACTATATTATATAAAAACTCTTCTATAGAAACTTGCAATGAAAATCACTGCTTGTCACAACAATTGAGCAGTTATTGACCAGTCCTTTATTACGTGAAAAACTTGCGGTAGATACAAACTAATAGATTTCTTTCTTGTAACAACAAGTGTTATTGGAATTCTAATAAAAAGTGAAATATGAAAAAATCTATAGAAAACTAATTTAAATTGCTACTAATTATGTGATCCCTTGGCTTGGATGGTGCATGAAAACTAGGATGGTGGAACTAACGGTTTAAATATGTTGTGAAGCATCAATCTTCATACTCCACCTTGATGCTAAGAGGATTAAAAATTCGATCTCTGAGTGCTAAAAACTTATCTTTTGCAATTACCTTTGTAAAGATGTTCGCTATTTGCTCTTTTATGTTTATATACTTCAATTCAACTGCCTTTTGTTGCACCAAGTCTCTAATAAAATGTTGTTTCAGATCAAAATATTTTTTCCTACTATGATGAACTAGATTTTTGGCCAATTTAATAGCACTTATGTTGTCACAAAAAATCACAGTAGGTTGAACCTGTATCTCTCCAATTTCTTCAAGAAGTTTTCTGAGCCATAAGTCTCGTGTTGCTGCTAAAGTAATTACAACATACTCCACTTCTATAGAAGAGAGAGCAACCATGCTTTGCTTCTTTGAACTTCATGTGATTAAATCAAAACCCAAAGAAAAATGATTACCAAATTTAAATTTCCGGTCATCCAAACTACCTCCCTAATCTGAATCACCAAAGCCAACAAGCTCAAACTTATTAGAAGAATAGTGAATGCAAAAATCTACTTTTTTTTTCACATACCTCAAAATTCTCTTGGCTACCTTCATATGTTCCTCTGGTGGATTTGTCATATACCATGAAACTAATGAAACTGAATAAGCAATATCAAGCCTTGTGTAAGTTTAAAACATCAAACTCCCCACAATGCTCTTGTATGATGTCTCATCAATAATTTCAGCACCATCATCTCTACATGATGTAGCTCCATGAGCAATTCAAGTGGAAAGAGGTTTACAATCAACCATATCAAATTTCTTCAACATTTCTTTTGCATATTTTTTCTGACAAATAAAAATTTCATCTTTACCTTGATAAACCTCCATGCCAATAAAATACTTCATGAGACCTAAATCTTTCATCTCAAACTCATTCATCATAGCAACTTTGAATTCATCTTTCATCTTTGAACTACTACCCATATATAGCAAATCATCGACATACAAACTTACAATGAGAATATCATTACATTCTTTTTTGTATTAAAGGGTAGGTTCACTCTTACTTCTTTGAAATCCATTCTGCTAAAAATATCCATCAATTCTTGCATAAAATGCTTGTGGCACTTGCTTGAGGCCACACAAAGCCTTCTTCAACTTTTAGACATGATCTTCTTTGTCTAGAATCTCAAAACCTTGCAGCTATCCCATATATACCTCTTCTTATAACTACCCATTGAAGAAGGTACTTTTCACATCCATGTGATGAATACTCCATTTCTTTTGAGCTACAAGAGATATTAGCATCCTAATAGATTCTTGTATTGCTACTAGTGCAAAAAAAAATTCATAATCAATGCCATACCTTTGAGTGAAAACTTTAGCAACCAATCTTGCCTTGTGTCTTTCAACACTCCCATCACTATTATACTTGGTCTTATAGACCCATTTTGTGTCAATCTTATTCTTCTTACATGGAAGATCTACAAGCTCCCATGTCTCATTCCTATGAATGGAATCCATCTCCTCATTCATTGCTTGCAAGCAAACCTCATTAGCACATGCATCTTCAAAACATGATGGCTCGAAATTAGCTTTAGCAAGTAATGAAAAATTTAATATCTCACCTATTGGATATTCTTCATGTGCTTGATTTTGACATCTCTCATAGATATCACTCAATCTTATCCTCTTGAATAATTCTGATTTTGATCCCTTCCTAAGCCTTTGTTGTTGTTATTGTTGCTACTAGCACCATCATTCTTTGAAATTTGCAACTGGGAAGCAAAAGCCTTCTCATTAACACTGGTAGATGTGTCCCTTATTCTATTCTCATGTGATATGTGAGATCTAGCCAATTCATCATACTCCATGGTAGCTAAATTTTTTCTTTCTTCCATACAATCACTACAGTATTCCATCTTGGGGTTAGAGATCTTAATACCTTCTATATTGCATGCTCTTGAGTTATAGGTTCACCCAAAGTCAGCATTTTATGAGTCACATCTTTCACTCTCACACATAAATCTCTCACATTCTCTGTCTCCTTCATCTTCAAGTTCTCATATTCTCTTTTCAAGGTTTCTAGATTCACAACCTTAATCTAATCATTGCCATGGTAAGCATCTTTTAGAGTCTTCCAAGCCTCTTTTTTTGTCTATGCATCAGCAATTCAGGGAAACAAGCTCTTCTCAAGAGCTATCTAAATGTGAAACAATTCCATTGCATTCTTCTTCTCAACTTATTTCTCCAATCTCCTATCATAGGTTGGAGAGTATTCCAATTCACAAGCTCTTCATATCTGAATTTAGCAATCTCCCAATAATCTTTCCCAATCAAAAAAGTCTTCATCTTGATTGATCAATATTGGTAATCAACTCCATCAAAATCTAGGATTTGCAAATTGTTTTCCATGCTATTTTCTTCCAAACACCTTATGCTCTAATACCAAATGTAGTATTTAAAGAACAACACCAACATAACAAAATATAATAATAATACTCAAAATAGGGGAGGCTCTATTTTACCATAAAGAAAAACTAATTTTTTATCGCTGCATCATTCATAAAAAAATTAAATCTTACAACTATCTTATATAAAAATCTTCTATTGAAACCTATGATGAAAATCATTGTTTGTCACAATAGTTGAATTGTTATTGACTAATCCTTTATTACATGCAAAACTTGTGGTAGAGATGGACTAATAGATTTATTGATTGTAATAGGAAGTGTTATTGTAATTATAATGCAATGTGAAATATGAAACAATCTATAGAAACCTAATTAAAATTCAACTAATTATGTGAATCCTTGTCTTGGATGGTGCATGAAAACTAGGATGGTGGAACTGATGGTTTAAATATCTTGTAAAGCATCAATCTTCAATATTTGATAATAAAATTAATTTTAAAATCCCTCTAGACATTGGGGAAAAAATACCCTTATTGATTTTGGTTCTTGTATCAAGGAAGACCACTATGTTTGTAATTTATTTCAGCTCCCGTGATAGAATGTGACACCTCTATCCTTCCTCTACACTGTCTCTAGGAACACCAAGGAGAAAAATGACCATGTAGGAGTTGTTTCTTTTACTCATTTCCCCTTCTTTGGGTATGTGGGGTTCTTCACTAATGGCCCTTCTAGCAAGGGATCTAGTGACAAAATATTAGTGACCTAATCCATAGTCAACTTAATGATGTGTCGACATGATGCACTAGATCATTGTTCACCTTATGATACACCTGGACATTAAAAATGATCTTTTCAAAGAATTTTTATTTATTATAAAAAGTGTTTATGATATTTGAAGAATCTTTTTTGACACCCTTTCTCAAATTAGTAGCCCAAGCACCTTTTCTGCCAAGCTAAGGTCCATTATGCAATAATTATTGATCCTAACCTCATAGTAACCTATGAAATTGATCTAATTGTCTTCTATAGAGGAATTAGGTGCAAATACCTTGCCTACAATATGTTGTAACATCCCAATGTTTTCAAAATTAGGGTGAGTGATAGGAAAATCATCTAGTCGATAGTCTTCCTATTCCACATCAAATGTGTGGATGTCCTACTTTTCCTTTAGCTTAGAAAGTCCTATGGTGATGGGCCATACCTATTATTTTTTATTCTTTATATAGATCTTGTATATGTAGAGCTAAGTTTTCTGCCAATTTCTAATAGTGTGAGCTTATCTAAAGGGTATCACAAGAGCTTACTTGGATGTAACATGAAATTATATACCCTAATATATGTGAACATGTTGATTGTATAAAGTAGGACCATATCTCTTTCACCCTTGAAAAAGCTTCCACAAATATTCTTTTGGCATAGTCCCCCTCTAGGAAATTGATAACTACAAAGATAAAAGCATTGTTCATGATCCTATATTCAGGGCTTCCCTCTATTAATTTCTTATTGAATAGCTAAGAATATAAAATGTATGGCTAGGAAGCACTTGCTGATGGGCTTCCCTTCCTTGTCAGCCTTGGGTATTCTACCTTAGTAGCAAGCAAGTATATGATATCAGATGTCATCTAAAACTTAGGATCCATCTTCACCAGTTGCAACTTCTCATCTAGGGAATAACAACAAATGTTCGGTAAAAATGCAAACCTATGTCATTGTTTTATAAAAGAAAAGGCTAACAAAAGTATAGCTTTTCAACTTCAATGACATAAAAGTGGTATTTTTTTTAGAATTTGAAAATAAAGTAGAATAGTAAAATGTTTAGAAGTGAATGAAGTTTAGGATTATTATGTTTAATGATTATTTGAAATAAAAATTGATATATTTTTCTATTTTTTAGAGATTATTTTTTAGTTGTTGAAAAAGACTAAAAATTAGGGGTCTAGTTCCCACCACAAAACTATATGGAACTAAACCATTTTCCCTTTGATCTCAAATTATGTTATAGATGCAACATATAGCTAGCTATATTTTTTTTAATGTTTTTTACTTAGATTTTCTCTTTTATAAAAATTCAAATTTTAACTCACCTAAAATCAATAGTTTTCATCTCCCACAACATCTTCTTGAACCAAACTATTATAACCAAAAGCAAATTTTTAGATTTTTGAAGATGATTCTCTCCTCTAGAACATTATTTACTTTTCAAATTTTTTGATATGATTTACTATTTTTTTCTTTGTCAAAATCAACATCTTCTCGAATGTTAAAAAATGTATTTGTACTATTTTTTAATTATAAAATGCTATATCTAATTAAAATACTATAAACTATATATGAGAATATTCTTGACTTTGAGCTCTACAAAATAGTGTTTATATGTTATTAAAACAAATATGAAAAAAGAGTAAGAGTTATTGAAACACCACTTTTTTGAAATTATTTTATTTATTTAGTAATTGGACACAAATTGTTATAATAGATTCATTTAATAGACATTTCCAATTGGAAAAGTTTGAGAACATATATAAATTAGCTACAATGAATTTATCTAGATCATATGTTTGAACAAAATTGACTTTTAGATAGACATACTCAAATTCAATTGATCTAATAAGTTGGTTTGAAAGGTCACATATCTTTATACTTTTACCCTACCAATACCTCAATAAATCATATTGGTGATTGTCCTTACCATCTTGATGAAGTAAACCATGCCCATCTCCAAGTATCTCAGTGTTCGAAATCCCATTACTGTACTCAATAGCATGATGTAGTATTCAATGTCTAAAATCATATATCCCTAAGTCATATCTATTTCAAATTGACCTTCTTTCCCTTAGGAATTTATCTATTAAATATGTGTTATGTACTATATCATTTACTTCTTTCTTATGTTGTTTATACCAATTGAGTGTTGTGAACAAGGAGATGTTGTAGTACTAATCTAGAGAAGAGAGATGGAAGAATTTTTAAATTCTATCCAACCTTGTGTCCAAAACAATCTCTCCCATGAAATTCTTCACCATCCTCTCATTGGGGACATAATTCTAACCTAAAGTTATACTAAGCTTAGAAGATTACACTAATGTTAGGTGGGATCATTCACTAAATTGTTATAAATCATTGTAGGCACAAAATCATACCTCTCAAGAGGCTTGTTGCATAAGACAAGAAATGTGTTCAAGTTTATGTATCCAAGTTTTGTATCTCTCATCTCCAAGTGCCAATTCATGAATTGGAACTTGGGTGGGACACATATGTAGGTGAAAGTCACTAGCTTAGGAGAAATCTTTCTTACTATTGATGATGAAGATGTCATCGGATTTTTTTTAAAAACCAATAGATGTTATTAAAAAATGTGTTTAGAAAATGAAAATACTCTAGATGACTCAGAAAAGATGACAAAAACCCTAAAACCTAGGAAAAATCACAAAAAAGGAGCAAAACCTATATTTTGCACACAATGTACATGCATGTGCCTACACACCTTCTTAGGGTGTATAGAGTATGAAAAGTGGCCTTTGGGAAAATTTGATCAAATGGGGAACATTTTCATATTGCACACCTTAAGCTCCTTCATAGGTACATAGGTTGTGCAACATGCACATCTAGAAATGGTGATGGTTGGCATGAATGGGGGAGGTAGGAACCTTGTTCACCTAACAATGTGCATAGCTAAGTAATTGTAAGCTCACCAAATTTGTGTGGATAGAGAACTGGAAGGTTGTAGAGGTTGTGCAAAGGTAGAAAATCCACAAGTCTTCAATCTTGAAGGTCGTTGATATGAATGAGCACATACATGGCCTTTTTTTGGATATTTATAGGTACTTGTTTGGCATGTAGTGCAAGGAGTTACAAACCTGTGCAAGGTGTGCAAGCATGAATGGTGCACAGGTACGTCCACACTTAGTGCAATGATCAAGAAACCTTTAATTTATAGACCTTATGCATGTGCACAAGTGTGTAAGGTACACACTTTGTAGTTTTTATAAAAAAGACCCACTTTTAACAAATAGAATTGGATGACATCTCCTTTTCCTAACTACTAGATCCAAACCATGGTACTCCTACTCCATAAGCTATCTCGGAAGACACCCTATTCTAAAGAAGAAATTTCCAAGGCTTAAAGTAGAAAATGGGTTGTGTTGTGAAACCACAAAAAATAGCCCTGATAAAAGGAAAAAATGACAAAGGAATTTATTTATCAGCAAACAATCTAAAACCTATATCAACTTGAATCCTAATTTTTAATGTCACTATAAATTATAGATAATCTTAACCAATAAATCAAACTTTTAGCTTCATTGTTCAATGTGTGCTCAAGGTCTTAATTCCTTTGATTTTCAAGCACCCAACCACCTTGAGTGTATAGAAATGAGGAAATAATCCATAGCTAATTTGGAAGAGTTTCAAAAATTACCATGAACCAATTTTCAATCATTGTTTAACCAAATATGAGAATCTATTCGGAGGGCTCTTAATGAGACACTAGTTACTCATTGTTTTTCATTTTAGTGATATGATTGACTAACCTCATGGAGCTCATGTGTTTCCACTTGAACATTCCTAAAATTTTGTTTATTTGGTGAGCTAATGTTTATGTTGTGTTATTATCACTTGATTCTTGTCATTTTTTTTTGTAACAAGTGCTAGAGTTTCATTTCTTCATACTGCTCTATATTTATTTTTGTTTTAAGTTCCTTCCCAGGCATTAGAATGTGTAGCCAAGGAATTGGTGTTCTTTGCTTTGGACTTTTGATAGCTTCATGACTCTTGAATTCATCTTTTAACAAACTCCAGAAGAATCACATATCAATAGGTTATCTTGATAAGCACATGGGGAAAAATCTATGCTCATACCAGATAGCTTCAAATTTATTTTAGGTAGTACCCACCCATGTTGAGGGTAACTTGGATAATCATTTTTAAATGAGTGAACTATTTTGGATGACCAATTTAGATTCTAAGTTGGTGGCTAGATATGTTTTATTACCTACAAATGATACCTACATGTAGGTTTTCACAAGAAAAAAATTTATTAATTACTTTGATGAAGAAATACATCTTCTAGCAATCATGGCAAGCTAGGATGATCCACTTACTAGGAACAATCCTAAAAACACACTGACTCCCTAACTAAAAATATCCAAATATAAAAACACAACCATAAAAAAAAATTATTAAAAGAGTCTTTTTTTTTTAAGCTTCATGCTTTGAAATAATTTTTGAGAAAATAGCCATTAACTAGTAACAATACCAATTCTCCTTCTAAGGTACCCAGCCAAAGATTATTTTATCCCAAGATCTCTGTGATTTGATAAGGGCTAATCTACAAGTGTTGAGACATGGTATGACTAGTTGGTTTTTCTTTGTCTTATCCCATATGAGAATGAGATTAGAGATCCTGAATGCTTTAAAGATAGCTCTTTTGTCAAGCCATCATTTAACAACAACGTGATATTTTATTGTGTGCTCCAATACCATAGTTCTCTTTTCATCCAATTCTAGAAGGTTCATTAACCTGACTTGTACTTAGTCTTCATTTTCAACATATCCTCTCATAAATTTGGAGATGATAATTTTCAAATTCATAAGGAAAACATGTTCTTTGCCATAGACTAGAAAATAGGGAGATGTGCCCAAGGATTTTTTAACCCAACTCTATTTGTCCATAGTACATATTTCAACTTTTTGTGCCAATCCTTTGGGTTTTCATTGAGAAATAACTTAACCATAGTAATCAAGATTTTTTTTGTAGACTCATCAATTTCATTTCCTTGTGGATAGTAATTAGAAGAGAACTTGATGATTACTTCATTATCTAAGGCCCATTGTATGTGAATCAATGATGCAAAGGAGTTTTTATTATCACATACCAATATAATGCGATTCTAAACCTTATGACAATATGTTCTTCAAGGAAACTAGTGACAACTTCTATAGTATGATTCTAAAATGTTTCAAATTATGTTTATCAATTTTAATAACTTGTAGCTATGAGAATGTACTTATTCCATGTTGAAGAAGGTGAATTCATGAGCCCCACTTGGCAAAGGGATGTACCTAATTCACTAGATGTAATGGTGTTTCAAGGTTCCTTTCTCTATTTACACTTGTCTAACATACATAGAAGGAGTGACCATGTTCTTGTATATCTTTGAAAATCATAGGCAAATAATAGCCAAATCTTAAGATTTGATATTTTTTATCTTCAATCGATCCATGTTCAATACCATATTTTTCATGAAATCTTCCAATACTTCTCTTGCCTCATTATAGTTCACACACATTAGGTACATGCCCTCATAATTCTTATAGTATAGATGTCCATATTTCAGTTGTATGATGTGTATTTTAGACTTAGAGATTTGCGTTGTGATTTGTTCATCCCCATAGGGAATTTTTCTAACAAATGATAGGCTATATCTTGATACCAAATATTTGAAATAACACTTTTCATTGGTGTAGGCATACGATATAAGTCCATTTTCTTTCTCACTATCAACAATCAAGTCAGTTAGTCCTTGGCCTCAAACTATTTTCATTCATTAGATATTTAGGTCAAACTCTTGTAGTATAATCATCCACTTCATCTCCTTTAAATCCCAACTCATTTTTAATTATTAGTAACTTGACAATAGGGTCAGGAACACTAGCATAGATCTTTCTTCATAGGATGGAATGCCTAAATTTATTAATGACCTTTGCCAAGGAAAATGATTGTTTATCCAAATTTTTACATTTTAGCTCAGTGTTCTTCAAGGGATAGCTCATGACTTCTATATGTAATTCATTCTCACAATCCTTCTTCTAGGTTAAGATGTCAATACACAAATATTCTAAAGAGAAGGAGTACAATTTGAATAATAGCCAATAGCCTGGGTCATAAGTACTGGCATAGTTGAGATTGTGACTTTTATATCTTCAAAAGCCTTCTTGACCTCAGGCATTCAGTCAATTTTGATGTATTCTCTTGAGCATGTCATTCAAAGGGAATATAGTTAAGCCAACCCCACTTATGCATTTTTGGACAAAGTTGATATTCCTAAAGAAAGACTTCAACTCTTTTCTACTATTTGAGGGAGAAAACTTGAGAATCACTTTGACTATTTCTAGATCACTAGAGTTGCCAATCTCTATATTATATTTCCAAGTAATTTCCCATTTGTAAATATAAATGAGTACTTCTTTTGATTGAGAGAAATTACACACCTGCGACATGTATTTTATACTTGTTTTAGATAAGTGATGTGATTAGTTATATTCTATAGGAATACCATAAGATCACCCATGTAGATGACTATGCATTTGTTCACTAGGCCTTTAAAATGCTTCATTCATTGTTCTTTGAAATGTTGCTCCAACATTAATCAACCTAAAACATACTTATCTATATGCAAATGTATGTCATTTAGTTGTGAAGGCAGTTTTTAATCTATCTTCTTCTTGAAGCATCACTTGGTTTTAGCTAGAGTAACCAACCAAAATTGACATCTTCTTAGATTTATTCACAATTTGAAGTACCCAATCAAGTGATGGTAGTAGTTATTCTTCCTTTTGTGAGGATTAATTTAGGTTTCTAAAATCCTTGCATAGCCTAATTTCTCTACTCTTCCTATGCACTAGCACTAGGTCAATGACTTGGGTAGAATGGTAGATTGGAAAAATAGTCTTAGCATCTAATAATTTCTGGACCAATTTCATGATTACAAGCTCAATGACTGGGTTGGTAGGCCTTTGACATTAATATAAATGGATTCATGTATTTTTTGAGAGGTATATCATACACAATTATATCTAGATCATATGTTTTGAGATACTCACAGCTCCATGCAGTGAAATTTTTATACTCAGCTAGCAATTGCAATATTTCTTCTCTTTCTTTTAAACTACAAACCTTCCCAATCTTTACCATTGGAGGCTCTTAAACTAAAGCCAAATTTTATGAATCAAAATCACCATTTCCTTCCTCAAGGGGAGGTCATATTTTTTATGTAGATTCATCTTTGTCAGATATTCACAAAAGTTCACGACCCCTGAATAATAGCATTTATTTTTAGGTTTAATATTATGTCCTCATATTTCAAGATGTGGTGATCATCCTTTAACACTTGGAACTTTTTTTTATTGTTAGGGATTGATGAGGCTGCAACTAGTTTTATAGAAAATTTCTAAAGTCTATTTCTCTCCATTGGTTGCATTGTACTAGTTGATGTTGATAATGCATTTGTGAGTGCATTTCATATCTATGGAATTGAGCTTACATGTTGAAGGTATGAAAATCTTCCATCAAGTTATAAATGTTTTTATTGTAAGCTTGCAACCTTCTATCATTTCATGAATAAGTTTCCTTGACCTCCCTAATCACAAGCTAAGAATCTCCTTCGACTATAAGAATTCTTACATCCCTTTTTAGAGATAGTAAAAGACCCTATACCAGAACTTCATATTATGTGACATTGTGAGTACATAAAAATTGAAAGTGATAATTAGTACAATAGAACTTACACCTAGTGATGATTATCTCCATCTCAACTCATGCTTGATGCTTTCTTTTAGATCCATCAAATTGTAGGCTCCATATCATATTTGTGTCCTTAGCCTATTTTACCTTTTCCTTAGTTTTTACCTTAGCTTTAACATTACCTTTGAAAGACTTAGACTTAGGCCTCCATTCCATCTTTCCTTGTATATTATTTTTTATTTCTATAGGTGTTCTTCCAATCTTAAAGAGTAGTTCTATGCATTCTCATTGTTTCTCATGAAGCTTACTTATAACCTCCATGACTTAATGGGTTTCTTCTTAAGGCTTAACATCAATGAATTTATAGCCTTGACCTTTGACATAATGTTACCTTCTATGATTGGTTACCATTTTTTTGAAAGTTGGTGGAAGTCTCCCTCCATCTAATGAAGTATCACTATATGAAACAATGGGATCTTCCTTTGTGAGGAGTCCTTTATGGGATGAATTTTAATCATCACCATTAGACCCACTACTTTGATCAATAATCTATGCGATAGTGGTGGCATGAATTTCCTTTGGAGCTCATTTTGTAGTTGGTAAGATGACATCTATTGTAAAATTAGAAATTTTTTCCATGCTTCTTGCAAATGTTAACTATGATAGTGGTCATGATACGACATCTTGGCAACATGAAAATTCTAATTTTGAATGGCTTTCTTCATAAAGGTGGAGAAAAGCAATTAATAGGATTATGTTTGAATCAACATCTTTTCTGAGATATTGCATGTTAGATATCATGTTATCCATTAATTATTTGAATATTTAATTACTAAGTTAAAAATGTTGTATTGCTATATGGATGTCCTCAAATGTTTCCTATAGATCAAATGCTAGAACCCAATATGAACCTAGATCAAACTTGGGAAAAAGTACTTCATTGGGGGCTTTATATTTAGTGACCATTTTCTTTAACTTAAGCTTTGAATAAATGTTTGTCTTGTTATTCAATCCCTTCAATGGAATCCATAATTGGGTGAAATCATTTGACAACCATCCCCTTAGGAATATGATCCATTATTTGCTCAAAAGAATCCCATGTACATTTCAAGAATGTCCACCATGTGTATGCCAATTAAATATTAGATTCTTGGACTTATCATGAGCTATATGTGCACATATTTAAATATGAAAATCACCTTGACTTTGGTTTTATCTAGTTGTATTATGACTCTATTTGTAAGTTTGGGTGCCATTCCTAGCCTTTGGGAAATCTAGAGTAGAATGACATTGCATCTACCACCCAAATCTATCAAATAGTTGTGTAAGTTCCTCACAAAAATTCAGAGACTTAATAAAAATTAAGGGACCAAAATCTTATCTTTAAATATGGTAAGCATAGATACCATTATGTTAACATTTGAAATGTGTGTTTATTGAGAAACATGGGTTTCCATAGACTTTGTATGATCCAATATTTTTAAAAGAGCTTCCCTTTTTCTAGGGTGACACTGTAGCATATTGAACATAGAGATGTTGGCCTTTACTTTCTTGAGTTCTTCTACTAAACTATATTTTTTTGAAGACTAAGTTGGATTCCACATTATTGTAGAAGGATTTTTGAATGCACATGTACCCTTGGAACGATACTTGCAAAGACATTGGTTTATTGTTTTCTTGAGGATATGGAGGCATAGGGTGTGATTAGGGAGGGATACCATCAGTTAGTGGTTCTCTCCAGCTATGCAAATCATATGTGTTCTTTTTATCATTGTGAAAATAAAACACTTTTGTTGCTCTAGCTTAGCTTCATGATTGAAGGGGAACATAGATTCTTTGTTTGTTGAATTCTCATCCTCAACTGGGGCTATATTATACCATTTTTACACCATTGTGTTGAACTAAGTTGAAGGAATATTTGCATCTTGTGGATACTAGTTTTTACAATTGTTAAAATCTTAGTAGTAATTATCTCTATTATTTTTGGCATTTGTGTTGTTTCTAGCAAAGTACACCTTAGGAAAATTGATGGGGTTAGCATTGTCGATGGAAATATTGGCATTACAAGGGCAATTGATCCACTAATGGTTTGGCCTTGGTATCCTAGTCATTCTGTCTTACTAATTATAATAGTTCCCACCATTTTTGTTGTTGTTTTTGTAGGAGCCATAGTTTCTATTCTAATTGTGTGCATCGTTATTCTTGTTTTGAGTAGTAGCTAGTGTTGATAGTTCTGATTTTTTCCTTGAAAGAGTTTCATCCTTGTCATCACATTAGAGAATAGTGACATTATTTCTTCATGACTTCTAGTTCATTATCCATGCTATTTTTCTGAATTTCCACTGGTGGAGTAGCTTTCTATTCAAAAAATATTGTTTTAGGGGGCTCATACCCCATATATGTAAGGGTTTTTAGTTGAGTAGTAAAAAATTATTGCATAGAAATAGTGTGAAGTGGCTAAAATTGAGGCATATCCACTCACACATATGATGATGTTACTCCTGAGGTGTTTGTTGATGATGGGATCACCATACTTCCCCTTCCATTGGGGTTAGCTTGTTTGGTGAAGGTGAATGCTTCGTAGAAGACATTTTCAAGAGTGTCAATGTTTGTAGTGAGTAACCTCCTTAGAAACATTTTTGTGAGTTGATTCATGGAGTTAAGATAGATGTGTATCACAAGTTCCAACAAAACTATATAAAGGTGATTCCATATTACAGTACATCATATGAAAATGATGATTAAATATTGAGATAGTCTTGTGGGGGTCCCTCTCAATAGCAAGGAATTACTAGTGTACAATTGTCAGGTTGATAAAAGCCCTGAATTAGTCCAAGAACATACTCTCTAAAGATGCCAAATTTTTCATGCATTTTGATAGTAGGTTCACATATCAATGAAATCTCATGTTTCCCAAAGTGTAAGGGATAAAAATGACAACCACATCATTATGTTGAATTTTTTTTTGCTGCAATTTTTCTTGAAAGTTTGACATTGTATTATATTTTCCTTCTTCCTCATTAACATTCCTTGGGGATAATTTCTTAGGATTTTTAGTTATGTCACAGAGCTAATTGTTAGAAATTAAAGTCCACCAAGGTAACTGAGAGGGGTAGGGGGTAGATCATTTATCAAATCAATATCACTTTTATCAACCTTATTAAACCTTAAACATGTGATTAATATAATCAACAACCATAAGAAGATACACATACACAATAACACCAAATATATTAACTAGGGAAACCCTTGAGAGGAAAAATCCCATTGGGGATGGTACCCATAAAATGATATACTAATACATAAGTTCCTTGTAAGATGATGGACTCTATTAGGATCCAATGAAATACATTCAATACATAGCAGTCCATGTTAGGAGATTTTGAATCCCTGCTAGGAGACTCCATTCCTATTAGTAGTTGTCTAAGGATGATGGACCCACTATCGAAATAGCTTCAAGGGAAGGACCATTGAACTCACTATCCAAATGGCCTCTGTATTTTTCCTTTTAAAGTACTAAAAATGAAACTGATCTAAGCAATTTGAACTCTTTCTCTACCCTCTTACTTTTCAAATACTTAACCAAATACATTTAAGATCTCAATACCAAATCTCTTACTTCACATTACAATGATCCCTTTGATTTCTTACTCGCATTTACCAACTTCACGTATTACTTTCACAATTCACACTCTTATTTCATCACAAGGAAAATAACTTTCCCTTAGACCATGTCCCCAAAATAAATTCTTTTTTTGGCCTTGACAATTTCCCAATTAGTTATAATAGGACCTCATTATGATCTAAACAATTCATTACATCTATTCATAACTAAAAACTATTGTCAACTCGTAGCCTTCACAAATTTTTACACGTATGACCTCAGACTTCTTGCACTTGCTAACATCATCATCAAGATATCTTCTATCACTATCTAACTATTATCATCATGATTATATCTTTTTTAGGAGATAAAATCTAAACACCAAAAGCCAGTTCTCAAGTAGTTTGTCTGAATAGTGTCTTTTGTAAATCACAAATAACTTTAACATGTCTTCAACTTTATGCATGTGTACTTTTCTACATCATCAAGACACACTGTCAAACATATCCTGAACTATGCTCAAGCTCATTATCAATAAATAGTTTGTACATCCTCATTCTATGTCTACTACTCTCATAGTTTTTACCAAAATAATACTTATGTTGACAACAATGACAAATATAGTAAAAAATGCCACATGCTAATCTCCCAAATGTTCTAGAAATGCTTAGGATACTCCCATAGAGGAAAACCATTAGGATTCATACTAACACTAACCTTGCAAGATAATGGGTGAATCATGTGCACCAACAAAGAAACCCATTGATGGTGGAAGTGGTTGATTTCTTTGTTGATGGGGAGGTAATGACTATGAAGAAATGAGGAACTATGAAGCAGATGGTGGTAGTATGAAAGATAATGGTGTATGAATTTTGGAAATCCCTTTATTAGTATGAGATTTTTTGAAATGCTCAATTTTCAATAAATTGTGCTTATTAGGTGATGATTGTATTACTAGTTGCAAGGATAATAGAGGATTGGATTTTTTAAGCTTTCTCAAACTTTCAAACTAGCTTAAGGCCCTATTTCTAGTACCACTTCTATTGAGCTTTGTAATTTCATGATGACAATGGTAAAAATTTGTAAGATTCTCTCTCTCTTAATAATTCAATAAAATATGAACTCAAAGGTTCTAGGAGGATGTTTTTCATTTGACTAGGTAGCTCAATTGAAGAAAAATGTGTCTATATAATAAGGGGGACTTTTCTAGTTCATTAAACAAATCTATTACTTTGTGACACTTAGAAAATATTTAGTACAAAAAAATATATGGTGATGCATGAAAGTATAAACTAATATGATGAGGTAAAATAAAATTTTGTGAAAAACTAATTACATAGAGATAAGGTAACAAGAAAGTAAGAAAACTCCTAAAAATGAAATCTAAACAAACATAAGACATAGTGGCAATGCATCTACAAATTAAATATTTTAAAGGGATGGTAGGAAACTAATGAAATTTGGAGAAATAAAACCAATAATATCCCTGATGCAATCATCAATGGAACTTTCTAAGATAATATGATTTTCACAACTTGTAAAATAACACAAGCACAAAAGGTGCACAAACATGAGACAAATTGCTAGGAATATATGTGAAGAAAACCCTCCTAGAAATCATCAAAATAGAGGTATTATGCAACCAATCATGAAAAATTCCTATAAAATAAAAGCACACAATCATTTTGAAAAAAATAAGACTATTACATCCTTCATTATTCATGAACTATTAATTCACAAAGAGAACACACATTCTAGCAAGAATAACTACATAAGGAATGAGATCACCAGTAGCATACTTTATTTCATAATATTCAATCTTAAATACATGCCACATCCTTCTACTTATAGTGAACCCTCTCCTTCATATGAATTTTGGAGCTAGGGTTTTTCCCATGAAAATTTTATGCTAAAACTATTGAAATAAAACTAAATATATACAAACTAACCCATAATATGGTGCTAAGTAGTCATGCACCCTTTTATTTATCAATTAAATGGTGCATGGACCTCTATGTGACTCAGATACATAACGAGAAGAAGAATATAGAAGAGATAAATCTCTGATTGGTAGCTAGAGCTTAGGAGCCTTCCAAAAATAGAAACTCAACCTCCTCCATGCATGTGTATTAGTTAACCACCACCAAGGTCAAGAAATGTGGTTTATGTGCACAAAGATGTCAAATGTAGAAACTAGCAGTTAACTTCTGGTGTAGCTGTAAGTGGTTGAAAATCGTCACACCTAAAAAGATGTTAAGTTGCACACATGAAGATTCATGAACCTATGAAGTTTTTGACTTGTAGACTTAGAAACCTCCCTATTGCCATAACTACAATATTTGTTCCAAGTCAAAAACTCAATTTCCATCTTTTGGGGTTTTTCCCTTTCATCCAAAATGATGGCTCGATAGGTTTCCTTGAACTTGTCTATAGAAACCATGATCTTTGAAGAATATAGTAATAATAGCCTCATATTTGGCCCTCACCTCATCATAATAGTTGTAGAATTCTTGGTGTATTTCATCAAAACTAGGTGCCCTCTTGTCCAATTCTCTAACTACCTTCTTGCCTTTAAAGATCCTTCTAAGGTCATCCTGAAAAGATATTTCCTCGAAGGTGGCTCAAAATTTTTGTATGAATTCCTCTAAAGAAAATAAGGTTTTCAAGGAGTCATCCTCAAAACTCTCTAGGTTGGCCCTAGTATATAGTTTTTCCACTTCCATGATATTGGTTTGTGCCTTGTCCCACATATCATGGATGTAATTGAACATTAGAAGCATAACTTGGTTGCTAAATTCAATGTTCTCAATCTAGTCATAAAATTTTCCAACTCTTCAAGAGTGAAAATGGCTAAGAACATCTTGTATCTTTTCCTTTTGATTGTTTGAACCTTCTTTAGATCCTCTAACCATGACTAAATTTCATCACTCGGGATGAACTCACTTTTAATTAATCCTTCTAATGTTCATGTGTTTTCCTATATGTCATTTAGTAGCTACATATTTATGTCTATATACTCTATTCCTTTCTCCTCATAATTGTTCCTTCATATGTAATAGGTATCCAAAAATGAATCTATAGCTAGTGTAGCTAGAGCTCATTTATCAAGGGTAACCTCTAATGTAACTTCTAGATTATTTAGGTCTATGGGACCCATAACCTCTTTAATATGATCCCATAAAACTTTATTATGTTTCATCAAATTCTTAAACCCATGGTGATCATCACCCTTCTTGTGTCCTTTGTTAGCTTTCCAAGTACTATTTCCAACATTTTGCAATCCTCTAGATCTATGCTCTAGAAATTGGCATGCAATGGAGGTATAACAACCTACAGTACTAGATTATCTTCTATTTTCATCATTATAAATGCCAACTAGTGAGGATCTTCCTCAATAGATACTAGAGGTTGTAAGGCATTAGGAAGAATTATCATTCCTTTGGATGTATCTATGATATAAGTCCTCTATTAGGTTTCTACCACTCAAGTCAGCTATTGAGGCATTGTGACCACTTAATATGGGTATTTTATTTTTAATGGAGTCACCAACAAAGAAAAACACTTTCCTTGTTCTTATCTTCTTTCTAGGATATTGTCAACCCTTGGCTGATCCTATCCCTAGATGGCCACCATTTGCTTCAAAGGGGATGGGGTCATTGTTACCTATGGAGTACAGTATCTTCCTATATAAGATCTTTTTCTAATTTTACCTTACTCCTTTTTATTTCTTTCCTTTTTATTTCAACTTAATGATGTACCAGTGTGATGTGTTAGATCAATGTTCTCCTCATGATATACCTCAGTATTCAAAGTGAGATTTTTGAGTACTCTGATTTTATTATAAAAGGGGTCTATAATATTTGGAAAATAACTATTCCACACCTTATTTGAGATCTATAGCCCTAGGTTATTTTTTCCAAGCTAAGGTCCATTTTAAAATAATCCTTGATCCTACCCTCAAAGTCATCTATGCAATTGATGTAATAGTCTTATGTAGATGAATTAGGTACAAATACCTTGCATGTGATATGGGGAAACATCACAATGTTATTAAAATTGGGGTGAACAAAAACAAAATCATCTAGTGGGAAGTATTTCCTCTCCATATAAAATGTACACATGTCATTCATTTCCTTCACTTGAAAAGGCCCTATGGTGATGGACCATACCCAATATTTTTGATGATTTGTGTCATCTTAGGGATTTTTTATTCTTTATATGAATCATGTCATATGTAGCACTAATCTTCCTAGAAATCCCCACTAGTATGACCTTATTGGAGGGTATGTGCAAGACCATGGTGTACCAAACTATGGCCTTAAGTGGCAGTGAAAAATCAGCAAATCAGGTTTATGTCAACTTGACACATAATTTTGAAGTGGTTATGGACTTTATATCAAAAAGTTGTAAAAAAATAATTTGTAGAAAATTGAATGTAGTTTCTAAACTACTAGGCCTTATTAGGAGAAAAAAATAATTGATTGGTCAAAAGTTTGAATTTTAATGCAGTACTAAGAAAATTTCAGGGCGAAAATAAAAAGTAGGTGTATGTCTGACCACCTTAATCAAAATCAAATCATAATTTTTTTAAATATAATTATAGATATGAAAACTAGACTCATGCCCAGATGTGACGCATATGTTTTGATATTTTTATTCCAAATAAATAATAAAATATGAATTTTCTACCAAAACTTTTTTGGATTAAAAAAAGTCTCGTGTCTGACCACCCTAACTAATAGAAAATTTGATCAAATTTTTCTTTTTCTTTTTTTTTCTTATACTAGGCGAAGTATAGAATGTGACGCAGCTTTTAGATTTAAAAAATGTTATACCGTTTGAAAGTTATAGCTATTTTTCATTCAGTATGTCAATCAGCACTTTACAATAATCTTCATTGATAATTAACTAATAAATACTTATCGAACTCAGAATTTGACAAAAATTATATTGATGGAATCTAGAGAGCGATATTAAAAAACCCATTTCGTTTCATTCAATTTTGATCAAAATAACATTGTCAGATGGCTACCCGAAGTCTGAGTATCACTAAAACTCTCTATAAACATGTCTTTGGGGTTGACTGGGTAGGCTTGGTAAATACCAAGCCTGATCGGATATCCGATTCAAAATTGGATATCCGATTTCAAATCTGATATCCGATTTGACATCGGATATCCGATATGGCTCGGTAGTCAAATTCCAAAAATCTTCAAATTTTGGAGGAAAATTCGATTTAAACGTTCTAGTTTTATATTTTTAAATTATTTCACTTATATTAATATGTAAAGACATATTTTAATATATTATATATATATAATAACGTAATGTAAACATACAAGATATAAACTAGTAATATATAATAATATCTTATGTTAATCTTATTACAATCTATAAATATAATATATATTATTATTATTTTTACTAAATATAATAACGTAATTTATATATATATAAAATACGTATTATATATTATTATATTAATATGTATGTTATTAATATATACAATAACGTAATATTTTCATTAAATGTAATATGTATTATATATTATTATATTAATATGTATAATAATATAATATTTATATAACAACATAATATTTTTATTAAATATAATATATATTATAAATATTATTATATTAATATGTATGTTATTAATATATTTATATAATAATGTAATATTTTCATTAAATATAATAATATAATATGTATATGTATATATCTATATATATATTATTATATTGATATGTATATTATTAATATATATTTATATTATTAATATGTATATTTTTAATATATAAGAGTCAAAGGGGGTCATAGGGTGACCTATAACCCTCTTTGACCCATTAAACGACGATATATGTCTCTAGGGGTCCTAGCACCCCTAGGGACATATGTCATCCTTTAATGGGTCAAAGGGGGTCCCTTTGACCCATTAAATGACGACATATGTCCCTAGGACCCCAAGGCACATAGCCGAATCATTCATATCGGTCAAAGGGGGTCATAGGGTGACCTATGACCCCCTTTGACCGATTAAACGACGAAATATGTCTCTAGGGGTCCTAGGACCCCTAGGGACATATTCGAATGGGTATTATGGGTCAAAGGGGGTAAAAGGGTGACCTATGACCCTCTTTGACCCATTAAACGATGACATATGTCCCTAGGGGTCCTAGGACCCCTAGGGACATAGTCGAATCGATCATATGGGTCAAAGGCAATCATAGGGTGACCTATGGCCCCCTTTGACCCATTAAATGATGACATATGTCCCTAGGGGTCCTAGGATCCCTAGGGACATAGTCGAATCATTCATATGGGTCAAACGGGGTCATAGGGTGACCTATGACCCCCTTTGACCCATTAAACGACGACATATGTCCCTAGGGGTCCTAGGACTTCTAAGGACATATTTGAATGAGTAATATGGGTGAAAGGGGGTCATAGGGTGACCTATGACCCTCTTTGACCCATTAAACGATGACATATGTCCCTAGGGGTCCTAGGACACCTAAGGACATATTCCAATCGTTCATATGGGTCAAAGGGGGTCATATGGTGACCTATGACCCTCTTTGACCCATTAAACGATGATATATGTCTCTAGGGGTCCTAGGACCCCTAGGGACATATTCGAATGGGTAATATGGGTCAAAGGGGGTCATAGGCTGACCTATGACCCTCTCTGACTCATTAAACGATGACATATTTCTCTAGGGGTCCTAGGACACCTAGGGACATATTCGAATTGTTCATATGGGTCAAAGGGGGTCATAGGGTGACCTATGACCCCCTTTGACCCATTAAATGATGACATATGTCCCTAGGGAAACATATTCGAATGGGTAATATGGGTCAAATGGAGTCATAGGGTAACCTATGACCCTATTTTACCCATTAAACAATGATGTATGTCCCTAGGGGTTCTCACACCCCTAGGGACATATTTGAATAGTTCATATGGGTCAAAGACGGTCATAGGGTGACCTATGACCCTGTTTGACCCATTAAACGAAGACATATGTCCCTAGGTGTCCTCAGCCCCTAGGGACATATTTGAATCATTCATATGGGTCAAAGAGGGTCATAGGGTGACCTATGACCCTCTTTGACCCATTAAATGACAACATATGTCTCTAGGGGTCCTCGGACACCTAGGGACATATTCGAATCGTTCATATGAGTCAAAGGGGGTCATAGGGTGACCTATGACTCTCTTTGACCCATTAAACGACGACATATGTCCCTAGGGGTCTTAGGACCCCTAGGGACATACTTGAATGGGTAATATGGGTCAAAGGGGGTCATAGGGTGACCTATGACCCTCTTTGACCCATTAAACGATGACATATGTCCCTAGGGGTCCTTGGACCCCAAGAGACATATTCGAATGAGTAATATGGGTCAAAGGGGGTCATAGGGTGACCTATGACCCTTTTTGACCCATTAAACGATGACATATGTCCCTAGGGGTCCTAAGACCCTAGGGACATATTCGAATTGTTCATATGGGTCAAAGGGGGTCATAGGGTGACCTATGACCCCCTTTGACCCATTAAACGATGACATATGTCCCTAGGGGTCCTAGGACCCCTAGGGACATATTCGAATGGGTAATATGGGTCAAATGGGGTCACAGGGTAACCTATTACTCTCTTTGACCCATTAAATGATGACATATGTCTCTAGGGGTCCTAGGATCCCTAAGAACATATTCGAATCGTTCATATGGGTCAAAGGGGGTCATAGGGTGACCTATGACCCTTTTGACCCATTAAATGAAGATATATGTCTCTAGGGGTCCTATAACCCCTAAGGACATATTCAAATGGGTAATATGGGTCAAAGGGGGTCATAGGGTGACCTATGACCCTCTTTGACCCATTAAACGATGACATATGTCCCTAGGGGTCCTCAAACCCCAAGGGACATACTCGAATGGGTAATATGGGTAAAAGGGGGTCATAGGGTGACCTATGACCCTCTTTGACCCATTAAACGATGAGATATGTCCCTAGGGGTCCTTGGACCCCAAGAGACATATTTGAATGAGTAATATGGGTCATAGGGGGTCATAGGGTGACCTATGACCCTCTTTGACCCATTAAACGACGACATATGTCCCTAGGGGTCCTAGGACCCTAGGGACATATTCGAATTGTTCATATGGGTCAAAGGGGGCCATAGGGTGACCTATGACCCCCTTTGACCCATTAAACGACGACATATGTCCCTAGGGGTCCTAGGACCCCTAGGGACATATTCGAATGGGTAATATGGATCAAATGGGGTCACAGGGTAACCTATGACCCTCTTTGACCCATTAAATGATGACATATGTCTCTAGGGGTCCTAGGACCCCTAAGGACATATTCGAATCGTTCATATGGGTCAAAGGGGGTCATAGGATGACCTATGACCCTCTTGACCCATTAAACGATGATATATGTCTCTAGGGGTCCTACGACCCCGAGGGACATATTCAAATGGGTAATATGGGTCAAAGAGGGTCATAGGGTGACCTATGACCCTCTTTGACCCATTAAACGACGACATATGTTCCTAGCAGTCCTTGGACCCCAAGGGACATATTCGAATGGGTAATATGGGTAAAAGGGGGTCATAGCGTGACCTATGAGCCTCTTTGACCCATTAAATGATGACATATGTCCCTAGGGGTCCTAAGACACTAAGGACATATTCGAATAATTCATTTGGGTCAAAGGGTGTCATAGGGTGACCTATGACCCCCTTTGACTCATTAAATGATGACATATGTCCCTAACGGTCCTAGGACCCCTAGGGACATATTTGAATCATTCATATGAGTCAAAGGGGGTCGTAGATTGACCTATGACCCCCTTTGACCCATTAAATAATGACATATGTCCCTAGGGGTCCTAGGACCCCTAGGGACATATTCGAATGGGTAATATGGGTCAAATGGGCTCATAGGGTAACCTATGACCCTCTTTGACCCATTAAATGACGACATATGTCTCTAGGGGTCCTAGGACCCCTAGGGACATATTCGAATAGTTCATATGGATCAAAGGGGGTCATAGGGTGACCTATGACCCTCTTGACCCATTAAACGACAATGTATGTCTCTAGGGGTCTTAGGACCCCTAGGGACATATTCGAATGGGTAATATGGGTCAAAGGGTGTCATAGGGTGACCTATGACCCTCTTTGACCAATTAAACGACGACATATGTCCTTAGGGGTCCTCGGACCCCAAGGGACATATTTGAATGGGTCATATGGGTCAAAGGGGGTCATAGGGTAACCTATGACCCTCTTTGACCCATTAAATGATGACATATGTCCCTAGGGGTCCTAGGAACCTAGGGACATATTTGAATCGTTCATATGGGTCAAAGGGGGTCATAGGGTGACCTTTGACCCCCTTTGACACATTAAACGATGACATATGTCCCTAGGGCTCTTAGGACCCCTAGGGACATATTTGAATCGTTCATATGAGTCAAAGGGGGTCGTAGGGTGACCTATGACCCCCTTTGACCCATTAAACGACGACATATGTCCCTAAGGGTCCTAGGACCCCTAGGGACATATTCGAATGGGTAATATGGGTCAAATGGGGTCATAGGGTAACCTATGACCCTCTTTGACCCATTAAATGACAACATATGTCTCTAGGGGTCCTAGGACCCCTAAGGAAACATTCGAATCATTCATATGGGTCAAAGGGGGTCATAGGGTGACCTATGACCCTCTTAACCCATTAAATGACGATATATGTCTCTAGGGGTCCTCGAACCCCTAGGGACATATTCGAATGGGTAATATGGGTCAAAGGGGGTCATAGGGTGACCTATGACCCTCTTTGACCCATTAAACGATGACTTATCTCCCGAGGGGTCCTCGGACGCCAAGGGACATATTTGAATGGGTAATATGGGTCAAAGGGGGTCATAGGATGACCTATGACCCTTTTTGACCCATTAAACGATGACATATGTCCCTAGGGGTCCTAGAACCCTAGGGACATATTTGAATCATTCATATGGGTCAAAGGGGGTCATAGGGTGACCTATGACCCCATTTGACTCATTAAATGATGACATATGTCCCTAGGGCTCCTAGGACCCCTAGGGACATATTTGAATCGTTCATATGAGTCAAAGGGGGTCGTAAGATGACCTATGACCCCCTTTGACCCATTAAACGATGACATATTTCCCTAGGGGTCCTAGGACCCCTAAGGACATATTCGAATGGGTAATATGGGTCAAATGGGGTCATAGGGTAACCTATGACCCTCTTTGATCCATTAAATGACAACATATGTCTCTAGGGGTCCTAGGACCCCTAGGGACATATTCGAATCGTTCATATGGGTCAAAGGGGGTCATAGGGTGACCTATGACCCTCTTGACCCATTAAACGACGATATATGTCTCTAGGGGTCCTAGGACCCCTAGGGACATATTCGAATGAGTAATATGGGTCAAAGGGGGTCATAGGGTGACCTATGACCCTCTTTGACCCATTAAACGATGACATATTCGAATGGGTAATATGAGTCAAATGGGGTCATAGGGTGACCTATGATCCTCTTTGACCCATTAAATGACGACATATGTCCCTAGGGGTCCTAGGACCCTAGGGACATTCCAATCGTTCATATGGGTCAAAAGGGGTCATAGGGTGACCTATGACCCCCTTTGACCCATTAAACGACAACATATGTCCCTAGGGGTCCTAGGACCCCTAGGGACATATTTGAATCGTTCAAATGAGTCAAAGGGGGTCATAGGGTGACATATGACCCCCTTTGATCCATTAAACGATGACGTATGTCCCTAGGGGTCCTAGGACCCCTAGGGACATAGTCGAGTCGTTCATATGGGTCAAAGGGGGTCATAGGGTGACCTATGACCCCCTTTGACCCATTAAATGACGACCCTCTTTGTATTATATATTATTATATTAATATGTATAATAATATAATATATATATAACAACGTAATATTTTTATTAAATATAATATATATTATAAATATTATTATATTAATATATATGTTATTAATATATCTATATAATAACATAATATTTTAGTATATATAACGTAATATTTTAGGATATACTATTTATACTATTTTAGGATAATAATTATAATATAAATAAACACTAAATATTAATATTATTATATGTATAGTAATAATAATAATACTATTATAGCTATAATAATAATATATATTAATACTATATATTGTAGCTTAATATAAATAAAAACTATATATTTACACTATTATATCTATATTAATAATATTAATACTATTATAGGTATAATAATAATATTGATACTATAGGTATATTAATACTATTTTATATTAATATTATTGATATTTTATACTAATACTAATATACTATTAACTTAGTTATAAATTAAAGTCGTTTGCCTCCAAATATTTTCATAATATTAATATTATTGTGGCAAAGGAGGGAAACCTTAGCAAGTTTTCCCCCCAAAAGTCCTCTTCCTATATCGGATATCCGATTATACTAGCATCAATTTCAAATATTTGACTGTCCCTACAGACCCGACAACATTACTTTTTTACCTCTTTTTTTACGGGATAAGCCATAAAATCCATGAAAGAAGATAGCATGTAGGATAAGCAATTAAAGCCAATAAGCAAGATAGCACATGCATACTGACATGATATGAAGTTGGATATGAAGGCTATGAGTGGATGAGTCATTAGAGGTATCAACAATCCCATCATAAATGAGATCTTGGATTTTATGTTTCAACACTATGGAATCTTTAGTTTTATGAAATTTTCTTCCATGGAGATTAATTTAAGAATGCCCCGTGTGTATGTAAAGGTCTTAAGGGAGATTAATTTAAGAATGCAATATTCTCCTCTAACCTTTTCTCAAGTTTAGAATTGATTTCTATCATGTGCTTAGAGAGATGAAGGTAATAAAGATTATTTGTCTCTTCTAGCTCTTTGTATTGAACATATAGAAAGAGAGATGACAAGTGAACAAATTTAAGTGTAGTCAATAGATCAAGGAAACCATTTAGTGAAAGAAATTCTTAGTATGCATATCATAGACCATGAAGTTAGAAAATACCAATAGCTCTAAGACCAAAGAGCCATTTTAAGTATGTTCAAGCACTAGAGACATAGAAAATCAAAGTCAATTTATGAAACTCCCCTTAGCAAAAAATGCAAACAAATATTTGCATTTGACATTTTGACTTGGTTGAAAAAGTTTGACAATAATTGATAATATTGCAAGCTTGATGTTCAAAAGCAATTTTTTTTCCAAGAAAGATAGTGGCACATGGAGTAGTCTTCAAACAATCATCCATCGTTTGCGGCCACCCCATACCGAGGAGTCTCCAAGGTGCTCTAAGTGCATTTGGAGGTCGATCCTGAGGCCTAAAATAACCTATCTCTTTTTTGAGAGATCACATTCCGTTTGGATTCAGCACAGCGATCTCGCTCAATGCCAAAACTCGCAGTGTGCCTCAGTTCATAGGTGCACCACAGCGTAACTTTGAAACCGCTGATTTTGGAATCGAATCGTCAGTGCCATTAGCTTCGGATGGGCAGGTGAACCCTAGTCACACCCTTGTTCTAGCCACAAAGACCATCTATCATTTGCGGCCACCCCATACCGAGGAGTCTCTAAGGTGCTCTAAGTGCATTTTGAGGTCGATCTTTCGAGGGTCATAACTCAAAGCTCGTGAGGGCTATCGATGAAATGCCAAATGCTACAGGACGGTGATCTTGAGGCCTAAAATAACCTATCTCATTTTCGAGAGATCACATTCCGTTTGGATTCAGCACAGCGATCTCGCTCGATGCCAAAACTCGCAGTGTGCCTCAGTTCATAGGTGCACCACAGCGTAACTTTGAAACTGCTGATCTTGGCATCAAATATTCAGTGCCATTAGCTCCGGATGGGCTGGTGAACCCTAGTCACACCCTTGTTCTGGCCACGAAGACCATCCATCATTTGCGGTCACCCCGTACTGAGGAGTCTCCAAGGTGCTCTAAGTGCATTTTGAGGTCGATCTTTCAAGGGTCATAACTCAGAGCTTGTGATGGCTATCGATGAACTGTCAAATGCTACAGGACAGTGATCCTAAGGCCTAAAATAACCTATCTCATTTTTGAGAGATCACATTCCGTTTGGATTCAACACAGCGATCTCGCTTGATGCCAAAAATCGCAGTGTGCCTCAGTTCATAGGTGCACCACAGCGTAACTTTGAAACTGCTGATCTTGGCATCGAATCGTCAGTGCCATTAGCTCCAGATGGGCAGGTGAACCCTAGTCGCACCCTTGTTCTGGCCACGAAGACCATCCATCATTTGCAGCCACCCCGTACCGAGGAGTCTCCAAGGTGCTCTAAGTGCATTTTGAGGTTGATCTTTCGAGGGTCATAACTCAGAGCTCGTGAGGGCTATCGATGAACTATCAAATGCTACAGGATGGTGATCCTAAGGCCTAAAATAACCTATCTCATTTTTGAGAGATCACATTCCGTTTGGATTCAGCACAGCGATCTCGCTCAATGCCAAAACTCGTAGTGTGCCTCAGTTCATAGGTACACCACAGCGTAACTTTGAAACTGCTAATATTGGCATCAAATCATCAATTCCATTAGCTCTAGATGGGCGGGTGAACCCTAGTCACACCCTTGTTTTGGCCACGAAGACCATCCATCATTTGCGACCACCCCGTACCGAGGAGTCTCTAAGGTGCTCTAAGTGCATTTTGAGGTCGATCTTTTGAGGGTCATAACTCAGAGCTCGTGAGGGCTATCGATGAACTGTCAAATGCTACAAGACAGTGATCCTGAGGCCTAAAATAACCTATCTCATTTTCGAGAGATCACATTCCGTTTGGATTCAGCACAGCGATCTCGCTCGATGCCAAAACTCGCAGTGTGCCTTAGTTCATAGGTGCACCACAGCGTAACTTTGAAACCGCTGATCTTGGCATCGAATCGTCAGTGCCATTAGCTCTGGATGGGCAGTTGAACCCTAGTCACAACCTTGTTCTGGCCATGAAGACCATCCATCATTTGCGGCCACCTCATACCGAGGAGTCTTCAAGGTGCTCTAAGTGCATTTTGAGGTCGATCCTTCGAGGGTCATAACTCAAAGCTCGTGAGAGCTATCGACAAACTATCAAATGCTATAGGACGGTGATCCTAAGGCCTTAAATAACCTATCTCATTTTTGAGAGATCACATTCCATTTGGATTCAGCACAACGATCTCACTCAATGCCAAAACTCGCAGTGTGCCTCAGTTCATAGGTGCACCACAGCGTAACTTTGAAACCGCTGATCTTGGCATCGAATCGTCAGTCCCGTTAGCTCCAGATGAGCGGGTGAACCCTAGTCACACCTTTGTTCTAGTCACGAAGACCATCCATCATTTGCGGCCACCCCGTCCCGAGGAGTCTTTAAGGTGCTCTAAGTGCATTTTGAGGTCGATCCTTCGAGGGTCATAACTCAGAGCTCGTGAGGGCTATCGATGAACTGTTAGAGGAGAAAAGTTCGTAAGGATGGAGTGGCTTAGTGTTTTTGCTAAAATAAGTTAGTGGGAAGGCTTTATTAGAGGCTCTTGGCCAAACTAGTGGGGTGTTTGCCAAAATTTCTTGTTTTATTTCTACTTGGTTTTGTTTTCTTGTTTTGTGCTTGAGTATTGTTATGGGATTGGGACTTACACTCACCCTTGTGGGAAGGGAAGAGAAGTCTAGGGTGAAGGGCTTAAGTTGGGTTCAAAAAATGTATTGAGAACCTTGGAGTATGGGCTCCATTGTATGCCATAACATTTCATATCTTGGTGGGGGTGATAAGGAAAGTATGGTGTAGAAAGGAATTTTGAGGAGTTACAGTTGATGGTAATGGGTTTGGAGGAGGAAATGTGGAGGCCCCGAGAGGGCATTAAATGGTTCATTTATGATAGCCCCGAGAGGGCATGAAATTTGGTGAATTATGATAGCCCCGAGAGGGCATGAAATTTTTTTATTGCAAATATGGTTTGGTATGGCAAGTCTCCATTTTAGAACACACCTTCACCCTATGTTTATGGTTCCATCTGTGAAGCCATTGTGAAATAGTCTTGGGGGGAAATTGTTCAAGTTTGAAATGTAATTTTTATGCATTGAAAGATTGTATGTGTATCCCAGTTTGATCCTTGTTCCCTAGCGCGGGGGTGGTCTCTTTGAGGCCTATGGTTGGGTGGAAAGCACCCATGGTCCTTGTTATTTTGTTGTGTTGCATATGCAGATTTGTGTCCAAGGGAGCAATGGAAATGGCCTGGAATGATCATCTTGCAGATTGATGTTGGATGAGAAAACTTGACATTGTGCCCTCATTTGTGAAGGAGGATTCACCAACTTGTTCATGTTCTCAAGGATCATGTTGGAAAATTTTCATGCTACTCATTGTCCATATCTTTCAATGTCCATGTTCCTTATGATTTTGAAAAGTCCCTTATGTTGCCCCATTGTGATGGAAGGAGATTGTATCATTGTTACCTAATGTACGTGTAGAAGAAAATATTGATAAGGTTGTATATGCATGTTTCATTTGGAGTTTATATTGTTATGAAAGCATTGGTATGAGTCACAGATTTGCTTTGACATCATTGTTATCATTTGAAAATGTGAAAGAAAGTTTTCTCCTTGTGGTATTGTAAATGACTAGTTGATAATAACAATCCATAGATGTTATGTGATACCATTGATTGTATAAATTTAAAACTTAGTAGATTGCTTACAATCTTGTTGTGCACTCAATAATTTCGTGAGGAAGCAATGTTGATAGATAATGAGGATATAGCAATATACTAATTGTCACATTAATATATACTGTAATGATTAATGAATGTGTGTACATTGGTAATGAGGATAATAAGTAATTCTAATCCCCTTCCCTTACATGCTAGAATCATGACCTAGTCCATATGATACAACTGACAGAACCTAATAGAATATTAGTATCAGAGGCTTGTTAGGATATGAATTACCTCACTAATTTATGAGTGTTGTATCTTGAACTTGCTCGTTTGACTCGTGACGCTAACTTGAACTAGACTGTCATCCAATCTATTTGAAAACCACCTGTGACTAAAATGTTAACACCTTCACACTATTCACATGAGTCTTGAACTCCTATTCAATGATAACCTTGTTTTACAATATTTAATTTCTTATGCGACTTCATAAGCTTTAAAAAAAAAAAAATTGTTGTGTTTTTACTAGTAAAATTTAGGGCATGACACATGATCCACGATAAATTGAACAATACTAGATACTAAATTAATATGTATATCATTGTGCACGTAAATGATAAAAATATATATCAAAATACATGTATCCATAGAAAAAATTTTACACAAATATATATCAAAGATCATGTATCCATAGACAAAGTACTCAAATATATATATATCAAAATACATAGATCCATATACAAAATGTGGCTGATCCTGCCATCAGAATGTGTATAATATCAATGTTTCTATATACAATGTGGAATATGCCATCTCAAAATGTCTCATGATGCATCCTACGAAAACTATACTATCCTAGGGTGCTGGTGGATGATCAAAATGCAGCCTCTTTGCTGCACTAGGTGGATCAGATGCCTCCTACATAAACAAAAAAGGAAAACCCAAAGTTAGACTACTAAATTTATATGATTCTATGTATCTAACATTGAATTACTCAAATGCATAATGATCTTTTCCGTATTGGAGATTAATACTATCAACATTTCATAATAAATACCTCTCTCGTCGACCTCCTGTGCTACTCAGGAGTCCTCTCGTATGCCCTCGGCAATGCTGGTACCTCTGTGATTGTGGGTTGTATATGTTCAAATACCTTTGTCAGATGAATCTACAATTTAAACTATAACATTATAATTCATAGCATGCTAAATTTATAACATATTTAATTATGAATGCAAACTACAACTTACTATTGTAGGCTCCTCCTCAGGAGTGAGTGGTCGCGTCATCAAATCTACATAATTGTCCCGTCGAACCTCATGTGCACTAGGAGTCACCTATGAGATACAAAATAGTAGTTGTTAATATCATGGAAATTAGTTTTGAATTTATTTATGAAGATAAGTGATGCAAGAGCATCCCATGCTCATCAGGGGAACATTGAAGATCCAAGGCATTACAGAGGTCATGGAACATCTCTGGAAGTCAATTGGGCAATCCTTGCACCAATTATGGCTCATGGAAGCATACAAAGTTATAATGTTGGACTCATATGTGGAAGAAAGTTGTAATTGGGAATGAGATAGGATTTTAGGATTTCTGCATCAATTAAAAAAATAAAAAATAAATGATACTTATACATACAATGGGGCTCTCTGTAAGAATGAAAATCCTTGATGATCTAGGACGCCGAATCTGTACAGGCTCATCGCCAATAGCCACACCATATATACAATAAATAATGTAATTAAATGAGATTACCACAAACATTTTACAAGAATGCATCAATATTTAATCAATTAGAAAACATCTAATTACCTTTCCTTTGTCAATGTATGCTGGGTCACCCCTCGCACTTTGTCCCCTCGGGGCAGGTGGTATCTGCAAGATAAAAGAAATATTAGCAACCATATATGCTACAATATCAAATAGAAAAAAGAAATTTAAACACAACATAATGTACCGTAGATGTCTCGAGGCCAAATGAAATGGCCGAGAGTGTAGCATCATCTATCTATCTGAGCTCCTCCTCGGTCATCAACTAAACATGAATGAAGATCACATACATGTAAAAGTCAGTATGGCTTAAAAATTAAAATTACTCTATTATAAAAATTAACTTTAAATCACATATTTCATAACAAAAAAATGTATACACGTACCGACACCGAAGGAGTCCATGCCTCTACATTCCCCTCCTCTCTCGCATCAAGGTCTGTAGCCTCTGCATGTGCGTCTGGTGTATCCTTGTCTAATGCAAAATGATACTTAGGAAGATCACCTATGGGACCCAGGAAAATATTCTTGCATGTAATGCAAGTGTGAGGCACACAAACGTGTGATGAGCTAGCTGATGATGAACTGGCACCAACATCATCAACACGAGGAGGCAAGACTGACCTAGCCTGAGATATCATTAGACTACTCAACCTATGAATGGCTCTGATGGTCTGAGAGCTAGCCTCTGCCATAATATCTGGATGCTGCACTCGAGGAGGGGGGGAGATATCAGGGGGGGGGGACAAAAGTGCCAAGTTTCTTCCGCTGGGAAGAGGGTCTATCCTGAGGAGCTCATAGTCCTAAGCCCATGTTGGGCTTCATGCTCCAATAGTTCACTTTAAGTTTCAACACAAATTCTGCATATAATTTTTTAAGGAAATAAAATGGTATGTCTAAATTGCCATGTGGAGGGATATCAAAGACGATCCACCAACGGTCCCAAAAATTTGCACGTATGGCGTCATTTGTGCACCATTTAATCGATAGTTTGGTTTTTTTTGGGTCAACTGGTATACCCGTTTTTGGGTTAGCAAAAAGGCTTGCCAAATTGTCTTTGGTTATGTTGAGGGCCACAACCTCATCATAATCCAAACCATCATCAAAAATCTGGTGCATTTCATCACGCCAACAAAGAGCGGCATTTTGTTGGTTTGTAAGAGTTTCAATGTTATCCACTATGGTGTTTAATGTGGATAACATAGGAGCCAGTGCAGGTACATTATTGTATGTTCTATGCAAACCTCTCAACTCAGTGAGATTTTCATTTATCAAATCCTCGATTTGAGGAGGGTTTTGAGGAGGTAGAGGATCATTTGGTGGACAGTTTTGTGGGGATACTGGATTGTTTGGTGGTGGGTTGCGAGGAATATTATTCCTTGCCTCAGTGTCATCATTTTGATTAGCCATTCCTATTGAATTGCAAAACATAATATATATTAAAAAAAAATCTAAATTTTAACCATTTTTGTCAAAAAAACCCTAGATTCAACTAAAACAAACAAAATTTTGTTAAAATCTACTAAATTTAGGTTAAAAATGAGTCAAGGGGGGGCGGGAGGGGGAAACATACTTGATATCTGATATTCAATTTGCTATCTGATATCCGATTTATTATCTGATATTCGATCTGACTGGCCCAAATTCGTGTGAAAATAAGGGCCGCGGGTCTGTAATTTTGTATTTAATCCATGCACAGGTATCGGATATCCGATATTATAATATATATAATATAACATATATATTACATTTTATATATTTTATATTATAGTTTATATTTATTATATTAATTTACTATATATTATAATATAAAATATTATTATTATACTATATTATTATAATTTATAATATATTATACTTTTTTATTATATATTATATTATAAGATATTACTTTTTATTATTATATTATATTATTATAATATAATATGTTATTATAATATTATTATTATAGTATAATATTATATGATTATAATATAATAATAATAATATTATTATATTATAGTATAATAATTATTATAATAATAATATTAAATAATATTATTATTATTATAATATAATAGTATGATATATTATTTAATATTATTATTATTATTTTATATCAATAATAATAATATTAAATAATATATCATACTATTATATGATTTTAATTATTAGTCTGATATTGGATTTAAAATCAGATATCCGATATGATATCGGATATCTGATAAGGCTCGGCTTAACCTTCCAGGTTTGGTTCCTGGATAGGTAAAAAAAAGTCAGAGCAGATTTTGAAGCGCTTTTAGGCGTCTTCAAACTCTTTTTTTTTCACATCGCCACTTTTTGGCACACCATGATCCTGCACATACCCTAGAAGGGTATTGTGGGAGCTTCTTTAGATCTAATGTTCAATTCACTACCTTGATATATGTGAATGTGTTAAACTATGTAAAATGGGCTCCTATCTTTGTCATCCTTGCAGCTATTTCCATAAACATTCTTTTTGCATAATCCCCCTATAGGAATCGAATAATTGCAAAAAAAGGAGGTATCATTTATGATCCTATATTTAGGGATTCCCTCTATTTAGCTTCTCCTTGACTAGTTAAGGATATCAAATGAACAACCAAGAATCACTATCTGATTGGCTCCCCTTCCTTGTCATCATTTGGTATTCTACCTTAGCTATAATAAGGTATATGACATAAGAGATCATATAAAACTAGTTTGGATTAATCTTCACTAGTTGTAACTGATCATATAGGGATTCACTAAGAATGGTACCCCAATCAACCTTGTTGATTTTTTTCCATATTATCTTGATGAATTAGACCACTCATTTCTCCAAGTGTCCCATTGTTCAGAGTCTCATTACTCTACTCTACAGCATGATGCAATATCCAATGTCTAAAATCATATAGTCCCAAGTCATATCCAACCTGCCAACCTTCCTCCCCTTAGAAGTTTTCTCTATTAAATATATGTTTTGTACTATAATATCATCATCTTCTTGCTTATGTAGTTTATATTAATTGAGTGTTGCGTAGAACAATATGTTATAATACTAATCTAGAACAAGAAATGGAAGACCCTTTTAATTTTATCTAGTCTAATGTCTTAAACAATCTCTCTCATGACCTTATTCAACATCCTCTTATCGGGGATATAATTCTAAGCCAAAGCTATAATAAGCTCAAAAGATTGTACTGATATTGGGTGGGATATTGCATTCGCTAAAGAATTTTGAATCATTAAAAAATAAAACTCAAACCTCTTATAAATTATATTTCATAAGATGAGGAACTTGCTTAAGGTCATGTGTTTGAGCTCTATATCTTTGATCTCTAAGTGCAAATTCAAATATTGAGATTTGGGTGTAACTCCTTTGTAGGTGTCATTGACCAACTTAAGAGAAATTTTTGTTTTTGATGATGATGAAGATACCATACTAATCTGCATATAACCAATAGATATTAGTAAGCCATGTGTTTAGAAAGTGAAAAGATACTAGATAACTCAAAGACTCTATAAGAGTTAGAAAAGACAATAAATCCCTAAAGCCTAGCCAAACTAGCTAACAAAATGTACAAAACTATACCTTGCGGACATCTACACTTGTGCACCTGCACAAGGTGCACAAAGTGTAGAAAGTGTCATTTGGGGGAACATGGTTGAATGCGAAACTATGTTCTTTGTGCACCTATGGAGGTGAAAAGGGTTTGTAACATGTACATCTAGAGATCATGTTGGTTGGCTTGAATGGGGTAGGTGCAGACAGTGTGCAGCTAATGCCCATATGAGGTTTGAAAACTCAATGAAAGGGTGCTTTCATAGTTTCAAGCCTATAGATCAAGAGCTAGCATTTCCAAAAATTGGTTATAATAGCCAATCAAAGCAACAATTTGAGAGTTATGGCCTTTCAAAGTTGGGCTACCCGAAATATTTAAAATAATTGTCAAAAATATATTTGGCTATCTCTATATGTATTGTTAAGGTATGTTGGCCCTAGGTATTAAGTTTCAATGTCTAGAACCTTGCTAGGTGCAATAAAATTGTCTATTTAAAAAAGGCCCGAACATTGTCTAAGGTAGCTCTAGGTGGTAGTTTGCAGATTAGTCTTGTAGATTACTATAATGAAGGTGCTCATGTGGGTTAGAATATTGTATTTGTGAATTTTTTAATTCTATATTTGTGGCACAAATAAGAAGTTCATATTTTGTTCTCACATTTGTTGTTGTTTCTTGGTTTCTATTATGGGTTTATGGTATTAAGGGGAGCACCCTTCGTCAAGTGGTATTAGAGCTAGACTTCCTAAGTGTGTGGATAGATCACCAATTATGAGGCAGTTTGCACCAAACTGTGGTTTGGGCTAAGCGTGTAGAAAAATCACTAATTGTGACGTAGTTTGTACTAGGGTTTTAGCAGAAGTGTGAAAATGCCTCCATGAAGAGAGTGTGGTGGAAGAGTCAATGGTGTTACACCTCAAGATTTTAGAACCCTTGCGAGGAAAATAAAATCAATGCAAGAATAGATTCACAAGGGAATGAATCTTTCCATAGGAGATGATGAAAGTGAGGATGAAAGAGAAGAAGAAGGAAATGTGGACCCAGACGTAGTAGAGGAAGTTCTTAACCCATAGCATGTAAAGCTTTTTAGGGCAATTTCTAGTATTGAAAAAAGACCTAAGTTTGATGTTCCCACATTTTTAGGAAATCTCAACCTAGAGGAATTGATCAACTGGATTAATGAATTGAAAGAGTACCTTGAATATGAAGATGTTGAAGATCCAGCTAGGGTCAAGTTTGTGATTGTCAAACTAAAGCGTCTTGCAAAGATTTGGTGGTAGGAGATCGAGTTGTACCAAAATAAAAGAGGAAATGAAAAAATCACTAGATGGGATCAGATTGTAGCTAAAATGAAGCGAAAATTCATTCCTATATATTATAAACTTGATCTATTAAAGAAAATGAAAGGGTTGAAGAAAGCTAGAAAATCTATTCAAGAGTATACTGAAGAGTTCTACCATGTTCTCATTAGAACCAGCCATCTAGAAGCTAACAAAGAGAAAGTTTCCCATTATCTTAATGGGTTATGACCAAGCATTTAGGATGAGATGAGTTCTATTCAAGTGACCATTATTGAGGAGAAACTAAGAAAAAAGTTTGATAACAAGAATAGTGGATGAGGTCATGGTCGAAGATCTAGAGGATGATCTTTTGGAGGTTGTAGTAATGATCAAAAGAATAAGGATGGGGTTGGAAGTAGTAGTCAAACCAGAGGGGAAATGATTCTAATCATTTCCATGATCAGGATAATAGAGATTAGAGAGAAAGAGGTAGAGGACAAGGACCTAGAAGAGGAGACTTCCATGGGAGATGTTTTCACTATAGAAAAGAAAGGCATAGAGCATTTGAATATACCTAATGCCAAGGAATGATAGATTGAAGAATAGAAGGCTAGGCCAGAGTTGTACATGTTGATGAAGATACCAGATCATTGTATTCTAAAGATGTTAAAATATGAGAGGTCCTAGTTACTAGAAGATTCATATGGAATGGTGAGAATGAACCTGATCAGAGAAGGAGCTTGTTTCACACAAGGTGCATATGTGAAGATAATTTTTGTGATGTGATCATTGATGGTGGAAGTAATGAAAATCTAGTGTTAGAAATGATGGTCACAAATATGAAGCTAAAGATATGACCAAAATTTCATGGTCAATGAGCAATGCTTAGTGAAGTTCAAGATCAAAAGCTACCAAGATTAGGTAGTATGTGATATCATACCTATGGACATATGTCATATGTTGTTGGGTAGGTTGTGGTAGTTTGATAGGCATGTTGCACACAATAGGAAAGAAAATACCTACACTTTGACCAAGGATGGAGTTAAACATAAGTTGAAGTCATTGAAGGATAAAGAAGAAAAGGTATGTAGTGCTGCCTGAATATGTTTTGTTCATGGAAAACATTTTCTCAATCTTATGAAGTGTGAGCATATGTATTTTTCTATAATCCCAAAAGATACTAAAGAAGAAATAGAGGAGGTACCTATAGAAGTTGCAAATATGTTGGGAGACTTTTGTAATATTGTATCAAATAATGTACACAATGGATTGCCCCCAATGACGAAGATTAGTCAACAAATGTATTTGGTTCCCAGAGCCATTTTTTGAAACAAGGCAGTGCACAAAATGACACTAGTAGAAAGTGAAGAGTTGAACGGACAAGTTCATGAGTTGTTGTAGAAGGGGTTGATTCGAGAAAATCTAAGTCAATGTGTGGTACCAGCTGTATTATCACCAAAGAAGAATGGAGAATAGAGGATGTGAAAAGATTCTCATGCTATCAACAAGATCATAATCAAGTGCAAATTTTCATTACCAAGGATGGATGATATTATGGACTGTTTGAGTGGAGTTGAGTATTTTACAAAGATAGATCTTAAGAGTGGGTACCATTAGATTTGTATTAGAGAAGGTGATGAGTGGAAGACTACTTTGAAGACAAGGGAAGGATTGTTTGAGTGGTTAGTCATGCCTTTTGGGCTAAACAATGCACTGAGCATGTTCATGTGGCTCATGAATGTGGTATTGAAGAAGTCTTTGGGTATATTTGTCATTTTTTACCTAGATGATATCTTGATCTTTGGTAAGACATTGGAGGAGCATTTGATCCATATTCACAAGGTGTTTGATGTTGAGGGAAAAAAGTTGTTGATAAACCTGAAGAAGTGTATTTTTGTAAAGAAGGAGTTGGTGTACCTGGGATTTGTAGTCTTAGTAGAAGGTCTGAAAATGGACCTAGAGAAAGTGAAGGCTATCCTTGAATGGCCTACTCCAAGGAGTGTGACAGAGGTAAGATCTTTTCATAGACTAGTTAGTTTTTACAAATAGTTCATAAGAGTTTTAGCGATATTTGTGGACCCTTGACTAAAAAAATGAGAGGGGATAGGAAAAAAATTAAGTGGACTGTAAGAACAAAGAAGAGTTTTAATCTGTTAAAATAGAAAATTACTGAGCAACCTGTTTTAGCACTTCCTACTTTTAACAAGGTGTTTCAAGTAGACTGTGATGCTAGTGGTATTGCAATAGGAATTTTTTTGAGCCAAGAAGGTATACCTATTGCTTATTTTAGTGAGAAGTTGAATGATGCAAAAAGAAAATATTTTGTTTATGATTAGGAATTTTATGCTATAGTTCAAGCATTGAAGAAGTGGAGACAATATCTTCTTCCTATGGAGTTTTTTTGTATACTAATCGTCAAGCTTTGTAATATTTGAATAGTTAAGGAAAATGAAACCACAGGCATTTGAAGTGGGTTGAGGTTTTGCAAATTTATGCATTTGTTTTGAAACACAGCAGTGGGAAGTCTAACAGAGTTGCAAATGCTCTTAGTAGAAGACAACTTTTGATGACAAAAATGTAGATATAGGTGGTTGTGTTCAAGGAACTAAATACTTTGTATCCAAATGATCCTAATTTTGGTGAAGCATGGAAGGCTTGTACAAAACCTATTACACTTGATAGGAAAATGTGGTTGGATTTCACGATCTAGGATAGTATATTGGTCAAAGGAAGTTAGTTGTGTATTTCAAAAAGTTTAATGAGAGAGAATCTAATCAAGAAGAAACATAGTGGAGGATTGGCCAGACATTTTGGCAGAGATAAGACCATTTCTTTGGTTGCTAAGAATTATTGTTGGCCATAATTGTAGTAAGATGTGAAGAAGTTTGTACAAAGTTGCAGAGTATGTCAAATGGAAAATAGAGTGAAGCAAAATATAGGGTTGTATCAGCCATTACCTGTACCAAAGAAGCCAGGGGAGGATGTTAGGATGGGTTTTTTTCTTGGATTACCAAGGAAACAATGAGGGAATGATTATATTTTTATGGTGCTTGATAGGTTATCAAAGATGACACATTTTATTCCTTGCAAGAAGACTAGTGATGTTGTTCATGTGGAAACGTTATTTTTCAAAGAAGTGGTAAGACTACATGGTATGCCAAAGAGTATAGTTTTAGATCAAGATACTAAAGTTGTTAGGTATTTCTAGCATACATTGTAGAAGAAATTGAAGATAGAGTTGAATTTGAGTTCATCACTCATCCATAGACTAATGGATAGATAGAAGTTTTAAATTGAAGTTTGGAAAACTTGTTGAGATGTTTGGTTGGAGACAAGCCAAAAGGATGGGTTCTAATTTTACTATAGGAAGGATTTGAATATAATAATTCTATCAACATGAGTATTGGTAAATCACCATTCCAAATTGTAAATGGTGGTAGCCCTAGAAATTCTTTTGAATTGGAACAATTGGATAAAGGAGAGATAAATAGTGCTAAAGCAGAAGAATTTTTTGAACATTTGAAGAACATCCATGAGGAGGTGAGGAAGCACATCATAAAGATGAATACACAATATAAGGCTAAGGAAGATGTGAAAAGTAGGTATAAATAATTTTAGATTGGAGATGAATTCATAATTCATTTGAGCAAGGAGAATTTTCCAGTGGGTACATATACTAAGCTAAAGATGAAGAAATTTGGACCGTGCAAGATAGTGAAGAGGCATGATTTTGGAATTGCTTATGAAGTGGAGATTCCCACTGAATTGAATATTTCACCAGTGTTTAATATTTCAGATTTGATAGAGTATTATGAAGTAGGTGTTGGAGATGAATGTGCAAAAGTGTGGTGGAGTATTCTAGCAACTACTTCAGATACAAAGGAGATTGAGGAGATACTAGATAGTCAAGTTGGAAAAAGTACAAGGAAAAAAACTTATAAGGAATACCTGGTCAAATGGAAAGGGAGGCTAGTAGAGGATTCATCATGGCTAGCAAGAGAGGAGTTTAACCATCTTGGTTTGCCTCTGAACACCTTAGATGTGACTGGGTAACTTGTCAAATTATCTCAGGTGTCTGATGCAAGAACATCCTAGGTGTAAGAGCAATCTTGCATCACCCAAAAATATTTTATTTTCAATCTTTTCTATTTTAATAAGGACTAGTAGATGGGGGTGTTTCTATTTATGGGATCTTACTATTTTAGTAGGTTTTTCATACAAGATTGTAATGTTCTCATTTTCTACAAGAAGGTTCATTTTAGAGTTGTAAGCCTACCATAAAAATATCATTGGTCTAGCTTAAGTACCAGAGAAGTTATTGCAGATTTTTTGATGAAAAAATTGTAGAAAAATCTTCAGGCTCATGGTTGGAGGCCTTAGAGTACCTGGATGAGATCTAAATGTTGGATACAATTAAGTAATTGTGTATTGTCTTTGATGTTACACAAATGTCATATCAGTTATCAGATAGAGTCTACCGAGTTCTATCAACCAAGAAAATAGTTTACAGAGTCTACCGAGCTTAGTCGGTCAGTAAAAGCCTTTTTGCAGTGTATACTGAGCGTTCCTGTATATCACACGGTGAGTTAGTGTTAACCGAATTCACTCGGTAAGCTAAGGAAAGTTTAGTTCTTACCGAGATCACTCGGGTATCAAAGGATTTTGTTGCAAACGGTTAGTGTTAACCGAGTTCGCACGGTAAGCTAAGGAAAGTTTAGTTCTTACCGAGATCACTCGGGTATCAAAGGATTTTGTAGCGAACGGTTAGTGTTAACCGAGTTCGCACGGTAAGCTAAGGAAAGCCGAGTTTCACCGAGCTCACTCGGTAGTCGAAGACAGCTTTTATCGAGTCCAGTCAGTTTCCAAAGGAAGTGGCAGGTTTACCGAATTCCTCGGTAATTGTAGTTTTTATCGAGTTCTGCCGGTTAACATAGGAAGGAAGTTTTTGTTCTGTATTGACCGAGCAGCGTCGGCCAGTGAAGAATTTTGTTTTTAGTTCAAGCTGACTTTGGAATATGTTTCGTCAAGTTGGTTGGGCAAGCCGACTTTGGAATTGTTTTAACAAGTTGGTTGGGCTGACCTGGTATTATGAATAATATATAAAGAGGTGCTTGAGATGAAAAATAAAAAATAAAAGAGGAGAGAATGAATATACGAAAAGTGCAAGGAAGTGCAAGGAAGAGACTTGAGTGTGCCTAAGCAGAATTGAGCAAAGGGAAATCTTGAAGCTGCAGAGATATATTTGATCAGTAAGGATCTTATGGAGCAAAACTGAGATCTGTATTCAGCAAGATAAGTTGCATGTATTTTTAGATCATTCATTATTGGTTTCTAACCATTGTAACAGTGATTCTAAAATCTCCTAACAGAGTTGGTTTAACAGCCATTTCATAAATCCTTTAACAGGGTGACAATTCAGTTGAATTGTTCAAAAGACCTCTTACAAGGCCACTCCTAACAGGGTGATTAAATCCTCTAACAGGGTCACACCTAACAGTGTGTTTTGTAACCTTTAACAGGGTTGGCTCCTAACAGGGCTCACTTCAGAAGAGTGAAAATTGGTGACTAGTTGCTGGTGGTTTTTCCCATATTGGGTTTCCACGTAAATCTGGTGTCCACTGTGTTAATGATTACTTTCTTTTGCATAGTCGCTTATTTCAGTAAATGCTTCATAAATTAACTAAACACCTATCAAGTTTTAAGTAGTAATTTTTGTAGCAGCAACAACTAAGTTTAAGGCATCTTTGGGACTTATGAAAATGTTTTTGTGGTAACTGATTCACCCCTCCCCTCTCAGTTACACCATCTTCATTTTCCAACACTAAAAACTCAATGGAATGGTGTTTGTATGATTTTAAGCCTGTAGATTAGGAGCTAGCATTTTTTAAAAGTGGTTATAATAGCTAATTAGAGCAATAGTTCAAGAGTTATAGCCTTCTAAAGTTGGGCCAAAGATGTATTTGGCCAACTTTATATGTATTGTTAGGGTCTATTGGCCCTAGTAATTAAGTTTCAATGTCTAGAACCTTCTCAAGTGGCATAAAATTGCCTATTTAAAAAAGGCCTAAATATTGTCTAGTGTAACTCTATGTGGTAGTTCACAACTTAGTCTTGCAAATTACTATAATGAAGGTGCTCGTGTGGATTAGCATATTGTACTTGTGAATTTTTTAATTTCATATTTGTGGTGAAAATAACAAGTCCATATTTTGTTCTCACGTTTGATGTTGTTTCTTTTTTTTTTTTATGAGTTTATGGAATTAAGGGGAGCACCCTTTATGGTGTTTGATTTGTAATGCAAGGAGTTGTGCACATGTACAAGGTGTGCAAGCGTGTGTTCATCATAGGAGTGCATCTCCACACTTATTGCAATGATGGAGATGTAGACACCTAAATTTGATTACACTATTTTAGTAATCCTATTTAGTTATCTAAAAAGGCATTATTAATTAAATTTCTATTTAATTAATCCTTTGTCATCCCTTAGTTGATTAATTTAATTAATCATCTATAGTCCTAATTGATAAATCAAATAATCTATTATTTATCAATTAAATCTTATTCTTCTATCTAATTCCAAAAATCCCCATTTATTAAATAAATCTATTTGATAAATGAAATCCTCAAATTCAAAAACCCCTAACCTATCTCTAATCCTCCATTTAGCCTAATCCACCCCATCCACCCATACTAACCAAGCTTAGCCACTAACTCACCCACCCTCATTAATGCCATCCACTTGCACATCTCTAACATCCCTAATCTAATCCTAAACCCAAGCCTAATCCACCCCCTAATGTTGTCACGTTCCTTAAACAAGTTTAAGACTTTCCTAATCCAAAACAAAGTCTCCCCTCAAAAAACCCAACCACTAAGTCATGAGTGCTCTTACAAAACATAAAAGACTCTTACAAACCCACTCATGACTCTTACACCCATCTTCCACACTCTTCCCTCTTCCACACTCATTCCTCTTACATCCCTCTTACATACTCAACCCCACTCATCATGACTTTAACCAACCCTTAACCCTACCCTCTCACACTCATCCTCCTTGTGACAAGTGTCACCTTCCCATTGGTGCTAAACAAGCACAATCCATGTGCTCCCCTTTGAGTGCATCTTAGCCCTCCTTAAGCCTTCATCCATCCTTGCATCTAAGCCCTCCATCCCTCTACCCCTTAGCCTATAAATTGAATCCCATCCCAAGCCATTTCATCAACAATCTTTGAGCTAAAGTTACCATGCTATTTTGAGAACCAAAGCCATCAACCATACCCTTATAATGCCAAATTGAGAGCTCACAAAGCTACCAATTTTCCATTACCCATCTCCATTGAAGCAGCTTTTGAGCATCTTGAGCATACATCCACAGCAAAAGGACACATCTACAGAATCAAGAAAGCATGGAGTGTTTTCTCTTGTGACGTTTGCACTTCTTATTTTCTTTCTTAGTCTAAGCATATATGTGAATTTAGTTTTTGGTTTGTGAATGTTTACTTCATTTGTTAATGTTCTTTGCATACTGATTCTGGTTCTACATTTTGGCACGCCCGGTGGGACCCCACTATGGGTCATTTAATCATCTATTTTCATCTAAATGTCATTTTTCTAACCATCTAATGTTTGCTGTTGTTTGAGTGTGTTGTGAGGGTGTTTTGCTTGTTTTTGCAGGTTAAAGAACGCACTTAGGAAGAAGAAATACCATCTTTAAAAAAAAAATTCGCATTTTCAGCTTTTTTTTGGCGTCTGCAACCTGTTCTGTCTGCGAAAATCGACTTCTGCGAAAATTCGCGTCTGCGAAAATTGACATCTGCGAAAATCCGCGTCTGCGAAAATCGACATCTGCGAAAATCCACGTCTGCGAAAATCGACGTCTGCGAAAATCCGTGTCTGCAAAAATTGACATCTTTGTTTTGTCCTCTTCCTATTTTGGCGCCTCTGTAGTTCAGCATCTTTGTATTTTGGCAGACTGTGTTCTCTGGTTGCTTATGTTCCATTTCTGCTATATTATTTCTGCACTTTTAGTGGTTCCGTAGGATTCAGACCATTTTAAGCATTTTTACGCGTAGAAAAAACAACAAAAAAAGTTAAAATTTTTTTTTCCATAGTTAAACTCTCATTTTTGAAGATTTTGGCTAACTAACTAAAATTGCTTTTTTTTTTGTCTCATTGCAGGTTGGAGCACATATGGAACCACTAACCATGTTTCTTGCAGGTTTTCATGTTGCTAAAAAAAAAATGAACTTGAATGTTTAACCATTTGTCTTTGAATGCATGTTGCTAAAAAAAAAAAAATGAACTTGAATGGTTAAACACATTTTTCATTGAATGAATGTTGCTAAAAAAAACACTCTTGAATGTAATGGATTAAAATCAACTTTCTTTGGAATGCATGCTTAAAACAAAAAAATCCAATCTTGAATGCCAAGGATCAATTAACCATTACAAATCTCTTTTTCACATGCAATCTAGGTAAAGTTGGATTTTTGGACATTTAAGAAACTTTGTTAAGTTAAAATACAAATTTACAAAAATCAATTTGAGTAGTTCCTTGGACTCACCTCTTTTCTAATCACCCATCAAATATTAACCATTGGTTGCAATCTCAGCGCCATTTATGGGGATGGGTCTACTTGAAAAAGGTGTTAAATGTTCCACAATCTAACTCGCTCACTTGGTCTTTGAACGTTTGCTTTAACTTTATCAAAATTCTTAAATGGTCAAAACTCTAGATTAAATCGATCACACTTTTAGTTTGGGCACTAAAATTGAACAACAACTGACGTGGAGAGCCTCTAGGCGCGCGCTTGAAATTGAATCTCACACACTTTTGTTTTGGGCTTAAAACAAACTCACACTCAATCTTGAATACCTTAAAGAAAATTAATCGATACTTGATGTGGAGGGCCTCCGGGCACGCGAGTTTGCTTTTGTTGACCCTAACTCTTCTTATTGTGTGCATTCTTTGATCGATTTACTTTTGTTGGCGCTTCAAGTTGGAATTGAACATTGTCTCTTAAACATGAGTGCTTGCAAAGTCTAGATTAGCACACATAAGAGTCAGTTGGTAAGAGAACAAGCATGTTTTTTAGCCCAAGGTCATCCGAGTCTTCTCTCCCCTTGTCGTCTTTCGAGGCCATCTTGGGTGCATAAGATTAGGATCCAAAACCTTGTTTCTTTTTTAGGAGGCCTGCTTGGGGATTTCATCACCCCTTGGACGACCTCAACTCCAGCGTTTCGGCGGAGTATAAGAATCGGGAGGTGACTCGAAAGACACCTCTCTTGGGATCAAGATTTTTTCATTCGGGCTAAGCCTCAAGGAACTTTATACCCTTGAGAAGTGAAAGAGGAGAAGTGGGTTACCGCTCCTCTCGGCTGTGTGACATCCTTTTGGTATCATCTACGGATTTTGGCCTCACGTACCTTGCGTATATCGAGGACTCCCTAGCTAAACCAATTGTCTGCCTTGCAGAAAACCATCTAGGATGTTAATGTGTTTGGAGTGACTGATCGAAACATTTGTAGAACATACACACTCCTTGGCGCAAGTACCACATTCTCAGAACCACAAACTTCTATCTGGGTGTTCCTATCTATTGCTTGTTTTTATTTTACTTGTTGAATCAATGTTTGCCAAACTTGGTCAATCCTAGCTTAGGGCACACTTAGCGTAGTCACTGCCTATTTTGGAAGTTGAACAAGTTGTTGCAAAACAACTGAGATTTTTTCCAAAGCCAAGCAGATTCAGGAATTTATGTCGGAATAACCCAAACCCAAACAGAAGTTTCATAAGGTCAAACTCAAGCCATCTCTAGCATACCAAGAACTTTCAGCCAAGAGAAAAGAAATAACACCAAGCCCACGAATTTCCAAACTCCACAAAGCAGAGGACAAAGCTACCAACGAAGCACTTCAAGAGGCCTGGTTAGAGCGCACCATCAAATTTAGCCAACATCCAGGAGTTAATCCTGCTTATGCCTTACCAACTAGGCATGATTTCTATGATTAGACACCCTTGTTTCTCCACATCTTCTTGGATAAGCTTCACTCTAGAGTCATCTTTGTAGAAAAGCCAGCCATCTTAGCTTATCCCCTTAAGCATTATTAGCTCATCCATCTCATTTAGAATCATACCATCTAGCTAGTAATCAAAAATCTGCACATCTAAGCTTTCAAAATTGTTGTCACCTTGCTAAAAGTTTGCCATTCCTAAAATCTTCCAAATCCACCAATCTCACCAAGGTTATCCCTTTGACAGAGCTTTGTCTAGGGTAATCTAGCTTTGTCACTTGTTATCCCTCATCACCTTGAGCTAAAGGTTGGGATTCGCAAGTGGTCAATCTCGTGTTCTTCCTAAAGGATCATCAGTCTATCCTTAAGTTGACACAATCACCATCAAGCTTGCACATAGGAAAGCAGACCTTTTGTACTTTGACAACATATCTTTGAAGTTAGAATCCCCAACCCAATCCTCCTTAGGTTTTGTCATATAGCTTTGCCTCAACCTAGGAAATCATTTGCATAGAAAAGCCTTCCCCCTTTTGCATCCATCAACATTATTGCATCTCATCCCTAGGAGCATTTTTCATGCCACGCGTCACTCGCTTAGCCAAGAAGAAAGAAACAATGGAGCCCTATCATTTGGATCGAACAGCCTCACCCCCCTTGAGCACTCAACCATCCTTCAACCCAGAGCTAGCTATACCATCACCTACTGACATTGAAGCTTTCATGAACCAACCAGGAAATGCAGTATTGGTAAACGCCATTATAGACAAAAACAAAGAGACAATCATGGCTAATTTTCGAAGGGACAATGTAGGAACCTTTGACTTTGGAAGGCCCCCTCCATTATCAGATCCATCTCACCCATTGTTTGGGCAGCTTCCACCACCCATAGGCTCTTATGATCCAAATTATCCTCAATTTATTCCAAAAGAAGAGCCTCTAGCCAATCCATATGACCCAACAGACCCAAACATACCATCATCCACCCAAGTTGAAATCTCCATGCCGCAAGCCAACCCAGCCACCACCACTCCATCCCTGGTTCATACCTCTCCGCTCCAAACCCCCTTTACCCAAAACACCTCACCATTCACCCCCTTCACTATTGCTGCTGCTCCCCAACCTAGCCTTCCCAATCCACCCATCTCCCAAATTAGTGCTAGCATCTTTGGCCAACCTCAGCAATATGCAACAGGGATGCCACCCATGGGGCCAAGTAATCAACCTTTCATCGCCCCCAACTTGTTCACCACAGCCAAAAGCACAATCCCATCATTTCCATTAGGTCTTGGGAGCTCAATACCACCAGCCACAAATCCACAAGCTACTACCTTCACTCCACAAAGCTATCAAAACCCACAAGCTACTGCCAATCTTCTACCAAGCTCCCAAGTGACCCTAGCTCCCACCACCCCTCTACCAAGCTTCTAAATCCAGCCACAAAGCTATCAAACCCCATCAGTTCCATTCCCAAGCTTTCAATTCCCACCACCAACTAATCCATTACCTCCAATTACCAACTACTTTTCAATGCCACTTCTAGGAGGTAATCCACCACCCCAGCCAACCACCAATTATTTGCAGATGCCATCCCAAATGGGGGCACAACCCACATACATTGGTCAAACCCCACAAGCCCTCCGATCCTTTCCCCAAGCCTCACAACCACCTTATACCTTACCTCCACAAAGCAATCCATTTATCCCACAGCCAGCTTATGTTCCTCAATCCCAACCTCAAATCCCATATCAACAGCAAGCCTCGCAGCACATGCAGCAATATGCACCACCTCCCCCTCAACAACCCGTCATCCACCATGCAGCTGCCCAAACAATGTACAATCCCTATCAGCAAATCCCTCACAGCCATCCATATTTAGTGGCCCCATCCAGCACATACCTACCTCAAGGTAATCCTACATTGGGGGCACCCCAACCATCACCTATCAATTCAGAGTGGGAGCAAATGAAGACAGCTCTGAAAGCCATCCAAGAAGGGAATGATCCAAAGACATTCAAGTTTGAGAATGTGTGTCCTTACCCATTTGACAGAGCCATTACCACGACACCATTTCGTAAACACTTTGAGGTACCTAAATTTGACAAGTTCAAAGGAAAAGGAGACCCTGTCACACATATCAAAAAATTTTACATGCATTGCCAGGACGTGGCATACAATGATGTCTTCCTCTTGCGCCTTTTTCCCAAAAGCTTGGCTGGACCAGCTCTTGAATGGTTTTATAGAATCCCCTATGGCACAATTAAAAACTTTGCTGAATTATCTGAGGCATTTGTAGCCCAATATGCCCATCTTGTTGAAACAGAGCTATCAATAGTTGATCTTGTCCACACCAAGCAAAAAGGTGGAGAAAGCCTTGCCGAATACCTGCAAAGATGGCAAACCCTTACCACCCGCATATCCTGCACCTTGCCAGAACGCCATGTGGTGAAAATGTTTATTGATAATGCACATCCCAGCTTGGCTCACCACATGACCATGAACTGTTTGCAGACCTATAAGGATATTAAAGAGAAAGGAATGATCCTTGAGCAAGGACTCATCAAAGATGGTGTGGTAAAGATTTACAAAGAGGCCAACCAAAATCAATCACATTCCAATGACAAGTCTAGGTATTGGAACAAAAACAAGCATGTTGCAACAGATGGGGTTACTGACACCAGACATGTGAATATCGTTGGTCCTTCTCAAAACCAGTCTAACCCACCATATCAAACAAACAACCAACGAGCTACCAATTACCAACAACGAAACAACCAAAGCTATCAAAACCACAATCAAGCTAATGCCATCAATGTAGCTGCAGGGCAAAAGCCCAGATTCCAACCTGCACCTAGAAACTATACACCCCTTGGTGAGCCATTGGATGTTATTTTTGAGAAATTGGCTAAGGAAAACCTCATCAAATTTCCTCCTACCCAGCAAATTGATCCAAGCCAATCCAAAGCTGCATGGTACAAGGACAATGAGTATTGCAAGTTCCATAGGGTAAACGGTCACACCACCCTCAGATGCATGAAACTGAAAGACTATGTGCAAGACCTCATTGATAAGAAGGAAATCACTGTTGGTGCCCAAACCTCTCCCAATGCAGGCTTACAGATTTATCAAAATGCTTTTCCTCCACACAACAACCAAAATCCTGGAAAAGCACCTATCCAAAACCACACCAACAACCGCCAGCCAAACCAACAGCATGGGAAGAACAATGACCACACTTCATCCTATTTAGACTATGATAGCCTTATAGGTTGTTTATCGGAGAAAGAGCCTTCTATCAATGTTATCAATATCCGAGGAACAGACAATGAGTTTGCGGTCACCACTCGAAGAGCGCGATTTAACATCGTAGGCCCACCAGTTTCATCAACACCATCAGCTCCATCAAAAAGCCGGTACAATATCTTGGAACACCTTGGGAACATGCCAGCCCAAATATCCATTTTAGACCTTCTCCGCACTAGTCCTGTGTACAAAGACATCCTTGACAGTGCTCTCATAGAATCTCGTGTCCCTTCTGATATCAATGCTACTGATTTTCGTAATCTTGTTGGACACCTTTCATCCTCATGTGCCCTATCTTTCAAACCCACCGACATACCCGTGGTTGAGCCAGATCACACCCTTCCGCTTCGCATAGCCATCATGGTATCCAATTTTGCCGTGAAAAGAGTAATGATAGATAATGGATCAGCCTTGAACATTTGCACCCTAAAATTCATAAAACAAGCTGGGTATACTGAGGCAGATATGATCAGTGAGGTTATCACCATCAAAGCTTATGACAACTTGGAAAGGACCACAGAAGGGACTATTTTGCTACCAATCAAGGTTGGGCCAGTTATTCAAGAGACAGTTTGCCATGTTGTTTATCTAAACCTACCATTTAACATCCTCCTCGGTCGCCCATGGATTCATGCTATGAAGGCCGTTCCATCCACCTACCATCAGTGCATCAAATTTCTGCATCAAGGCACTGAGGTAACCATCCATGCCGATCCAGAACCCTTTGCTTACTGCAATGCGGTTGAAGCTTCATATACAAACCATTGCCCTGGAATAGACATCGGCACAGCCATCGCCAGCTCATCCCACACTTGTAATGACGCAAAAACCATCCTTGCCTCCACCCTATCTACTGTAAAGATCAACAACAAAGGATGTGGAGAATATAGTCTATCAGATGCATTTGTTGTCGGAGCAATCCCACTTGATCCACATACCCATGGACGGCCAACATATCACAAAGCTAAGGAGATTCCACCTCCTCGATACAAATAGTTTGGCCCAACGACCTTTGTGTCCTCAAAAACCCCTCTTCATGAGGAGCTCACTCCAGATATCAACAATTGGCTACATAAGGATGCACCTCCAAGAAATCAAGTGCGCCTTGATCACTTCAGCCAGAAGTATCCCCAACAACATAAGCTTGTCACTGAAAAATGGAACTATCAAGGAGGTGGACTAGGACCAGAAGAAAGGGGCATGCAATGTCCCATCGAAGCACAGGATTGGGAGATAAAGTCAGGTCTTGGCTTTGGCATACCCACAACTGGGGGCACCAACGAGAATGGTCACGCTTTTTCGAACATCCACCGCGACCTTGTCGAAATCGAAGAAATTCTTGAGGAAGTTGAAAAGAGAGCCTACGACGATATCCCAGACCAAATCTTCCTAGGAGACTCTGTTCTCCGAGAACTATCCATCCATCTCATTGACCTACCACTTGCTCATCCACAACTCATAGATTGGGACCAACCAAGTGTCATACATATTGATGAGTTCGCATCAGAGGAAGCGCTTTGAAGATTCATGGGAGCTGAAACTCCTCATAAGAAGACAAAGCTAGATTCTGCCTACATCTACAAGCTAGATCCCAAGGGGTATTTTGGAGAAAATCCCCAACCTAGTTTCGATACACACAAAACTGGAACTAAGGTAAAATCAGGACTAGCTAAGGTAGCAAAGAGAACCCCTCAGCAAGAAAATCCAGAGCCACAAGCAGAACATGAGGATTTAGTATTGCCTCCTCAAGATAATCGGCCAGAGGTGTCTTCTATTCTAATAGAGGATACTAGAGAAGTCAACATTGGTTCTTCATAGATCCCTAGAATTGTTCACATTGCTGCATCCCTATCACAAGACCAAGCTGACCTCCTCTTTGAGGTTTTACAAGAGAACATTGGCCGATTTGCATGGTCATATCAGGACATGCCAGGACTTGATCCAAAGCTTGTAGTTCATCATCTTGCAGTTGATCCAAAGATCAAGCCCGTCAGACAAAAGCTTAGAAAAATGCACCCCAAGGTGGCATTACTAGTCAAAGCTGAACTAGAAAGAATGTTAGCTGCTAAGGTTATCCAACCTATCGACTACTCAGAATGGATCTCCAACATGGTCCCTGTCACTAAGCCTTCCGGTGACATCAAAATCTGCACTGATTTTAGAGATCTTAACAAATATTGTCCAAAGGATGATTTTCCCTTGCCCAACATAGATATGATTGTAGATCTCACAGCTGGACATGAAATTCTGTCCCTTATGGATGGATTCTCTGGGTATAATCAGATCAAGATTGCAGAAGAGGACCAGCATAAGACAGCATTCACTACCCCTTGGGGAACCTTTTGCTACACCATGATGCCTTTTGGCCTAAAGAATGCTAGGGCTACCTATCAAAGAGCTATGACAACCATTTTCCATGATCTTATCCATAGCATTTTGGAAGATTATGTGGACGATATCCTAGTCAAATCTCACATCTTCATGGATCATCTTGCTGACCTGGAAAAAGTCTTTGATAGGTTGGCCCAATATCATCTCATGCTAAATCCCAAGAAGTGTGTCTTTGGGGTCACATCTGGCGAGCTTCTAGGCTTCATAGTTTCTAAACGAGGTATAGAGATTGACCCCAAAAAGGTCAAGGCTATCTTAGACATGCCTCCTCCCCAGACACTGCGACAGCTTCGCTCTCTTCAGGGGAAACTTCAATCTGTTCGGCGCTTCATCTCCCAACTTGCAGATAAGTGTACACCATTTTCACACTTGCTAAAGAAGAATGAGAACTTCAAGTGGGATCTTTTATGTCAGCGCAGCTTCGATCAGCTCAAGCAGTATCTCACCAATCCCCCTATCTTGGTTCCACCAGTTCCTGGTCGTCCCTTGATCTTGTATATATCAGTAACACCTACTGCTCTAGGGGCACTTTTAGCACAACATGATGATTATAGCAGAGAGAGAGCCATCTACTATATCAGTAGAACCCTAGTTGGTTATGAAATCAATTACACTCCTATGGAAAAAGCTTGTTTGGCAGTTGTTTTCTCAACTCAAAAGCTTCGCCACTACATGCTAAGTCATACCATCCAACTAGTCTCCAAGATTGACCCTCTCAAGTATATGCTCTCCAGAACAGCACTTACAGGCTGTTTGGCCAAATGGGTTATGCTACTAAGTGAGTTTGACATCCAGTATGTGGACAGAAAGGCAATCAAAGGGCAAGCTATAGCAGATCACCTAGCTGATGCACCTCTAGTAGATGCATATCCTTTGCTCATAGAATTTCCAGATGAGCATATCTACCTAATTGAAGAACAGCCCCCATGGAAGCTTTATTTTGATGGCTCATACACCTCTCATGGTTCAGGGGCCGAAATATTATTAGTTACACCTCAAGGAGATTACATTCCAAAAGCCTTCAAGCTACAATTCCCTAGCACCAACAATATAGCAGAATATGAAGCTCTTGTAGCAGGATTAAAGATAGCTGCAGAATGGAATATCACTGAGTTACAAGTCTTTGGTGATTCCCAACTCATTATCAAACAAGTCTTAAATGAATATCAAACCAAAGATGAAAAGCTATTACCCTACAAAGAGCTAGTTGATCAGCTGACCCAGCATTTTACAAAGCTTCAGTTTACACAAGTGCCTCGAATGCAGAACAAGGCAGCAGATGCCATGGCCACTATCGGCTCGCTCTTGGAAATTTCCCAAGAAGCTACGCAGTATGAGTTTTTAGTTGAGCAGCTCCTCACACCTGCCTATGCGAATGAGGATTCAAACCGTGTTTGTATCTTGGTTGGTCCCCAATCCCCTTGGTACCATGAAATTCATGCTTACCTTAACGATGGTATCATATCCCCTCACCTCACACATACCCAACGCCAGAATCTCATCCGAAAATCATCCCGCTATGTTATCATAGCCAATACCCTATATCGTCGGGGTTATCACGATACTCTCTCTCGATGTTTAGATGAAAATGAGGCCACGATGGCATTAAAAGAAGTACATTCTAGACTTTGCGGTGCCCACACGAGTGGTATTGTCCTAGCACGACAAATCCTTAGAGCAGGCTACTATTGGCCTACCATTGAAGAAGACTCTTGTGACTTTGTCAGAAAGTGTCTCCCATGTCAGCAGCATGCAAATCTTGTGCACGCTCCAGCACAGGATCTACAGCCTATTGCACCACCTTGGCCTTTCACTTGTTGGGGCCTTGATCTAGTTGGAACTATCACCCCTCTCTCATCTGATGGACATAAATGGATAATAACAGCTACAGACTATTTCACTATGTGGGTGGAAGCAATCCCCCTAGTCTCAGCTACAGGAGTTCAAGTCTCCAAGTTCATCTTGTACCACATTGTTTGTCGCTTCGGCATCCCATCCACCATCTTCACTGACCACGGAGGTAACTTTGAAAATCTCAACATGGAAGAATTATGCACTTCCCTCCGCATCCATCACCGCTTTTCTAGCCCATATTTCCCACAAGGTAACGGCCAGGCAGAGGTAACTAATAAAACCCTCCTCAAAATCCTAAAGAAAGTTGTCAATGATTCCGGCCGTGATTGGCACCTTCAAATAAATCCGGCTCTATGGGCCTATCGAACTTCCTTTCGTACATCCACAGGCACAACTCCATACTCCCTAGTCTATGGTGTCAAAGCGGTATTACCTATAGAAGTTGAACTTCCCTCACTACACATATCTTTGCGAGGACAAATCTCAGATGAAGAATACAGAGTAGCTCGACTCACCCAGCTAGATCTCTTAGATGAGAAGAGACAACAAGCCTATGACCATCTCACATTCTATCAAACTCGTCTCAAAAGGAATTTCAACAAGAAGGTGCTCCCACGACACTTTCAGCCAGGTGACATGGTCCTCAAAGAAAATATGAAAGTCCAAGCAGATCGAGAAAAGAAAGGAAAGTTTGAACCTACATGGCTTGGTCCCTATGTGGTTACTGCCTCCTTTGGCTCCAAAGCCTATCAATTATCTACACCAGAAGGAGAACTCTTAAATGATCCCACTAACATCATTCATCTCAAGAATTTCTATGCTTGAAGATCCTTGGTATACCCAGCTTTTGAAAAATACAAGAAAAAAATAGTAAAGAGAAATAAGCATCCAATGGTGAAAACTTGGCAATTCAAGCGCCTTGGATAGGTACCTTGGTGAAAACCTGGTAATTCAGGCGCCTTGTGTGCTAAAGACTAATCCATTATCTATCACTATCCTATTCCTCATCCATCCACCCACCATCCCATAAAACACCTGCTTGTTCTCTTGGTGTTCCAATCAAATATCCAAAATCTGATGGAGCTTGTCAATACCTCCTGTACAGCTTGTAAATCTTGTACCAAAGCTTGTATTATACCTTGTAAATCTTGTACCATACCTTGTATATATCCAAATCTTGTCCAAAGCTTGTACCATATTCTGGCTTGTAAATGATCTTGTATCCTAGCTTGTATCCTATCACATGCACACACAGAATCCCATTTTCCTTAAGCTTTTCACAAACCATCTACCTATCCACCTATCAACTATTATAGACACCCCATCCTTCACAAACATTTCCATCTCACAAAAAAAAACCAAAACATGAACAAACTTGTACATTTGTAACATATCTTGGTCTATCAGCTTGTACATCCTCTTTAGCTTAGTATCATTGTATCTATCTGGCTTTCGTGTTAGTTCATCCTTGGTCAACATCTTGCACACATCGCACACATTGGTTAGCTATTCCAATGCATCCTTTAGCTAGATCTCATGTCACCAAAGTGCTATCCTTCTTAGTTCAGCTTGCCAGATGCATTACTCATCCCGATCCATCAGCTTAGGTGCTCTCCGAAAGGTCCTTGTAGGATATAGCTTTCCTCATGTCTAATCTTGGTCCGTTAGTACCTCGTCCTACCCATCTCATTGGCAAACAGTTCTCTTTTGGATTTTCACTTTCTTTTGATTTGGGATCTTCCCTTTTGGATCTTGAAATATCTTTTCCAAGCAATCTCCTTGTTCCCTCCTCAAGGTTGCCATGATCTTCCATATCATGGTATGCTGCGAATGGGGCAATTAGAGCATAAGGTCTTGATCAGGTCTTTTGCTTGTTTTCTTTTTCTTCTTGTGGGTTACCTAGTGTCATTTCCATGCTGCTTCCTCTGGGATTCATGTGTGATACTGGGGCAATCCTTGTGTGTTTGTTTTGAGTCAGTTCGTCAGTCCTCTGGACAGTTGGTGAAAAGGCCTTGATGTTCTTGGTAACCTTGGCAATTAACCAACAGTTCTATAGCAAATCTAGTGCTCAACTACATGGTGGTACTTCTCTTTGAAGTATCCCCCCACTCAAAAAGCTTCAATGGATTCCTTTTATAGCGCTCCGCTCCTCCATCTCCCCCCCCCCAAATCCTGGAAAGTCTTAAAGCTTGCTTTACTTTTGTGCCTCTGATTTCCCTTTATCATTCTCCCGTAGTGAGAGTTTGAGCTAATTCAGCCCCTTCTCTTTGCCAACCTGTGTCTTAGCTCATCTCAATTTCTTGTACTTTTCAAGAAGTCGTCGAGCCTCATTTCTCTCCCTGCCGCCTTCTTGAGGGGGCATCATCTAAGTCTAGTCTCTCCTCTTCTTATCTGAGACTGGGGCAACTTCGTTGCTAAAACATCTTCCTCGTGTCGTCTTCATTCGAACTTCTTTGAAATAGTGTTGAGACAACACTATGTCAAAGAGGGGCAAAATGTAGACACCTAAATTTGATTACACTATTTTAGTAATCCTATTTAGTTATCTAAAAAGGCATTATTAATTAAATTTCTATTTAATTAATCCTTTGTCATCCCTTAGTTGATTAATTTAATTAATCATCTATAGTCCTAATTGATAAATCAAATAATCTATTATTTATCAATTAAATCTTATTCTTCTATCTAATTCCAAAAATCCCCATTTATTAAATAAATCTATTTGATAAATGAAATCCTCAAATTCAAAAACCCCTAACCTATCTCTAATCCTCCATTTAGCCTAATCCACCCCATCCACCCATACTAACCAAGCTTAGCCACTAACTCACCCACCCTCATTAATGCCATCCACTTGCACATCTCTAACATCCCTAATCTAATCCTAAACCCAAGCCTAATCCACCCCCTAATGTTGTCACGTTCCTTAAACAAGTTTAAGACTTTCCTAATCCAAAACAAAGTCTCCCCTCAAAAAACCCAACCACTAAGTCATGAGTGCTCTTACAAAACATAAAAGACTCTTACAAACCCACTCATGACTCTTACACCCATCTTCCACACTCTTCCCTCTTCCACACTCATTCCTCTTACATCCCTCTTACATACTCAACCCCACTCATCATGACTTTAACCAACCCTTAACCCTACCCTCTCACACTCATCCTCCTTGTGACAAGTGTCACCTTCCCATTGGTGCTAAACAAGCACAATCCATGTGCTCCCCTTTGAGTGCATCTTAGCCCTCCTTAAGCCTTCATCCATCCTTGCATCTAAGCCCTCCATCCCTCTACCCCTTAGCCTATAAATTGAATCCCATCCCAAGCCATTTCATCAACAATCTTTGAGCTAAAGTTACCATGCTATTTTGAGAACCAAAGCCATCAACCATACCCTTATAATGCCAAATTGAGAGCTCACAAAGCTACCAATTTTCCATTACCCATCTCCATTGAAGCAGCTTTTGAGCATCTTGAGCATACATCCACAGCAAAAGGACACATCTACAGAATCAAGAAAGCATGGAGTGTTTTCTCTTGTGACGTTTGCACTTCTTATTTTCTTTCTTAGTCTAAGCATATATGTGAATTTAGTTTTTGGTTTGTGAATGTTTACTTCATTTGTTAATGTTCTTTGCATACTGATTCTGGTTCTACATTTTGGCACGCCCGGTGGGACCCCACTATGGGTCATTTAATCATCTATTTTCATCTAAATGTCATTTTTCTAACCATCTAATGTTTGTTGTTGTTTGAGTGTGTTGTGAGGGTGTTTTGCTTATTTTTGTAGGTTAAAGAACGCACTTAGGAAGAAGAAATACCATCTTAAAAAAAAAAATTCGTATTTTCAGCTTTTTTTTGGCGCAGTTTTGGCGTCTGCAACCTGTTCTGTCTGCGAAAATCGACTTCTGCGAAAATTCGAGTCTGCGAAAATTGACATCTGCGAAAATCCGCGTCTGCGAAAATCGACATCTGCGAAAATCCACGTCTGCGAAAATCGACGTCTGCGAAAATCCGCGTCTGCAAAAATTGACATCTTTGTTTTGTCCTCTTCCTATTTTGGCGCCTCTGTAGTTCAGCATCTTTGTATTTTGGCAGACTGTGTTCTCTGGTTGCTTATGTTCCATTTCTGCTATATTATTTCTGCACTTTTAGTGGTTCCGTAGGATTCAGACCATTTTAAGCATTTTTACGCGTAGAAAAAACAACAAAAAAAGTTAAAATTTTTTTTTCCATAGTTAAACTCTCATTTTTGAAGATTTTGGCTAACTAACTAAAATTGCTTTTTTTTTTGTCTCATTGCAGGTTGGAGCACATATGGAACCACTAACCATGTTTCTTGCAGGTTTTCATGTTGCTAAAAAAAAAATGAACTTGAATGTTTAACCATTTGTCTTTGAATGCATGTTGCTAAAAAAAAAAAAAATGAACTTGAATGGTTAAACACATTTTTCATTGAATGAATGTTGCTAAAAAAAACACTCTTGAATGTAATGGATTAAAATCAACTTTCTTTGGAATGCATGCTTAAAACAAAAAAATCCAATCTTGAATGCCAAGGATCAATTAACCATTACAAATCTCTTTTTCACATGCAATCTAGGTAAAGTTGGATTTTTGGACATTTAAGAAACTTTGTTGAGTTAAAATACAAATTTACAAAAATCAATTTGAGTAGTTCCTTGGACTCACCTCTTTTCTAATCACCCATCAAATATTAACCATTGGTTGCAATCTCAGCGCCATTTATGGGGATGGGTCTACTTGAAAAAGGTGTTAAATGTTCCACAATCTAACTCACTCACTTGGTCTTTGAATGTTTGCTTTAACTTTATCAAAATTCTTAAATGGTCAAAACTCTAGATTAAATCAATCACACTTTGAGTTTGGGCACTAAAATTGAACAACAACTGACGTGGAGAGCCTCTAGGCGCGCGCTTGAAATCGAATCTCACACACTTTTGTTTTGGGCTTAAAACAAACTCACACTCAATCTTGAATGCCTTAAAGAAAATTAATCGATACTTGACGTGGAGGGCCTCCGAGCGCGCGAGTTTGCTTTTGTTGACCCTAACTCTTCTTATTGTGTGCATTCTTCGATCGATTTACTTTTGTTGGCACTTCAAGTTGGAATTGAACATTGTCTCTTAAACATGAGTGCTTGCAAAGTCTAGATTAGCACACATAAGAGTCAGTTGGTAAGAGAACAAGCGTGTTTTTTAGCCCAAGGTCATCCGAGTCTTCTCTCCCCTTGTTGTCTTTCAAGGCCATCTTGGGTGCATAAGATTAGGATCCAAAACCTTGTTTCTTTTTTAGGAGGCCTGCTTGGGGATTTCATCACCCCTTGGACGACCTCAACTCCAGCGTTCCGGCGGAGTATAAGAATCGGGAGGTGAATCGAAAGACACCTCTCTTGGGATCAAGATTTTGTCATTCGGGCTAAGCCTCAAGGAACTTTATACCCTTGAGAAGTGAAAGAGGAGAAGTGGGTTACCGCTCCTCTCGGCTGTGTGACATCCTTTTGGTATCATCTACGGATTTTGGCCTCACGTACCTTGCGTATATCGAGGACTCCCTAGCTAAACCAATTGTCTGCCTTGCAGAAAACCATCTAGGATATTAATGTGTTTGGAGTGACTGATCGAAACATTTGTAGAACATACACACTCCTTGGCGCAAGTACCACATTCTGAGAACCACAAACTTCTATCTGGGTGTTCCTATCTATTGCTTGTTTTTATTTTACTTGTTGAATCAATGTTTGCCAAACTTGGTCAATCCTAGCTTAGGGCACACTTAGCGTAGTCACTGCCTATTTTGGAAGTTGAACAAGTTGTTGCAAAACAACTGAGATTTTTTCCAAAGCCAAGCAGATTCAGGAATTTATGTCGGAACAACCCAAACCCAAACAGAAGTTTCATAAGGTCAAACTCAAGCCATCTCTAGCATACCAAGAACTTTCAGCCAAGAGAAAAGCAATAACACCAAGCCCACGAATTTCCAAACTCCACAAAGCAGAGGACAAAGCTACCAACGAAGCACTTCAAGAGGCCTGGTTAGAGCGCACCATCAAATTTAGCCAACATCCAGGAGTTAATCCTGCTTATGCCTTACCAACTAGGCATGATTTCTATGATTAGACACCCTTGTTTCTCCACATCTTCTTGGATAAGCTTCACTCTAGAGTCATCTTTGTAGAAAAGCCAGCCATCTTAGCTTATCCCCTTAAGCATTATTAGCTCATCCATCTCATTTAGAATCATACCATCTAGCTAGTAATCAAAAATCTGCACATCTAAGCTTTCAAAATTGTTGTCACCTTGCTAAAAGTTTGCCATTCCTAAAATCTTCCAAATCCACCAATCTCACCAAGGTTATCCCTTTGACAGAGCTTTGTCTAGGGTAATCTAGCTTTGTCACTTGTTATCCCTCATCACCTTGAGCTAAAGGTTGGGATTCGCAAGTGGTCAATCTCGTGTTCTTCCTAAAGGATCATCAGTCTATCCTTAAGTTGACACAATCACCACCAAGCTTGCACATAGGAAAGCAGACCTTTTGTACTTTGACAACATATCTTTGAAGTTAGAATCCCCAACCCAATCCTCCTTAGGTTTTGTCATATAGCTTTGCCTCAACCTAGGAAATCATTTGCATAGAAATGCCTTCCCCCTTTTGCATCCATCAGCATTATTGCATCTCATCCCTAGGAGCATTTTTCATGCCACGCGTCACTCGCTTAGCCAAGAAGAAAGAAACAATGGAGCCCTATCATTTGGATCGAACAGCCTCACCCCCCTTGAGCACTCAACCATCCTTCAACCCAGAGCTAGCTATACCATCACCTACTGACATTGAAGCTTTCATGAACCAACCAGGAAATGCAGTATTGGTAAACGCCATTATAGACAAAAACAAAGAGACAATCATGGCTAATTTTCGAAGGGACAATGTAGGAACCTTTGACTTTGGAAGGCCCCCTCCATTATCAGATCCATCTCACCCATTGTTTGGGCAGCTTCCACCACCCATAGGCTCTTATGATCCAAATTATCCTCAATTTATTCCAAAAGAAGAGCCTCTAGCCAATCCATATGACCCAACAGACCCAAACATACCATCATCCACCCAAGTTGAAATCTCCATGCCGCAAGCCAACCCAGCCACCACCACTCCATCCCTGGTTCATACCTCTCCGCTCCAAACCCCCTTTACCCAAAACACCTCACCATTCACCCCCTTCACTATTGCTGCTGCTCCCCAACCTAGCCTTCCCAATCCACCCATCTCCCAAATTAGTGCTAGCATCTTTGGCCAACCTCAGCAATATGCAACAGGGATGCCACCCATGGGGCCAAGTAATCAACCTTTCATCGCCCCCAACTTGTTCACCACAGCCCAAAGCACAATCCCATCATTTCCATTAGGTCTTGGGAGCTCAATACCACCAGCCACAAATCCACAAGCTACTACCTTCACTCCACAAAGCTATCAAAACCCACAAGCTACTGCCAATCTTCTACCAAGCTCCCAAGTGACCCTAGCTCCCACCACCCCTCTACCAAGCTTCTAAATCCAGCCACAAAGCTATCAAACCCCATCAGTTCCATTCCCAAGCTTTCAATTCCCACCACCTCCACCACCAACTAATCCATTACCTCCAATTACCAACTACTTTTCAATGCCACTTCTAGGAGGTAATCCACCACCCCAGCCAACCACCAATTATTTGCAGATGCCATCCCAAATGGGGGCACAACCCACATACATTGGTCAAACCCCACAATCCCTCCGATCCTTTCCCCAAGCCTCACAACCACCTTATACCTTACCTCCACAAAGCAATCCATTTATCCCACAGCCAGCTTATGTTCCTCAATCCCAACCTCAAATCCCATATCAACAGCAAGCCTCGCAGCACATGCAGCAATATGCACCACCTCCCCCTCAACAACCCGTCATCCACCATGCAGCTGCCCAAACAATGTACAATCCCTATCAGCAAATCCCTCACAGCCATCCATATTTAGTGGCCCCATCCAGCACATACCTACCTCAAGGTACTCCTACATTGGGGGCACCCCAACCATCACCTATCAATTCAGAGTGGGAGCAAATGAAGACAGCTCTGAAAGCCATCCAAGAAGGGAATGATCCAAAGACATTCAAGTTTGAGAATGTGTGTCCTTACCCATTTGACAGAGCCATTACCACGACACCATTTCGCAAACACTTTGAGGTACCTAAATTTGACAAGTTCAAAGGAAAAGGAGACCCTATCACACATATCAAAAAATTTTACATGCATTGCCAGGACGTGGCATACAATGATGTCTTCCTCTTGCGCCTTTTTCCCAAAAGCTTGGCTGGACCAGCTCTTGAATGGTTTTATAGAATCCCCTATGGCACAATTAAAAACTTTGCTGAATTATCTGAGGCATTTGTAGCCCAATATGCCCATCTTGTTGAAACAGAGCTATCAATAGTTGATCTTGTCCACACCAAGCAAAAAGGTGGAGAAAGCCTTGCCGAATACCTGCAAAGATGGCAAACCCTTACCACCCGCATATCCTGCACCTTGCCAGAACGCCATGTGGTGAAAATGTTTATTGATAATGCACATCCCAGCTTGGCTCACCACATGACCATGAACTGTTTGCAGACCTATAAGGATATTAAAGAGAAAGGAATGATCCTTGAGCAAGGACTCATCAAAGATGGTGTGGTAAAGATTTACAAAGAGGCCAACCAAAATCAATCACATTCCAATGACAAGTCTAGGTATTGGAACAAAAACAAGCATGTTGCAACAGATGGGGTTACTGACACCAGACATGTGAATATCGTTGGTCCTTCTCAAAACCAGTCTAACCCACCATATCAAACAAACAACCAACGAGCTACCAATTACCAACAACGAAACAACCAAAGCTATCAAAACCACAATCAAGCTAATGCCATCAATGTAGCTGCAGGGCAAAAGCCCAGATTCCAACCTGCACCTAGAAACTATACACCCCTTGGTGAGCCATTGGATGTTATTTTTGAGAAATTGGCTAAGGAAAACCTCATCAAATTTCCTCCTACCCAGCAAATTGATCCAAGCCAATCCAAAGCTGCATGGTACAAGGACAATGAGTATTGCAAGTTCCATAGGGTAAACGGTCACACCACCCTCAGATGCATGAAACTGAAAGACTATGTGCAAGACCTCATTGATAAGAAGGAAATCACTGTTGGTGCCCAAAACTCTCCCAATGCAGGCTTACAGATTTATCAAAATGCTTTTCCTCCACACAACAACCAAAATCCTGGAAAAGCACCTATCCAAAACCACACCAACAACCGCTAGCCAAACCAACAGCATGGGAAGAACAATGACCACACTTCATCCTATTTAGACTATGGTAGCCTTATAGGTTGTTTATCGGAGAAAGAGCCTTCTGTCAATGTTATCAATATCCGAGGACCAGACAATGAGTGTGCGGTCACCACTCGAAGAGCGCGATTTAACATCGCAGGCCCACCAGTTTCATCAACACCATCAGCTCCATCAAAAAGCCGGTACAATATCTTGGAACACCTTGGGAACATGCCAGCCCAAATATCCATTTTAGACCTTCTCCGCACTAGTCCTGTGTACAAAGACATCCTTGACAGTGCTCTCATAGAATCTCGTGTCCCTTCTGATATCAATGCTACTGATTTTCGTAATCTTGTTGGACACCTTTCATCCTCATGTGCCCTATCTTTCAAACCCACCGACATACCCGTGGTTGAGCCAGATCACACCCTTCCGCTTCGCATAGCCATCATGGTATCCAATTTTGCCGTGAAAAGAGTAATGATAGATAATGGATCAGCCTTGAACATTTGCACCCTAAAATTCATAAAACAAGCTGGGTATACTGAGGCAGATATGATCAGTGAGGTTATCACCATCAAAGCTTATGACAACTTGGAAAGGACCACAGAAGGGACTATTTTGCTACCAATCAAGGTTGGGCCAGTCATTCAAGAGACAGTTTGCCATGTTGTTTATCTAAACCTACCATTTAACATCCTCCTCGGTCGCCCATGGATTCATGCTATGAAGGCCGTTCCATCCACCTACCATCAGTGCATCAAATTTCTGCATCAAGGCACTGAGGTAACCATCCATGCCGATCCAGAACCCTTTGCTTACTGCAATGCGGTTGAAGCTTCATATACAAACTATTGCCCTGGAATAGACATCGGCACAGCCATCGCCAGCTCATCCCACACTTGTAATGACACAAAAACCATCCTTGCCTCCACCCTATCTACTGTAAAGATCAACAACAAAGGATGTGGAGAATATAGTCTATCAGATGCATTTGTTGTCGGAGCAATCCCACTTGATCCACATACCCATGGACGGCCAACATATCACAAAGCTAAGGAGATTCCACCTCCTCGATACAAATAGTTTGGCCCAACGACCTTTGTGTCCTCAAAAACCCCTCTTCATGAGGAGCTCACTCCAGATATCAACAATTGGCTACATAAGGATGCACCTCCAAGAAATCAAGCGCGCCTTGATCACTTCAGCCAGAAGTATCCCCAACAACATAAGCTTGTCACTGAAAAATGGAACTATCAAGGAGGTGGACTAGGACCAGAAGAAAGGGGCATGCAATGTCCCATCGAAGCACAGGATTGGGAGATAAAGTCAGGTCTTGGCTTTGGCATACCCACAACTGGGGGCACCAACGAGAATGGTCACGCTTTTTTGAACATCCACCGCGACCTTGTCGAAATCGAAGAAATTCTTGAGGAAGTTGAAAAGAGAGCCTAGGACGATATCCCAGACCAAATCTTCCTAGGAGACTCTGTTCTCCGAGAACTATCCATCCATCTCATTGACCTACCACTTGCTCATCCACAACTCATAGATTGGGACCAACCAAGTGTCATACATATTGATGAGTTCGCATCAGAGGAAGCGCTTCTAAGATTCATGGGAGCTTAAACTCCTCATAAGAAGACAAAGCTAGATTCTGCCTACATCTACAAGCTAGATCCCAAGGGGTATTTTGGAGAAAATCCCCAACCTAGTTTCGATACACACAAAACTGGAACTAAGGTAAAATCAGGACTAGCTAAGGTAGCAAAGAGAACCCCTCAGCAAGAAAATCCAGAGCCACAAGCAGAACATGAGGATTTAGTATTGCCTCCTCAAGATAATCGCCCAGAGGTGTCTTCTATTCTAATAGAGGATACTAGAGAAGTCAACATTGGTTCTTCATAGATCCCTAGAATTGTTCACATTGCTGCATCCCTATCACAAGACCAAGCTGACCTCCTCTTTGAGGTTTTACAAGAGAACATTGGCCGATTTGCATGGTCATATCAGGACATGCCAGGACTTGATCCAAAGCTTGTAGTTCATCATCTTGCAGTTGATCCAAAGATCAAGCCCGTCAGACAAAAGCTTAGAAAAATGCACCCCAAGGTGGCATTACTAGTCAAAGCTGAACTAGAAAGAATGTTAGCTGCTAAGGTTATCCAACCTATCGACTACTCAGAATGGATCTCCAACATGGTCCCTGTCACTAAGCCTTCCGGTGACATCAGAATCTGCACTGATTTTAGAGATCTTAACAAATATTGTCCAAAGGATGATTTTCCCTTGCCCAACATAGATATGATTGTAGATCTCACAGCTGGACATGAAATTCTGTCCCTTATGGATGGATTCTCTGGGTATAATCAGATCAAGATTGCAGAAGAGGACCAGCATAAGACAGCATTCACTACCCCTTGGGGAACCTTTTGCTACACCATGATGCCTTTTGGCCTAAAGAATGCTAGGGCTACCTATCAAAGAGCTATGACAACCATTTTCCATGATCTTATCCATAGCATTTTGGAAGATTATGTGGACGATATCCTAGTCAAATCTCACATCTTCATGGATCATCTTGCTGACCTGGAAAAAGTCTTTGATAGGTTGGCCCAATATCATCTCATGCTAAATCCCAAGAAGTGTGTCTTTGGGGTCACATCTGGCGAGCTTCTAGGCTTCATAGTTTCTAAATGAGGTATAGAGATTGACCCCAAAAAGGTCAAGGATATCTTAGACATGCCTCCTCCCCAGACACTGCGACAGCTTCGCTCTCTTCAGGGGAAACTTCAATCTGTTCGGCGCTTCATCTCCCAACTTGCAGATAAGTGTACACCATTTTCACACTTGCTAAAGAAGAATGAGAACTTCAAGTGGGATCTTTTATGTCAGCGCAGCTTCGATCAGCTCAAGCAGTATCTCACCAATCCCCCTATCTTGGTTCCACCAGTTCCTGGTCGTCCCTTGATCTTGTATATATCAGCAACACCTACTGCTCTAGGGGCACTTTTAGCACAACATGATGATTATAGCAGAGAGAGAGCCATCTACTATATCAGTAGAACCCTAGTTGGTTATGAAATCAATTACACTCCTATGGAAAAAGCTTGTTTGGCAGTTGTTTTCTCAACTCAAAAGCTTCGCCACTACATGCTAAGTCATACCATCCAACTAGTCTCCAAGATTGACCCTCTCAAGTATATGCTCTCCAGAACAGCACTTACAGGCCGTTTGGCCAAATGGGTTATGCTACTAAGTGAGTTTGACATCCAGTATGTGGACAGAAAGGCAATCAAAGGGCAAGCTATAGCAGATCACCTAGCTGATGCACCTCTAGTAGATGCATATCCTTTGCTCATAGAATTTCCAGATGAGCATATCTACCTAATTGAAGAACAGCCCCCATGGAAGCTTTATTTTGATGGCTCATACACCTCTCATGGTTCAGGGGCCGAAATATTATTAGTTACACCTCAAGGAGATTACATTCCAAAAGCCTTCAAGCTACAATTCCCTAGCACCAACAATATAGCAGAATATGAAGCTCTTGTAGCAGGATTAAAGATAGCTGCAGAATGGAATATCACTGAGTTACAAGTCTTTGGTGATTCCCAACTCATTATCAAACAAGTCTTAAATGAATATCAAACCAAAGATGAAAAGCTATTACCCTACAAAGAGCTAGTTGATCAGCTGACCCAGCATTTTACAAAGCTTCAGTTTACACAAGTGCCTCGAATGCAGAACAAGGCAGCAGATGCCATGGCCACTATCGGCTCGCTCTTGGAAATTTCCCAAGAAGCTACGTAGTATGAGTTTTTAGTTGAGCAGCTCCTCACACCTGCCTATGCGAATGAGGATTCAAACCGTGTTTGTATCTTGGTTGGTCCCCAATCCCCTTGGTACCATGAAATTCATGCTTACCTTAACGATGGTATCATATCCCCTCACCTCACACATACCCAACGCCAGAATCTCATCCGAAAATCATCCCGCTATGTTATCATAGCCAATACCCTATATCGTCGGGGTTATCACGATACTCTCTCTCGATGTTTAGATGAAAATGAGGCCACGATGGCATTAAAAGAAGTACATTCTGGACTTTGCGGTGCCCACACGAGTGGTATTGTCCTAGCACGACAAATCCTTAGAGAAGGCTACTATTGGCCTACCATTGAAGAAGACTCTTGTGACTTTGTCAGAAAGTGTCTCCCATGTCAGCAGCATGCAAATCTTGTGCACGCTCCAGCACAGGATCTACAGCCTATTGCACCACCTTGGCCTTTCACTTGTTGGGGCCTTGATCTAGTTGGAACTATCACCCCTCTCTCATCTGATGGACATAAATGGATAATAACAGCTACAGACTATTTCACTATGTGGGTGGAAGCAATCCCCCTAGTCTCAGCTACAGGAGTTCAAGTCTCCAAGTTCATCTTGTACCACATTGTTTGTCGCTTCGGCATCCCATCCACCATCTTCACTGACCATGGAGGTAACTTTGAAAATCTCAACATGGAAGAATTATGCACTTCCCTCCGCATCCATCACCGCTTTTCTAGCCCATATTTCCCACAAGGTAACGGCCAGGCAGAGGTAACTAATAAAACCCTCCTCAAAATCCTAAAGAAAGTTGTCAATGATTCCGGCCGTGATTGGCACCTTCAAATAAATCCGGCTCTATGGGCCTATCGAACTTCCTTTCGTACATCCACAGGCACAACTCCATACTCCCTAGTCTATGGTGTCGAAGCGGTATTACCTATAGAAGTTGAACTTCCCTCACTATGCATATCTTTGCGAGGACAAATCTCAGATGAAGAATACAGAGTAGCTCGACTCACCCAGCTAGATCTCTTAGACGAGAAGAGACAACAAGCCTATGACCATCTCACATTCTATCAAACTCGTCTCAAAAGGAATTTCAACAAGAAGGTGCTCCCACGACACTTTCAGCCAGGTGACATGGTCCTCAAAGAAAATATGAAAGTCCAAGCAGATCGAGAAAAGAAAGGAAAGTTTGAACCTACATGGCTTGGTCCCTATGTGGTTACTGCCTCCTTTGGCTCCGGAGCCTATCAATTATCTACACCAGAAGGAGAACTCTTAAATGATCCCACTAACATCATTCATCTCAAGAATTTCTATGCTTGAAGATCCTTGGTATACCCAGCTTTTGAAAAATACAAGAAAAAAATAGTAAAGAGAAATAAGCGTCCAATGGTGAAAACTTGGCAATTCAAGCGCCTTGGATAGGTACCTTGGTGAAAACCTGGTAATTCAGGCACCTTGTGTGCTAAAGACTAATCCATTATCTATCACTATCCTATTCCTCATCCATCCACCCACCATCCCATAAAACACCTGCTTGTTCTCTTGGTGTTCCAATCAAATATCCAAAATCTGATGGAGCTTGTCAATACCTCCTGTACAGCTTGTAAATCTTGTACCAAAGCTTGTATTATACCTTGTAAATCTTGTACCATACCTTGTATATATCCAAATCTTGTCCAAAGCTTGTACCATATTCCAGCTTGTAAATGATCTTGTATCCTAGCTTGTATCCTATCACATGCACACACAGAATCCCATTTTCCTTAAGCTTTTCACAAACCATCTACCTATCCACCTATCAACTATTATAGACACCCCATCCTTCACAAACATTTCCATCTCACAAAAAAAAACCAAAACATGAACAAACTTGTACATTTGTAACATATCTTGGTCTGTCAGCTTGTACATCCTCTTTAGCTTAGTATCATTGTATCTATCTGGCTTTCGTGTTAGTTCATCCTTGGTCAACATCTTGCACACATCGCACACATTGGTTAGCTATTCCAATGCATCCTTTAGCTAGATCTCATGTCACCAAAGTGCTATCCTTCTTAGTTCAGCTTGCCAGATGCATTACTCATCCCAATCCATCAGCTTAGGTGCTCTCCGAAAGGTCCTTGTAGGATATAGCTTTCCTCATGTCTAATCTTGGTCCGTTAGTACCTCGTCCTACCCATCTCATTGGCAAACAGTTCTCTTTTGGATTTTCACTTTCTTTTGATTTGGGATCTTCCCTTTTGGATCTTGAAATATCTTTTCCAAGCAATCTCCTTGTTCCCTCCTCAAGGTTGCCATGATCTTCCATATCATGGTATGCTGCGAATGGGGCAATTAGAGCATAAGGTCTTGATCAGGTCTTTTGCTTGTTTTCTTTTTCTGCTTGTGGGTTACCTAGTGTCGTTTCCATGCTGCTTCCTCTGGGATTCATGTGTGATACTGGGGCAATCCTTGTGTGTTTGTTTTGAGTCAGTTCGTCAGTCCTCTGGACAGTTGGTGAAAAGGCCTTGATGTTCTTGGTAACCTTGGCAATTAACCAACAGTTCTATAGCAAATCTAGTGCTCAACTACATGGTGGTACTTCTCTTTGAAGTATCCCCCCACTCAAAAAGCTTCAATGGATTCCTTTTATAGCGCTCCGCTCCTCCATCTCCCCCCCCCAAATCCTGGAAAGTCTTAAAGCTTGCTTTACTTTTGTGCCTCTGATTTCCCTTTATCATTCTCCCGTAGTGAGAGTTTGAGCTAATTCAGCCCCTTCTCTTTGCCAACCTGTGTCTTAGCTCATCTCAATTTCTTGTACTTTTCAAGAAGTCGTCGAGCCTCATTTCTCTCCCTGCCGCCTTCTTGAGGGGGCATCATCTAAGTCTAGTCTCTCCTCTTCTTATCTGAGACTGGGGCAACTTCGTTGCTAAAACATCTTCCTCGTGTCGTCTTCATTCGAACTTCTTTGAAATAGTGTTGAGACAACACTATGTCAAAGAGGGGCAAAATGTAGACACCTAAATTTGATTACACTATTTTAGTAATCCTATTTAGTTATCTAAAAAGGCATTATTAATTAAATTTCTATCTAATTAATCCTTTGTCATCCCTTAGTTGATTAATTTAATTAATCATCTATAGTCCTAATTGATAAATCAAATAATCTATTATTTATCAATTAAATCTTCTTCTTCTATCTAATTCCAAAAATCCCCATTTATTAAATAAATCTATTTGATAAATGAAATCCTCAAATTCAAAAACCCCTAACCTATCTCTAATCCTCCATTTAGCCTAATCCACCCCATCCACCCATACTAACCAAGCTTAGCCACTAACTCACCCACCCTCATTAATGCCATCCACTTGCACATCTCTAACATCCCTAATCTAATCCTAAACCCAAGCCTAATCCACCCCCTAATGTTGTCACGTTCCTTAAACAAGTTTAAGACTTTCCTAATCCAAAACAAAGTCTCCCCTCAAAAAACCCAACCACTAAGTCATGAATGCTCTTACAAAACATAAAAGACTCTTACAAACCCACTCATGACTCTTACACCCATCTTCCACACTCTTCCCTCTTCCACACTCATTCCTCTTACATCCCTCTTACATACTCAACCCCACTCATCATGACTTTAACCAACCCTTAACCCTACCCTCTCACACTCATCCTCCTTGTGACAAGTGTCACCTTCCCATTGGTGCTAAACAAGCACAATCCATGTGCTCCCCTTTTAGTGCATCTTAGCCCTCCTTAAGCCTTCATCCATCCTTGCATCTAAGCCCTCCATCCCTCTACCCCTTAGCCTATAAATTGAATCCCATCCCAAGCCATTTCATCAACAATCTTTGAGCTAAAGTTACCATGCTATTTTGAGAACCAAAGCCATCAACCATACCCTTATAATGCCAAATTGAGAGCTCACAAAGCTACCAATTTGCCATTACCCATCTCCATTGAAGCAGCTTTTGAGCATCTTGAGCATACATCCACAGCAAAAGGACACATCTACAGAATCAAGAAAGCATGGAGTGTTTTCTCTTGTGAGGTTTGCACTTCTTATTTTCTTTCTTAGTCTAAGCATATATGTGAATTTAGTTTTTGGTTTGTGAATGTTTACTTCACTTGTTAATGTTCTTTGCATACTGATTCTGGTTCTACATTTTGGCACGCCCGGTGGGACCCCACTATGGGTCATTTAATCATCTATTTTCATCTAAATGTCATTTTTCTAACCATCTAATGTTTGTTGTTGTTTGAGTGTGTTGTGAGGGTGTTTTGCTTGTTTTTGCAGGTTAAAGAACGCACTTAGGAAGAAGAAATACCATCTTAAAAAAAAAAATTCGCATTTTCAGCTTTTTTTTGGCGCAGTTTTGGCGTCTGCAACCTGTTCTGTCTGCGAAAATCGACTTCTGCGAAAATTCGCGTCTGCGAAAATTGACATCTGCGAAAATCCGTGTCTGCGAAAATCGACATCTGCGAAAATCCACGTCTGCGAAAATCGACGTCTGCGAAAATCCGCGTCTGCAAAAATTGACATCTTTGTTTTGTCCTCTTCCTATTTTGGTGCCTCTATAGTTCAGCATCTTTGTATTTTGGCAGACTGTGTTCTCTGGTTGCTTATGTTCCATTTCTGCTATATTATTTCTGCACTTTTAGTGGTTCCGTAGGATTCAGACCATTTTAAGCATTTTTACGCGTAGAAAAAACAACAAAAAAAGTTAAAATTTTTTTTTCCATAGTTAAACTCTCATTTTTGAAGATTTTGGCTAACTAACTAAAATTGCTTTTTTTTTTGTCTCATTGCAGGTTGGAGCACATATGGAACCACTAACCATGTTTCTTGCAGGTTTTCATGTTGCTAAAAAAAAAATGAACTTGAATGTTTAACCATTTGTCTTTGAATGCATGTTGCTAAAAAAAAAAAAAATGAACTTGAATGGTTAAACACATTTTTCATTGAATGAATGTTGCTAAAAAAAACACTCTTGAATGTAATGGATTAAAATCAACTTTCTTTGGAATGCATGCTTAAAACAAAAAAATCCAATCTTGAATGCCAAGGATCAATTAACCATTACAAATCTCTTTTTCACATGCAATCTAGGTAAAGTTGGATTTTTGGACATTTAAGAAACTTTGTTAAGTTAAAATACAAATTTACAAAAATCAATTTGAGTAGTTCCTTGGACTCACCTCTTTTCTAATCACCCATCAAATATTAACCATTGGTTGCAATCTCAGCGCCATTTATGGGGATGGGTCTACTTGAAAAAGGTGTTAAATGTTCCACAATCTAACTCACTCACTTGGTCTTTGAACGTTTGCTTTAACTTTATCAAAATTCTTAAATGGTCAAAACTCTAGATTAAATCGATCACACTTTGAGTTTGGGCACTAAAATTGAACAACAACTGACGTGGAGAGCCTCTAGGCGCGCGCTTGAAATCGAATCTCACACACTTTTGTTTTGGGCTTAAAACAAACTCACACTCAATCTTGAATGCCTTAAAGAAAATTAATCGATACTTGACGTGGAGGGCCTCCGGGCGCGCGAGTTTGCTTTTGTTGACCCTAACTCTTCTTATTGTGTGCATTCTTCGATCGATTTACTTTTGTTGGCGCTTCAAGTTGGAATTGAACATTGTCTCTTAAACATGAGTGCTTGCAAAGTCTAGATTAGCACACATAAGAGTCAGTTGGTAAGAGAACAAGCATGTTTTTTAGCCCAAGGTCATCCGAGTCTTCTCTCCCCTTGTTTTCTTTCGAGGCCATCTTGGGTGCATAAGATTAGGATCCAAAACCTTGTTTCTTTTTTAGGAGGCCTGCTTGGGGATTTCATCACCCCTTGGACGACCTCAACTCCAGCGTTCCGGCGGAGTATAAGAATCGGGAGGTGAATCGAAAGACACCTCTCTTGGGATCAAGATTTTGTCATTCGGGCTAAGCCTCAAGGAACTTTATACCCTTGAGAAGTGAAAGAGGAGAAGTGGGTTACCGCTCCTCTCGGCTGTGTGACATCCTTTTGGTATCATCTATGGATTTTGGCCTCACGTACCTTGCGTATATCGAGGACTCCCTAGCTAAACCAATTGTCTGCCTTGCAGAAAACCATCTAGGATGTTAATGTGTTTGGAGTGACTGATCGAAACATTTGTAGAACATACACACTCCTTGGCACAAGTACCACATTCTGAGAACCACAAACTTCTATCTGGGTGTTCCTATCTATTGCTTGTTTTTATTTTACTTGTTGAATCAATGTTTGCCAAACTTGGTCAATCCTAGCTTAGGGCACACTTAGCGTAGTCACTGCCTATTTTGGAAGTTGAACAAGTTGTTGCAAAACAACTGAGATTTTTTCCAAAGCCAAGCAGATTCAGGAATTTATGTCGGAACAACCCAAACCCAAACAGAAGTTTCATAAGGTCAAACTCAAGCCATCTCTAGCATACCAAGAACTTTCAGCCAAGAGAAAAGCAATAACACCAAGCCCACGAATTTCCAAACTCCACAAAGCAGAGGACAAAGCTACCAACGAAGCACTTCAAGAGGCCTGGTTAGAGCGCACCATCAAATTTAGCCAACATCCAGGAGTTAATCCTGCTTATGCCTTACCAACTAGGCATGATTTCTATGATTAGACACCCTTGTTTCTCCACATCTTCTTGGATAAGCTTCACTCTAGAGTCATCTTTGTAGAAAAGCCAGCCATCTTAGCTTATCCCCTTAAGCATTATTAGCTCATCCATCTCATTTAGAATCATACCATCTAGCTAGTAATCAAAAATCTGCACATCTAAGCTTTCAAAATTGTTGTCACCTTGCTAAAAGTTTGCCATTCCTAAAATCTTCCAAATCCACCAATCTCACCAAGGTTATCCCTTTGACAGAGCTTTGTCTAGGGTAATCTAGCTTTGTCACTTGTTATCCCTCATCACCTTGAGCTAAAGGTTGGGATTCGCAAGTGGTCAATCTCGTGTTCTTCCTAAAGGATCATCAGTCTATCCTTAAGTTGACACAATCACCACCAAGCTTGCACATAGGAAAGCAGACCTTTTGTACTTTGACAACATATCTTTGAAGTTAGAATCCCCAACCCAATCCTCCTTAGGTTTTGTCATATAGCTTTGCCTCAACCTAGGAAATCATTTGCATAGAAAAGCGTTCCCCCTTTTGCATCCATCAGCATTATTGCATCTCATCCCTAGGAGCATTTTTCATGCCACGCGTCACTCGCTTAGCCAAGAAGAAAGAAACAATGGAGCCCTATCATTTGGATCGAACAGCCTCACCCCCCTTGAGCACTCAACCATCCTTCAACCCAGAGCTAGCTATACCATCACCTACTGACATTGAAGCTTTCATGAACCAACCAGGAAATGCAGTATTGGTAAACGCCATTATAGACAAAAACAAAGAGACAATCATGGCTAATTTTCGAAGGGACAATGTAGGAACCTTTGACTTTGGAAGGCCCCCTCCATTATCAGATCCATCTCACCCATTGTTTGGGCAGCTGCCACCACCCATAGGCTCTTATGATCCAAATTATCCTCAATTTATTCCAAAAGAAGAGCCTCTAGCCAATCCATATGACCCAACAGACCCAAACATACCATCATCCACCCAAGTTGAAATCTCCATGCCGCAAGCCAACCCAGCCACCACCACTCCATCCCTGGTTCATACCTCTCCGCTCCAAACCCCCTTTACCCAAAACACCTCACCATTCACCCCCTTCACTATTGCTGCTGCTCCCCAACCTAGCCTTCCCAATCCACCCATCTCCCAAATTAGTGCTAGCATCTTTGGCCAACCTCAGCAATATGCAACAGGGATGCCACCCATGGGGCCAAGTAATCAACCTTTCATCGCCCCCAACTTGTTCACCACAGCCCAAAGCACAATCCCATCATTTCCATTAGGTCTTGGGAGCTCAATACCACCAGCCACAAATCCACAAGCTACTACCTTCACTCCACAAAGCTATCAAAACCCACAAGCTACTACCAATCTTCTACCAAGCTCCCAAGTGACCCTAGCTCCCACCACCCCTCTACCAAGCTTCTAAATCCAGCCACAAAGCTATCAAACCCCATCAGTTCCATTCCCAAGCTTTCAATTCCCACCACCTCCACCACCAACTAATCCATTACCTCCAATTACCAACTACTTTTCAATGCCACTTCTAGGAGGTAATCCACCACCCCAGCCAACCACCAATTATTTGCAGATGCCATCCCAAATGGGGGCACAACCCACATACATTGGTCAAACCCCACAAGCCCTCCGATCCTTTCCCCAAGCTTCACAACCACCTTATACCTTACCTCCACAAAGCAATCCATTTATCCCACAGCCAGCTTATGTTCCTCAATCCCAACCTCAAATCCCATATCAACAGCAAGCCTCGCAGCACATGCAGCAATATGCACCACCTCCCCCTCAACAACCCGTCATCCACCATGCAGCTGCCCAAACAATGTACAATCCCTATCAGCAAATCCCTCACAGCCATCCATATTTAGTGGCCCCATCCAGCACATACCTACCTCAAGGTACTCCTACATTGGGGGCACCCCAACCATCACCTATCAATTCAGAGTGGGAGCAAATGAAGACAGCTCTGAAAGCCATCCAAGAAGGGAATGATCCAAAGACATTCAAGTTTGAGAATGTGTGTCCTTACCCATTTGACAGAGCCATTACCACGACACCATTTCGCAAACACTTTGAGGTACCTAAATTTGACAAGTTCAAAGGAAAAGGAGACCCTGTCACACATATCAAAGAATTTTACATGCATTGCCAGGACGTGGCATACAATGATGTCTTCCTCTTGCGCCTTTTTCCCAAAAGCTTGGCTGGACCAGCTCTTGAATGGTTTTATAGAATCCCCTATGGCATAATTAAAAACTTTGCTGAATTATCTGAGGCATTTGTAGCCCAATATGCCCATCTTGTTGAAACAGAGCTATCAATAGTTGATCTTGTCCACACCAAGCAAAAAGGTGGAGAAAGCCTTGCCGAATACCTGCAAAGATGGCAAACCCTTACCACCCGCATATCCTGCACCTTGCCAGAACGCCATGTGGTGAAAATGTTTATTGATAATGCACATCCCAGCTTGGCTCACCACATGACCATGAACTGTTTGCAGACCTATAAGGATATTAAAGAGAAAGGAATGATCCTTGAGCAAGGACTCATCAAAGATGGTGTGGTAAAGATTTACAAAGAGGCCAACCAAAATCAATCACATTCCAATGACAAGTCTAGGTATTGGAACAAAAACAAGCATGTTGCAACAGATGGGGTTACTGACACCAGACATGTGAATATCGTTGGTCCTTCTCAAAACCAGTCTAACCCACCATATCAAACAAACAACCAACGAGCTACCAATTACCAACAACGAAACAACCAAAGCTATCAAAACCACAATCAAGCTAATGCCATCAATGTAGCTGCAGGGCAAAAGCCCAGATTCCAACCTGCACCTAGAAACTATACACCCCTTGGTGAGCCATTGGATGTTATTTTTGAGAAATTGGCTAAGGAAAACCTCATCAAATTTCCTCCTACCCAGCAAATTGATCCAAGCCAATCCAAAGCTGCATGGTACAAGGACAATGAGTATTGCAAGTTCCATAGGGTAAACGGTCACACCACCCTCGGATGCATGAAACTGAAAGACTATGTGCAAGACCTCATTGATAAGAAGGAAATCACTGTTGGTGCCCAAACCTCTCCCAATGCAGGCTTACAGATTTATCAAAATGCTTTTCCTCCACACAACAACCAAAATCCTGGAAAAGCACCTATCCAAAACCACACCAACAACCGCCAGCCAAACCAACAGCATGGGAAGAACAATGACCACACTTCATCCTATTTAGACTATGGTAGCCTTATAGGTTGTTTATCGGAGAAAGAGCCTTCTGTCAATGTTATCAATATCCGAGGACCAGACAATGAGTGTGCGGTCACCACTCGAAGAGCGCAATTTAACATCGCAGGCCCACCAGTTTCATCAACACCATCAGCTCCATCAAAAAGCCGGTACAATATCTTGGAACACCTTGGGAACATGCCAGCCCAAATATCCATTTTAGACCTTCTCCGCACTAGTCCTGTGTACAAAGACATCCTTGACAGTGCTCTCATAGAATCTCGTGTCCCTTCTGATATCAATGCTACTGATTTTCGTAATCTTGTTGGACACCTTTCATCCTCATGTGCCCTATCTTTCAAACCCACCGACATACCCGTGGTTGAGCCAGATCACACCCTTCCGCTTCGCATAGCCATCATGGTATCCAATTTTGCCGTGAAAAGAGTAATGATAGATAATGGATCAGCCTTGAACATTTGCACCCTAAAATTCATAAAACAAGCTGGGTATACTGAGGCAGATATGATCAGTGAGGTTATCACCATCAAAGCTTATGACAACTTGGAAAGGACCACAGAAGGGACTATTTTGCTACCAATCAAGGTTGGGCCAGTCATTCAAGAGACAGTTTGCCATGTTGTTTATCTAAACCTACCATTTAACATCTTCCTCGGTCGCCCATGGATTCATGCTATGAAGGCCGTTCCATCCACCTACCATCAGTGCATCAAATTTTTGCATCAAGGCACTGAGGTAACCATCCATGCCGATCCAGAACCCTTTGCTTACTGCAATGCGGTTGAAGCTTCATATACAAACCATTGCCCTGGAATAGACATCGGCACAGCCATCGCCAGCTCATCCCACACTTGTAATGACGCAAAAACCATCCTTGCCTCCACCCTATCTACTGTAAAGATCAACAACAAAGGATGTGGAGAATATAGTCTATCAGATGCATTTGTTGTCGGAGCAATCCCACTTGATCCACATACCCATGGACGGCCAACATATCACAAAGCTAAGGAGATTCCACCTCCTCGATACAAATAGTTTGGCCCAACGACCTTTGTGTCCTCAAAAACCCCTCTTCATGAGGAGCTCACTCCAGATATCAACAATTGGCTACATAAGGATGCACCTCCAAGAAATCAAGCGCGCCTTGATCACTTCAGCCAGAAGTATCCCCAACAACATAAGCTTGTCACTGAAAAATGGAACTATCAAGGAGGTGGACTAGGACCAGAAGAAAGGGGCATGCAATGTCCCATCGAAGCACAGGATTGGGAGATAAAGTCAGGTCTTGGCTTTGGCATACCCACAACTAGGGGCACCAACGAGAATGGTCACGCTTTTTCGAACATCCACCGCGACCTTGTCAAAATCGAAGAAATTCTTGAGGAAGTTGAAAAGAGAGCCTACGATGATATCCTAGACCAAATCTTCCTAGGAGACTCTGTTCTCCGAGAACTATCCATCCATCTCATTGACCTACCACTTGCTCATCCACAACTCATAGATTGGGACCAACCAAGTGTCATACATATTGATGAGTTCGCATCAGAGGAAGCGCTTCTAAGATTCATGGGAGCTGAAACTCCTCATAAGAAGACAAAGCTAGATTCTGCCTACATCTACAAGCTAGATCCCAAGGGGTATTTTGGAGAAAATCCCCAACCTAGTTTCGATACACACAAAACTGGAACTAAGGTAAAATCAGGACTAGCTAAGGTAGCAAAGAGAACCCCTCAGCAAGAAAATCCAGAGCCACAAGCAGAACATGAGGATTTAGTATTGCCTCCTCAAGATAATCGGCCAGAGGTGTCTTCTATTCTAATAGAGGATACTAGAGAAGTCAACATTGGTTCTTCATAGATCCCTAGAATTGTTCACATTGCTGCATCCCTATCACAAGACCAAGCTGACCTCCTCTTTGAGGTTTTACAAGAGAACATTGGCCGATTTGCATGGTCATATCAGGACATGCCAGGACTTGATCCAAAGCTTGTAGTTCATCATCTTGCAGTTGATCCAAAGATCAAGCCCGTCAGACAAAAGCTTAGAAAAATGCACCCCAAGGTGGCATTACTAGTCAAAGCTGAACTAGAAAGAATGTTAGCTGCTAAGGTTATCCAACCTATCGACTACTCAGAATGGATCTCCAACATGGTCCCTGTCACTAAGCCTTCCGGTGACATCAGAATCTGCACTGATTTTAGAGATCTTAACAAATATTGTCCAAAGGATGATTTTCCCTTGCCCAACATAGATATGATTGTAGATCTCACAGCTGGACATGAAATTCTGTCCCTTATGGATGGATTCTCTGGGTATAATCAGATCAAGATTGCAGAAGAGGACCAGCATAAGACAGCATTCACTACCCCTTGGGGAACCTTTTGCTACACCATGATGCCTTTTGGCCTAAAGAATGCTAGGGCTACCTATCAAAGAGCTATGACAACCATTTTCCATGATCTTATCCATAGCATTTTGGAAGATTATGTGGACGATATCCTAGTCAAATCTCACATCTTCATGGATCATCTTGCTGACCTGGAAAAAGTCTTTGATAGGTTGGCCCAATATCATCTCATGCTAAATCCCAAGAAGTGTGTCTTTGGGGTCACATCTGGCGAGCTTCTAGGCTTCATAGTTTCTAAATGAGGTATAGAGATTGACCCCAAAAAGGTCAAGGATATCTTAGACATGCCTCCTCCCCAGACACTGCGACAGCTTCGCTCTCTTCAGGGGAAACTTCAATCTGTTCGGCGCTTCATCTCCCAACTTGCAGATAAGTGTACACCATTTTCACACTTGCTAAAGAAGAATGAGAACTTCAAGTGGGATCTTTTATGTCAGCGCAGCTTCGATCAGCTCAAGCAGTATCTCACCAATCCCCCTATCTTGGTTCCACCAGTTCCTGGTCGTCCCTTGATCTTGTATATATCAGCAACACCTACTGCTCTAGGGGCACTTTTAGCACAACATGATGATTATAGCAGAGAGAGAGCCATCTACTATATCAGTAGAACCCTAGTTGGTTATGAAATCAATTACACTCCTATGGAAAAAGCTTGTTTGGCAGTTGTTTTCTCAACTCAAAAGCTTCGCCACTACATGCTAAGTCATACCATCCAACTAGTCTCCAAGATTGACCCTCTCAAGTATATGCTCTCCAGAACAGCACTTACAGGCCGTTTGGCCAAATGGGTTATGCTACTAAGTGAGTTTGACATCCAGTATGTGGACAGAAAGGCAATCAAAGGGCAAGCTATAGCAGATCACCTAGCTGATGCACCTCTAGTAGATGCATATCCTTTGCTCATAGAATTTCCAGATGAGCATATCTACCTAATTGAAGAACAGCCCCCATGGAAGCTTTATTTTGATGGCTCATACACCTCTCATGGTTCAGGGGCCGAAATATTATTAGTTACACCTCAAGGAGATTACATTCCAAAAGCCTTCAAGCTACAATTCCCTAGCACCAACAATATAGCAGAATATGAAGCTCTTGTAGCAGGATTAAAGATAGCTGCAGAATGGAATATCACTGAGTTACAAGTCTTTGGTGATTCCCAACTCATTATCAAACAAGTCTTAAATGAATATCAAACCAAAGATGAAAAGCTATTACCCTACAAAGAGCTAGTTGATCAGCTGACCCAGCATTTTACAAAGCTTCAGTTTACACAAGTGCCTCGAATGCAGAACAAGGCAGCAGATGCCATGGCCACTATCGGCTCGCTCTTGGAAATTTCCCAAGAAGCTACGTAGTATGAGTTTTTAGTTGAGCAGCTCCTCACACCTGCCTATGCGAATGAGGATTCAAACCGTGTTTGTATCTTGGTTGGTCCCCAATCCCCTTGGTACCATGAAATTCATGCTTACCTTAACGATGGTATCATATCCCCTCACCTCACACATACCCAACGCCAGAATCTCATCCGAAAATCATCCCGCTATGTTATCATAGCCAATACCCTATATCGTCGGGGTTATCACGATACTCTCTCTCGATGTTTAGATGAAAATGAGGCCACGATGGCATTAAAAGAAGTACATTCTGGACTTTGCGGTGCCCACACGAGTGGTATTGTCCTAGCACGACAAATCCTTAGAGCAGGCTACTATTGGCCTACCATTGAAGAAGACTCTTGTGACTTTGTCAGAAAGTGTCTCCCATGTCAGCAGCATGCAAATCTTGTGCACGCTCCAGCACAGGATCTACAGCCTATTGCACCACCTTGGCCTTTCACTTGTTGGGGCCTTGATCTAGTTGGAACTATCACCCCTCTCTCATCTGATGGACATAAATGGATAATAACAGCTACAGACTATTTCACTATGTGGGTGGAAGCAATCCCCCTAGTCTCAGCTACAGGAGTTCAAGTCTCCAAGTTCATCTTGTACCACATTGTTTGTCGCTTCGGCATCCCATCCACCATCTTCACTGACCACGGAGGTAACTTTGAAAATCTCAACATGGAAGAATTATGCACTTCCCTCCGCATCCATCATCGCTTTTCTAGCCCATATTTCCCACAAGGTAACGGCCAGGCAGAGGTAACTAATAAAACCCTCCTCAAAATCCTAAAGAAAGTTGTCAATGATTCCGGCCGTGATTGGCACCTTCAAATAAATCCGGCTCTATGGGCCTATCGAACTTCCTTTCGTACATCCACAGGCACAACTCCATACTCCCTAGTCTATGGTGTCGAAGCGGTATTACCTATAGAATTTGAACTTCCCTCACTATGCATATCTTTGCGAGGACAAATCTCAGATGAAGAATACAGAGTAGCTCGACTCACCCAGCTAGATCTCTTAGACGAGAAGAGACAACAAGCCTATGACCATCTCACATTCTATCAAACTCGTCTCAAAAGGAATTTCAACAAGAAGGTGCTCCCACGACACTTTCAGCCAGGTGACATGGTCCTCAAAGAAAATATGAAAGTCCAAGCAGATCGAGAAAAGAAAGGAAAGTTTGAACCTACATGGCTTGGTCCCTATGTGGTTACTGCCTCCTTTGGCTCCGGAGCCTATCAATTATCTACACCAGAAGGAGAACTCTTAAATGATCCCACTAACATCATTCATCTCAAGAATTTCTATGCTTGAAGATCCTTGGTATACCCAGCTTTTGAAAAATACAAGAAAAAAATAGTAAAGAGAAATAAGCGTCCAATGGTGAAAACTTGGCAATTCAAGCGCCTTGGATAGGTACCTTGGTGAAAACCTGGTAATTCAGGCGCCTTGTGTGCTAAAGACTAATCCATTATCTATCACTATCCTATTCCTCATCCATCCACCCACCATCCCATAAAACACCTGCTTGTTCTCTTGGTGTTCCAATCAAATATCCAAAATCTGATGGAGCTTGTCAATACCTCCTGTACAGCTTGTAAATCTTGTACCAAAGCTTGTATTATACCTTGTAAATCTTGTACCATACCTTGTATATATCCAAATCTTGTCCAAAGCTTGTACCATATTCCAGCTTGTAAATGATCTTGTATCCTAGCTTGTATCCTATCACATGCACACACAGAATCCCATTTTCCTTAAGCTTTTCACAAACCATCTACCTATCCACCTATCAACTATTATAGACACCCCATCCTTCACAAACATTTCCATCTCACAAAAAAAAACCAAAACATGAACAAACTTGTACATTTGTAACATATCTTGGTCTGTCAGCTTGTACATCCTCTTTAGCTTAGTATCATTGTATCTATCTGGCTTTCGTGTTAGTTCATCCTTGGTCAACATCTTGCACACATCGCACACATTGGTTAGCTATTCCAATGCATCCTTTAGCTAGATCTCATGTCACCAAAGTGCTATCCTTCTTAGTTCAGCTTGCCAGATGCATTACTCATCCCGATCCATCAGCTTAGGTGCTCTCCGAAAGGTCCTTGTAGGATATAGCTTTCCTCATGTCTAATCTTGGTCCGTTAGTACCTCGTCCTACCCATCTCATTGGCAAACAGTTCTCTTTTGGATTTTCACTTTCTTTTGATTTGGGATCTTCCCTTTTGGATCTTGAAATATCTTTTCCAAGCAATCTCCTTGTTCCCTCCTCAAGGTTGCCATGATCTTCCATATCATGGTATGCTGCGAATGGGGCAATTAGAGCATAAGGTCTTGATCAGGTCTTTTGCTTGTTTTCTTTTTCTGCTTGTGGGTTACCTAGTGTCGTTTCCATGCTGCTTCCTCTGGGATTCATGTGTGATACTGGGGCAATCCTTGTGTGTTTGTTTTGAGTCAGTTCGTCAGTCCTCTGGATAGTTGGTGAAAAGGCCTTGATGTTCTTGGTAACCTTGGCAATTAACCAACAGTTCTATAGCAAATCTAGTGCTCAACTACATGGTGGTACTTCTCTTTGAAGTATCCCCCCACTCAAAAAGCTTCAATGGATTCCTTTTATAGCGCTCCGCTCCTCCATCTCCCCCCCCCAAATCCTGGAAAGTCTTAAAGCTTGCTTTACTTTTGTGCCTCTGATTTCCCTTTATCATTCTCCCGTAGTGAGAGTTTGAGCTAATTCAGCCCCTTCTCTTTGCCAACCTGTGTCTTAGCTCATCTCAATTTCTTGTACTTTTCAAGAAGTCGTCGAGCCTCATTTCTCTCCCTGCCGCCTTCTTGAGGGGGCATCATCTAAGTCTAGTCTCTCCTCTTCTTATCTGAGACTGGGGCAACTTCGTTGCTAAAACATCTTCCTCGTGTCGTCTTCATTCAAACTTCTTTGAAATAGTGTTGAGACAACACTATGTCAAAGAGGGGCAAAATGTAGACACCTAAATTTGATTACACTATTTTAGTAATCCTATTTAGTTATCTAAAAAGGCATTATTAATTAAATTTCTATTTAATTAATCCTTTGTCATCCCTTAGTTGATTAATTTAATTAATCATCTATAGTCCTAATTGATAAATCAAATAATCTATTATTTATCAATTAAATCTCATTCTTCTATCTAATTCCAAAAATCCCCATTTATTAAATAAATCTATTTGATAAATGAAATCCTCAAATTCAAAAACCCCTAACCTATCTCTAATCCTCCATTTAGCCTAATCCACCCCATCCACCCATACTAACCAAGCTTAGCCACTAACTCACCCACCCTCATTAATGCCATCCACTTGCACATCTCTAACATCCCTAATCTAATCCTAAACCCAAGCCTAATCCACCCCCTAATGTTGTCACGTTCCTTAAACAAGTTTAAGACTTTCCTAATCCAAAACAATGTCTCCCCTCAAAAAACCCAACCACTAAGTCATGAGTGCTCTTACAAAACATAAAAGACTCTTACAAACCCACTCATGACTCTTACACCCATCTTCCACACTCTTCCCTCTTCCACACTCATTCCTCTTACATCCCTCTTACATACTCAACCCCACTCATCATGACTTTAACCAACCCTTAACCCTACCCTCTCACACTCATCCTCCTTGTGACAAGTGTCACCTTCCCATTGGTGCTAAACAAGCACAATCCATGTGCTCCCCTTTGAGTGCATCTTAGCCCTCCTTAAGCCTTCATCCATCCTTGCATCTAAGCCCTCCATTCCTCTACCCCTTAGCCTATAAATTGAATCCCATCCCAAGCCATTTCATCAACAATCTTTGAGCTAAAGTTACCATGCTATTTTGAGAACCAAAGCCATCAACCATACCCTTATAATGCCAAATTGAGAGCTCACAAAGCTACCAATTTGCCATTACCCATCTCCATTGAAGCAGCTTTTGAGCATCTTGAGCATACATCCATAGCAAAAGGACACATCTACAGAATCAAGAAAGCATGGAGTGTTTTCTCTTGTGAGGTTTGCACTTCTTATTTTCTTTCTTAGTCTAAGCATATATGTGAATTTAGTTTTTGGTTTGTGAATGTTTACTTCATTTGTTAATGTTCTTTGCATACTAATTCTGGTTCTACAGGAGAAAGCTCTAATTTACAAACCTTGCACATGTGCATAAGTGTGTAGGATTCATACTTTATTGGTTTGATCAAAAAAGGCTCACTTTTAACCACTAGTATTGGATGAAACATTTTTTTTCCCAACTACTAGACCCAAACCATGGTAGTCCTACTCCCCAAGATATCTTGGAAGACACATTTTTTTCAAGAGTAGATTCCCATGGTTTAAAAGAAAAGGGGGTCCCCATTTTTGAAGTAGAAAATGGGATGTGTTTTGTGGAATTACAAAATAAATCAATAGACCTCTTCTATATACTCTTGAATAGATCTTATCGCTTGCTTCAACCCTTGCATTTTCTTCAACATATTAAACTCATAATTAATGTGAATGAATTGTCACATCAATTTCAATGTCATCAATCACATCTTATGATTGTCTCCTCTCATCTCTTATTTCACTCCAATTGAATCTCCTACCACCAAATATTAGCATGACCCTTCAATTTGGCGATCACAAACTTGACCCTATCAAAATCCTCAATATCTTCATACTCAAAATATTCATCTAATGCATTGATACAATCAATTAGTTTGATCAAGTTAAGATTTCTCAGATATATGGGAACCTCAATCTTAGGTCTTTTTCCAATCTTCGAGATGGCCCTAAAAATCCTTTCTTCTTTTGGGTTCATAACTTCCTCTTCTACTTCTCGATCAATATTTCCTTCTTCTTCTCTTCCGTCCTCACTTTTTTCTATTATAACAAGATTTCTTCCGATGTTTGTATGTTCTTATAATTCTTTTAGTTATCTTTTGATGTCTCTAAAATCCTTAGGTATAACACCTACATCTCTTCCACCACATTCTCTTTTTCGAGGCATTTTGACACTTTCACTAAAATCCTCTTGAAATTTTTTTCACAATCATTGATCCATCTACACACTCAGCCTAAACCATAGTGCTAGTGAAAACTTACTCACAATCAATGATCGGATTTAAAACTCATGAACTCCTTTGATACTACCTTATGAAGGATGTTCCCTTTAATACTACAAACACATAATAGAAATACAAAAACAACAACAAGCTGTAACAACAAAATATGGGGTTTATATTATATCCACACAAGTAGAATTACAAAATTTTGAAATATAATATGCAAACCCATATTGACACCTTTCTTACAATGATATACAAGACAAATCCATGAAATATCACCCAAAAATGTCTTAGACAACGTATGGTCCTTTCTTATATCGACAATTTTCCACCAGACCAGAAAATTCTAGACATTTAGTCCTAACCCTTGAGATCAACGAACCCTAAAATTACAAATAGAGTTGGCTCAAAATAATTAAAAATTTATTTTAGGACTTTTAGATAGCTTAACTTCCAAAGACCATAACTTGTGAACCATTTATTTGATTGGCTAGTATGACCCCATTCTAAAATTGGCATCTCATATTCTACAATGTCATTCTCGCCCAATCTCTAGTTAGCTGATTTTTTTTCCTCATATGGGGCCTCTAAGGCCTTCAAAAGTGAGTTCAAATTTTTTATACCAAAATTTCATACCAAAAATTTGTAATTACTTCACAAATACTCAACTAATGGGCTAACATATCCAAGATGAACCTCTACCTCTAAAATTAGAACATTTAAAGCTCATATGACTGATGTACTAAGTAGAAAGATTCAATAAATAGTGACTTTGCACTGAGACAACCCTTATTACAAATATAGAAATGAAATATTTTTGGGTGATGTAAGATTTCTCTTACACCCAGGATGTTCCTAAATTAATTAAAAATTCTACCAATGAATACCATGGAACCCCTTTCTATCCTAGCCCACCTTAGAGAGCCATCCCAATCCAAGAGTCAAACCCTATAAAATATCATTTGATTATAAAAATGAGATAAAAATAAAACTCATAAATAAGAATAAGAAATATTTCAAAAGCCATAAAAGACTCTTAAAGTGATAAATCACAAAATAGTGTAAACTCAATTTGTCTCAAATGCCAAGAGTTCAGGTCACTCTAACCTTAACATACTAAGAGCATAGCTCAACTACATATGTATGGATGCAGTATCATACACCGTACATCCACATATCACACACAATTTCAAACTTAAGCATGGTAGGTGGAAACACATAGGAAAAGAAACAAGAATGATATCTCAACTCCAAAACACTCAAGCCAAACAACAAAGTGAAAATCAAAGTGTGAGAATCTGCCTCAAGATTTGATTGTTGGAATAGTTGATTAATTATGTATTGTCTTTGATGTTACATAAAATATCATATCATTACCAGTCAGTGTATTTTGAGCTTTCTCAAGTATTGAAGATAATCTTTTGTGTCTATTGATCATTCCAAAGTTTTCCTAGTTCAGAAGGTAGTGTCTACCGAGTTCACTCGAGTGTCAAAGAAAAGGCTTGTAGAAGTTGTGTTAACTAAGCTCACTCAATTAATTAAGGAAATGTTGGATAATACTAATGTTAACTAAGCTCACTTAGTTACCAAAGGAACTCTTTGAATATGTAGTGTTGACTGAGTTCACTTAGTTAACATAGGAAAATCATTTTTGAGTTAGTGTCTAACAAGAAAGGTTGGCAAACAAAGGATTTTCTTATTTTGGCTTATTCAGTTCATTGAATTATCAGTTGGTTTTAGCTAACTAAGGAGATGAATATTAATTATTCTAAATTATATTTTAGCTGACTTGACAATATGAAATATATAAATATAAGGTCAAATTGAGAATTAAAAGTGTGTGAAAAGGCATGGAAGATAATTGGAGATTAAATGATGCTAAGAGGAAGTCAATTAGGAGGATAAGAGAAATATGTTTGTGAAATTGAAAAGATATATTTGATCAATAAGGATCAAGTATACAAGCCATAATTGAGATCCATAATGAGAAATTAAGTTGCATCAAAAATTAGTTCATCTCATTATTACTCTCTAACCATTGTAGTAGTGATCTAAATCTCCTAACATAGTTAACAACTATTTGTAAATCCTCTAACAAGGTGCCATTTCTATTGAATTTTCCAAAGACCTTTAACAAGGCCACTCCTAACATTATGATTAAATCCTCTAATAGGGTCACACCTAACAATGTGTTTTGTAACCTTTAACAGGGTTGGCTCCTAATAGGGCTCACTTCAGAAGAGTGAAAATTAGTAACTAGTTGCAATTGGTGGTCTTTCCCAAATTGGGTTTCCACATTAAATCTTGATGTCAAATTTGTTCATGTTATTTCTCTTATATGTTTGCACCTAAATTAAAATAATAGTAATCACACATAATATCTTAAGATTTGCATGTTAAGTATTTGCCAAGAATTTTTAGTGTTTACCAAGTTACAACATTTTTCTATGTGTTTTTCGAGCTTCAACAAAGTTTAGTTTTCATATTTTATTTTGTACCGACATCTAACAGATCTAGAATTGTTTTTGTGGTAACTAGATTCACCCCTCCCCTCTCAGTTACTCCTCTTATATTTCCAAAAATTGGTATCAGAGCTTTTCGTGCTTGCAGAGAAGGTTTCAAAGACCTAAGCTAAAGATCAAGATGTCATATAGAAGAGAGATTCCCAAGTTGAACCAAGAAAACTTTGCAACATAGCAAGGACTTATGAGGTTACATCTGGCAACTATCAGTGTTTTAGGTTGTAATTATCTTGATATTGAACACAATACTTCCACTAGAACATTATCAGTTGAAGATATTGCTAAAAAGAAAAGTCATAACATCATGATGATTGACATTGGATCTGCTCTTAATTATATTGAATTTGATGAAGTCAAAAGTTGTACTACAGCTCATGGTATGTGGATCAAACTAAAAGCCATCTATGGAGGAGATGATAATGTAAGAAGAGCCAAAGCAGAAAGTCCTAGAGGATAATTTAATCAGATGAAAATGAGAGAAGGTGAAAATATTGCAAAATATGTGGAAAGAATCAAAGAAAGTGTGATTGAAATCAAAGCATCTAGAGAAGACATTGATGACAAAATAATTGTAAGAAAAGTGCTCAGAACCATTCTTCCTATCTATGCAATTAGAGTGTCTATTATTCAAGAGATAAAACTTTATCCAAATAGAAATATAACTTTTCATGCTCTAGTCGGAAGATTGACAACTTTTGAGTTAGATAACTATGATAACTATGTTCCTAGTTACAAAGTTACTAAGCCTATATTTCAAGCCAAAATTTTACTAAAGGAAAGGAATAAGAAATTAAAGGCCAATCAATTAGGAAGTGAAGGAGAAGATGAAATTTATGATAGTGATATTGGATTTGTTGAAGCCCTACTTGTAAGGAAATATTCCAAAGGTAGAGGAAAGTACAAAAGTAAGATTCCTCTAATCTACTTTTCTTGTGAAGACATTGGTCACATTGTTGCAAGGTGCCCAAATAGAAAAAATAAGGATGAAAATAAAAGTAATAAGTAAAAAGGTAAAAATGAATTCAAAAACTACAAGGACTACAAGGACAAAGGTAATAAATATTGTTTTATAGCTAAAGATTGTGACAATAGTGAAGATGAGATGGTGTATATTGATATAAAAGATGAATTTGATGATGAAGGAGATAAGATAGAGCTTATCTCTCATGTTAGCAAAAATGATACATATATTATTGATAGTGGCTACTCACATCATATTATTGGAGAGAAAATAACGTTTGAGCACATGGAATGTTATGATGGTGGTAGTGTGAGATTTGGAAACAATAAACCTTGTTGCATAAAAGGAAAAGGATGTATCTCTTTTACCAATGAACTTATATTTGATAATGCCTATTGAGTTGAAGGAGTAAATCACAATCTACTGAGTGTGGCATAGTTGAATAACATTAGATTCAAGGTAGAATTTATTAATAGGAAGGTCAAATTGTTGGATGGAAGATGAAATCTAGTTGGATCTAGCAAAAAAGTTAAAGATAACCTATTCTATCTAGATCTCAATAAAAATTCATGTTTTATTGCTCAAATAGAAGAAAGATGGTTATGTCACAAAATATTATGTCATGTGAAATTTGATAATCTAGTTAAAATAAGAAATTCAACAAAAGAGTAAGAGGTATTACTAGCTTGAGGAAACATAATATGGGTTTATGCAAAAACTTTCAAATTGGTAAGATGAAAAAGACTATTTTCAAAAGAAAGAACTATTATTCTGAACAAGCCCTAGAGCTTGTGCATACAAACTTATGTGGACCTATTGGAATAGAAATTCATAGTGGAGATAAGCTTTTCATTTTATTTTTCGATGACTAGTTTAGAATGATGAGTGTAATGTATCTAAAAGAAAAATGTGAAGTTTTTCAAAAATTCAAGTGGTATTTGGGAAGACTAGAAAAAGAAACTGTAAAGAAGTTGAAATGATTGAGATCAAAAAATGGTGGTGAATTCATCTCCAATGAATTCAATGAATTATGCATTAATAAAGAAATTAAAAGACAAGTATTAGCCCCTGGTAAACTCCAGCATAATGGTATAGCTGAAAGAAGAAGCAAATCTATCATGGATTGTGCAAGAACATTGAAGTAAACAATAATGTTGATATCAAATATTGGAAGGAAGAAATTAACACTATAGTACATTCCTTGAACAAAGTATAGCTGAAGAAATACTCAAATAAAACTCTTTATGAACTATGGTATGGCTACAAACCTAATGTAAGTTACTTGGAAATATTTGGCAGGAAATGTTATATCTTGAAAGAATCTAGGAAAGGTAAATTTGATGTCAAAGGTGATGAAGGCATATTCCTAGGATATTCCTATAGAATTAAAGTATACAAATGTTTGAATTTGTCTACTCATAAAATCATAGAAAGTACACATGTGAGAATTAATGAGTTTGGAGAAAAGAGTGAAGAAGAGAGAAACAAAGAGCCTGAGGATTATAGAAGATTTGTTTACTATGAACTTGATACCTTGCTAAATCTATCTGATAGATAGGAGGATTCACCTCCTGAGTCTCCAAAATCTCCAACAACTATTGAGTTGCAATCTGTGCAACCCAAGTCACAATATGAAGGACTTGACTCACAATCAGAGGCTACTATGCTATTACCAAAGAAAATTGAGTCTGATGCACCTAAGTCACAAATAGTGGGACTCGAGCTTAATATAGAAGTCCATGATGAAATCAGTGAAACAAACTCCAAATTCAAAGAACCTATGTTAGTAAGATGTGACAGAAGGCATCATGTACCTAATCAAATCATTGGAGACAAATTAGATGGAATAATGACAAGAAAAAAATTGGAAGGTACACATTTACTTGTTGAGTTTGAACCTAGAAATGTTAAAGATTCTTTGGATAATGAAAGTTTGAGTGAAGAAATGAATGAAGAAATAGAACAAATAGAGAAGAACAAAACTTGGACTCTTGTTCCTAAACCCAAGGATAGAAATATAATTAGCATAAAGTGGATATTCAAAAATAAGATAAATGAATATGGAGAAGTTTCTAGAAACAAAGAAAGGTTAGTATGTAAAGGCTATTCTCAAGAAGTTGTTGATTATGGTGAAACTTTTCCTCCTATTTGAAGATTAGAAGGTGTAGAACTTTACTAGCTTATGTAGCTCATGGAGGATTTAAAGTTTATCAAATCGATGTAAAATCTACATTCTTGAATGGAATTCTTGATGAGGAAGTCTACATTAAACAACCTAAATGTTTTGTAAATCCAAGAAAAAAGGACATGGTCTACAAATAATACAAGGCATTATATGGTCTCAAGCAAGCTCCTAGGGATTGGTATGAAAGACTTCATAACTACTTGGTATAGATTAGTTTTCAAAGAATAAATGATGATAGTAGTTTGTATATCAAAGAAGGACCAGACAAAAAGGTTGTGTTGGAAGAAATATTTGTTGATGATACTTTATTCATAGGAAATGATGACTTATGCAAGGCATTTTTGGAAGAAATGATTAAAGAATTTGAAAAATGTCTATGTTTGGAGAGATACAATTCTTTTTTGGATTGCAGATCTCAAGCAGAAGAAAGATGGTATCTATATTTTTCAATCTAAATATATCAAGGTGGTACTAAATAAGTTTGGAATGGAAGATTCAAGAGTGTTTGGAACCCCTATGTCTATTGGACATAAGCATTCTAAAAATGATGATTCCAAAGAGGTAGATAAGACCACATATAGATCAATGATTGTAAAAATATATTGTGTAGTGCATACAAGGCCTAATATTGCATTAGTAGTCAGTATGGTGGCAAGATTCTCAGAAAATCCCAAAGAAAATCTCATGATGAGAATAAAAAGAATCATGAGATATCTAAAAGGTACTGAAGAATATGGTTTATGGTACAAAAAATATGAGGCAATTTAGATTTAAAAGTATTCACAAATGCTGATTAGGTAAGAAGTATTGATGATAGAAAAAGCACCAGTGGTGGAGCATTCCTTCTTCATAAAAGACTAGTGTCTTGGACAAGAAAGAAACTAAATTGTATCTCTCAATCTAGAAAAAAGGTAGAATATGTGGCAGTGATAGTCAATTGTTCTAATATTGTTTGGTTCAAACAAATGTTGGCAAGTATGAATATAGAGATCAAGGATCCAGTAGTTATATACTGTGATAACACTAGTGCAATCAATATATCAAAAAATACAATGATACATACCAAAACAAAATGTATTGCTAAAAAATATTATTTCTTGAGAGAATTGGTATAAGATAAAGAAGTCAGATTGGAATAGGTAAATACAAAAGAACAAATTGCGAACAAATTCACCAAGTCATTACCTGAGGATGTATTTATACATCTAAGAGGTAAGAATATAGGGGTCATTCCCCTATCTAAAGATCACTAAATGAAGTGTAGTGATGCATCAACTAGAGCATGTTGAAGATCAATCAGTTGATGCAATATTGACAAGGGTATATTGCAAATGAATCAATACTTGAGGTACATTGATATTTATTAATTATTTTCTTTGGCATGAGACATCAAAGAGGGAGAAGTTTTCTATCATATCTCATAGAAATTTTGTAAATAGAAAGAGAAATAAATGTACAAAAGGAGAATAAACTTGGTTCGACATCAAAGGTAGAAGAAGTTGTAAAAGACAAGAAGTCTTCTAACAGAGGGAGAAACTAAAGGCAGAAAGAGTTCACACTGATAGAGGGAGTTCTCGAGGATAAGAATCAAAATGAAACTAAGGATAATTCCTTACTATATTCTTTCTCTAAAAATTTCATTTCATTATGACATGTTGTGTTTCCATCAATGCCAAAGAGGGATATTGTTGGAATAATTGATTAATTATGTATTATCTTTAATGTTACACAAAATGCCATATCATTACCAGTCAATGTATGCCAACCTTACTTAGGCATTGAAGATATTTTTTGTGTCTGTCAAGCATTCTAGAGTTTTCCTTGATCAGAATGTAATGTCTATTGAGTTCACTCAGGTGTCAAAGAAAAGACTTACAGAAGTTGAGTGTTAACCAAGCACACTCGATTAATGAAGGAAATTTTCAATGGAACCAGTGTTAATCGAGCTCACTTGGTTACTAAAAGAACTTTTCAAATATGTAGTGTTGACCTAGTTCACTTGGTTAACACAAGGAAATTATTTTTGAGTTAGTGTTTACCAAGCAAGGTTGGCTAACAAAGGATTTTCTTGTTTTGGCATATTAAGTTCAACTGGATTGTCTATTGGCTCTAGCTATTAATTATTCTAACTTATATTCTAGCCAACTTGACAATATGAAAGATATAGATATAAGGTCAAGTTGAGAATTAAAAATGTGTGAAAAGGCATCGAAGATAATTGAAGATTTAATGATGATAAGAGGAAGTGAATTAGAAGGATAAGAAGAATATCCTTGTAAAGCTAAAAAAATATATTTGATCAATAAGAATCAAATATACAAGCTATAATTGAGATCTTTAATCAACAATTTTTTTGCATCCAAAATTAGGTCATCTCATTGTTACTCTCTAACCATTGTAGCAGTGATCTAAATCTCTTAACAGAGTTGGCTTAACAGCTATTTGCAAATCCTCTAACAAGGTGGTATTTCTATTGAATTTCCCAAAGACCTCTTACAAGGCCACTCTAACAAGGTGATTAAATCTTCTAATGAGATCACACCTAACAATGTGTTTTATAACCTTTAACAGGGTTGGCTCCTAACAAGGCTCACTTCTAAAGAGTGAAAATTAGTAACTAGTTGCAATTGGTGGTTTTTCCCAAATTTATTTTCCACATTAAATCTTGGTGTCAAATGAGTTCATTATATTTCTATGATATTTTTTCACTTAAATTAAAGTAATAGTAACCATACATAATATCTTAAGATTTGCATGTTAAGTATTTGTCAAGCATTTTCAGTGTTTACCAAGTTACAACATTTTTCTATGCCAAGCTTTAGAAGAGTTTAGTTTTAAATATTTATTTTGTACTAACATCTAAGGGATCTAGGATTTATTTTTGTGGTAACTGATTCACCCCTCCCCTCTTAGTTACTCCTCTTATATTTTCAACATTGATACCATGTAAGAATTTTATTAAGACAAAGAATGAAAATCACAAGATCAAGAAGCTCAATTGATAGCACAAAAGAGATTAAATTATATGATCAAATGATAATGGGTGATAATTAATTAGATGAATGCATCATAGAAATGTGTTGTATATAAAGGAAATCAAGATGACTATAGTTCATATAAAGAGAGAATAAGTATAACAACTAAGAACAAGTCCACCAAAGGTGGATTATCCTCAATTATGATAATATGTACACCAATTAGAGGATAATAATACAAAGGTGTATCATACAAAGAGAAGTCTAAAACAACATGTGCTCAAAAAAATTACAAATTAATGTGTTTTCTACATGAAAAATCATATGAATATGCAACCTATTATGTCTCTACATTAAAATAATATGAAAATGCATTAACTTAGGTAAAATTTAGTAAAGTGTAAATGTTAATAGTAATTTACACCAACACCTCCACCCCTTAAGTGCAACTTAGGGGGGTGTACTTAAGATTACATAAGCTATATGACAATTCAAGATGCGTCCCAGCTACTAGGCCATGTTACATATCCATATAAAAACTACAAGTGTAAAAGATATAAAATGCAATCTCTCTTAAAGCAGAGAGAGAGGGAAAACCTAATGGGAAAAAATTTTCACAAAAAAGAGAGATAAAAAGGAAAAACAAGATGCATGGATGGATGGAGTAATCAAGGCCCCCTATTATAAAATACATCATACATATAAAATATAAAATCCTTCCATAGGAGGAAACAAGGAGAATTCAAATCCCCCCCATAGTGAATGAACTATTACAAGTACAGTAAATGCTTGAAGCCAAAAGATAATCCGATATCTACAAATAACATTTCTTCCCTTAGGAAGAAGATAAACTAAATACAAATGTAAAAAGGCTTCCCATTGTGGATAGGGATATGGAAGGGGAATCCATATTATGTTGGAAGTCTAAAGATGTGTCACTATGTCCTTGATTAAAGAAGATTCCATGAACCAATCAAGATAAATCCCAAAAGAAGAAGGTGACAAACAAAGAACTTATGGTAACTTCATTATGTAAGAATTTGGTTCAAACTCCAAAGACAAGAATGTCTCCTCAAAAGAATTAGGAAGAGAATCCAAGAAGTCCCCCCCTTAATGTAGAAAGTACACCCATGAGAGATGCTCCTAGATCAATGTAGAAGTTGCACAGTGAAAACAAAAAGATGGTCCTCCCTTTAGGAAGGAATGGTTTCATAGGCATATCAAATAATTCTCCCCATTTAGTAGGAAGAATCCTAAAAAATGTAGGGTATCTTAGGAAGCTAGAAAGGAATCTCCAACACATGAGTATGATCAACCATGCAATATGAAATCTCAAGTGATGTGTAAGACTTGTGAAAATCAATCTCCAAAGAATCATCTAGGTAAAATCACAAACATGTGTCACCCTTTTGTAAAGGAAAAGGCTAACAAAAGTATAACTATACACCTTCAATGACATAAAATTGTCATTATTATTTTATATTTGAAAATGAAGTAGACTAATGAAATATGTAGAAATGGATGAAGTTTAGGACTAGAGTTTTTAATAATTATTTGCAATAAGAATTGATATATTTTCCTAATTTTTATAGAAAAATAAATTTGCTGCCAAAAAATGTTGAAAAATAGGGTTCTAATTCCCACCACAAAATAATATGGAAATAAACTGGTTTCCCTTTGATCTTAGAGTATGTTATAGATAATATATATAACTAGAACAATCCAAAATAAAAATTAGCTTTAAAACTATATTTTCCCTTTTATAATGATTCAAATTTCATCTCACCTGAAATTGATAGTTTTCATCTCCCACCACATTTTTCAAAATAAATCTATTCTAATGATGATAAATATTATATAGTCTAAAGAGGACTCTCTCCTCTAGAATATCATATAATTCTATTTTATTTTTATATGATTTAATATTTTTTTTTTTTGAAAATTGACATATTTTTTAGTGTTAAACTACGTGCCTATAGAATTTTTTTAATTATAATATACCATATCTAATTAAAACACTTTAAATTCTATATGAGAATATTTTTTACTACAAGCTCTCTAAAATGGTGTTTATATGCTATTAAAAATATATTATAAAAAATAGTAAGAGTTATAGAAACTCCACTTTACTGAAATAATTGTATTTCTTTAGTAATTGGATACAAACTAATATAAAACATGAATTTTAATAGACATTTCCAATTGTAACAGTGTGAGAACATTTATAAATTAGCTAGAATGAATTTATTTAGATCATATGTTTGAACAAAATTGATTTTTAGATAGAAATACTCAAATTCAGTTATTCTAATAAGTCAACCTGAAAGGTGACACATCTATTTAATTTTACCCATCTATCTACTTTGAAGTGAAAGAGACCTCCTGTAGCTATTGTGAGAAAAGATCCACAATCATATGAACCTCAAAAGAAAGATCAAGTGGAGAATCATAAGGGTAAGAGTGTTCTCTTGCAAGAACTGAAGAAGGATCATCCTCAAAAAAAATGAATATGAATTTCATCAATAGTGTCGCCCAAATCCTCAATGTAGGACTTCGTGAAAAAATAAGAAATATCTATCAAGAAGTCATGCCATGGAACTAAGATAGGAAGACATGGAATGTTATGTTGCACTAAATCACCTAAATACATGGCTGTGTGAATGTAAGAATCACTAGGAACAATAGTAGATGTGATTGCAACTAGAGGAGTAGAAGATGCAAATTTAGGCTTTGGATCATCACGACACTCCATTTTTGTAAGATTTTTAATGAAATCAAATGTGTCATCATCATAGGGGATATTATCTCCATCAACAAGTGGAATGAGAAAAAATGCAACTGGATTAGATGGTTCTAGAGGAATGTTTGGGTTTTCAAAATGTTCCAAAATAAGATTTCATTTTGGGAGAGAGGTAATCATGAACTTATTATCATCCATGAAAAAACAATAGACTATGTGATATCCAAAGGAATGAAGACTCCTTCCAATGATACCTCTAATATGTTCATGTTTAATCCTCCAAGCATATCTCTTCCAAAATGTCTTTCTCTTTAGTATGAGATGATAAAGATTAGGCAAAAGTTTAAGCCATGTACAATGTGTGATGATGCCTTTTTCCCATGATGCATAATTATCCCTAGCTAATTGTATGATAGTAGGATGTTTCATGATTACATTAATAATGTACCCCTAAAATGTAATGAATCAAAGAAACCCTTCGCCCCACTAAATATGTAATTTTGACACTTTATATGTAATGCGAGTATAACTTTGACTTGATCAATTTGGTCAAAGTAGATGTGTGATTATGATTATTAAAATAATAATTTTAAAGCAAGAAAAGACTCGATACAATTAGGACACGAGATCTAAAGGATCCAAAAAGTGCACGTACCTAATAGGTCAAAATGAGACCAAATTTTGAAAGTACTTTTTCAACTAATAATTTTTTCAAACTAATACCATATCTAGAAAGTAGAGAAAAAAATATGTACTTTAAAAAAATATAGCACCTAAAAATGTGTGTGTATGAGCCCAAACTAAGTGTCTGAAGTTGCAAAATCAATGATTGAATAGGTATACCTAACAAAATCTATAAATTGTGAAAAATATGTCCACCAAAATTAGAAAATAACTACACCACTAAAAACTTAGGAAATTTAGGCCAAAAAAAAAAATCATGCTCAATTTGAAGCCTGGACGAGTGATGTGAGGCCTCGCCCCAACCCTTCGTAGCCTTAGTTGTTACACTATTATTTTGATACTCACGACTCGAGATGTCGATACATTATCTGATGCTTAAACATATTATATTATTTCATGCTGTGTGATGTTACTTACAGATATTTGATGTTCGTCATTTAAGGTTTTAGGTATAAGTATGTTGATGAATTAAGTAAAATGTAGGATTAACACATTGATTTTAGAATCTTTATGATTAAGGATATAAGTAGGATGAAAGAAACCCTGATTGATGTATGTTTCAATTTATGTGAATTTTTGATACGTATATATATATATATATATATATATATATATATATATATATATATATATATATATATATATATATATATATATATATATATATATATATATATATATATATATATATATGTACATGTGATTTTACGGGACTACTAATGTGTGCAATGAGTGTGTAGATATTTTAGCTGAGAAAACCAATGGAGGAACAAAACTGATCTCTATGTGCTAATTTTGGAAACTTTGTTGTTCGTAATTCAAGTATTTTAATTTTGAGATGTATGTATGTATCTTTCTGTGATTAGTAAATGTTAATGTTCGTAACTATGTTCTTATAGTGTCACTTGACACTCATGAATTTGCTTATGTTCTTCAGCATGATAGTTAGGGTTTGCTGTGTAACCTTTGGACCTAAGTCAGATTCAGTTAGTGTCTTTTTGCTAATTTGGTTCTTAATCAATTTTAGTCACCCTTAATCCGGATTAGTACTTTATCTACATTTAGCGTATTTTAGTTGGTCCTAATTATTTCCTAGCTTTTGTTTGGTTCCAAACCTATTCCTAAGGCTTTAAAATATGAAATATTTATACCCAAGGGGTATGGGTATGGGTTGGGGGTCTTTTCCAACCCCTAAGCCCCTTTTTTTGACTTTTGAGGTGACTCAAAAGGTCTCATTTTGCCTTTGTGCGAAAATTGGTTGTGGCTACCATGAGTTGCATCACCTCACCTCCATTTAGTGATTAACCATAGTGTGGGTTGAGTTAGGAGCTTCTAGATTTGTAGGTGGGTGGGTGAAGTTATTAATCCTTTTGGTGGTTGAGTTAGAGGCTTATTTAGAGGCCCTTCTTGGAGTAGTGGAGGTTGTTACCCAATCTCTACATTCAGAGAGGAGTCTTAGAAGATTGAAACAAAGAAGGGAAAAGCTCTACTCAACTTGTTCTTTTGCCATTACCTCTTTGTGCAGGTAGAAATTCTCATCTTCCTTGTTCAAATTTTCATGTTTGTTTCATGCTTATGCTACCTTGTTGTTGTTTGAATGCTTGTATTTTTGTGGGTATGTTGGGTTGATTTGAAAACCATGTTATTTTGAATGATTTCCTTTCATGTTTATGTTTACAATTTTGAAGCTTTCTTGTATGGGTGTTTTGGTATTACTCACCTTTGGATAGGGCAAAAGTGACCAATTTTGGGAAAGATCTTTTTAGTTGGACTCCAACCAGTGCACAGTCTCTTCTCAGGATGAGAAGAGGGAGAGAGGGTAGGGTGTTATGGGCCCCTACCTGTCAGCACAAACCATGTATGAGCTTTGGCATGTAAGAATGGAAGAACAGAAGTTCTTGATTTATAGCCCCGATTGGGCACCTAGTTTGGTGTTGTGTCTGACATCTCCTCTTGGAAAAATCCACCTTTCCCTAGTTTTGATTCATTGTGAATCCTATTGTGAAAACCTAGTATAAATATGCATGTTTGATTTGTTTCTTGGTCATGCTTGTTGTCGCCTGATCAGATTCTGTTCCCTCCACGGTTCTTAGAAAGCTGTTGCAAAAATTGTTATGGAACCCTTGATGAGGGTCATGAAGGAAATTTAGTTAAATTGTTGTAATTCGGGATTGAAATCCTATGTAATTGTATCTCAAAACCTTGTTGTAATGGCGACAACACCGGTTTTTCTTCCTAGTTCTTTTCCAGCTGAGCCTTTGAATTAAGTTTGCCAATAGAATTGGTGTTTGAGTATAATTGTTTATCATGTGATTTAATCATAATTTTTAGTTAGATGGTTGCACATCAAAAATAAGATGATATGATGATGATTTAATTGAGCAAAATTTTCAAGTTTCCCTATATGTTCAAAATGAAAATTATGTTAAGGAAAGAAAATAGTGGCTAGGGTTGATATATTTCAATTCAAGTTTGTTTAGGAGATCAAATAAATCTAGTATTTTATGACACAGCTATTGAATCTATGTTTTTAATCCATTCAAAAAAATACACCTTGAAAAAAAAATATACATTGCTTCGAAATCTATACATAGAAAAAAAAAGTTGACAAAAAAAAAAAGTATTCCAAGAGATAAAAACTCTCTGTTTTTTGTATGGGGTTTGAAATTTAAATTTCTCCTTACAATAGAGAATATTCTTTAAAATATTCTTATATTTAAATTTTGAAGTAAAACAAAATAGGAGAAAAACATAGATATATGTGTTTAAAATAACAAAAGAAATTTCAAAAAAAAAAAATCTATAAAACATTCCATCTTAAATATCTAAATTCTACCTAATAAACTTTTGGCTTAAATTCCCCTTGCATGTCACTTCTAAAAAGGCATTTTTTTAGAAAGGTTTTTATTAAAAAAAAGTTTTTATGTTGCAAAGTCTTTGTCATTATAATAGACGATGTCATCCCTGCCTCCATTTATTTGCTGACTTTGGAAGGAGATTGAATTGTTTTAAATGTCTTTCTTTGCCCTTGAACTGGGTTGCCACCTCACATAATGGTGGTGGGGGGTGTCAGTGTACCCCACTTGGACTGTGCGCTATCCCAAGTGCAGCGCTTGGAAGCGCAAATTTAGGTTGTGCATGGTTTGAGGGGAGACCGATGGGACAGGTGGTAGGGTGTAGGGGGAGAGTAGGGTTTAGTGTTAGTATAGGTAGGGGTTAGTGATAGGTGTTAGCAATAGGTTAGTATAGTTTTTTTATTTATTGTCTTTTGGTTAGTAGTTCTTTTAAATAAGTTTTTTTTTTAGATTTTATATTAGATAGCAATTAATTCTAATTTTTATTATAGTTAGTTCTTTTTAAGTTAGTTTAGTATATATTTTGTTATGTCATTTGCTATAGTATTAGTTGTAAGTTGTTATTAGGTTAGTTTATTATTAAGTTTTTAATTGTTAGTTTAGCTTAGTTTAGTTATTGTCTTTTTAAATTAAAGTCTTAGACTATGTTTTGTTATGATTTGGATAGTTGTCATTTTAATATAGTTTTGTAATAATAAGTTTAGTTAGTTTTTATATTATGTTAATTTAGTTGTTTAATTAATTTAGAAAGCTTTAAATTAGTTAGAATTTAGTTAGTTGTTAATTGATTTTTAGAAGGGTTTTGATAGTTAATTATTATGTTAAAGTAGTCAAAATATTTAAAGTTAATAAATTTTATATATATATATATATATATATATATATATATATATATATATATATTCTGTTTTAATTCTAGCTAATTCTAGTTAATAAATTTTATATATATATATATATATATATATTCTGTTTTAATTCTAGCTAATTGTTTTTCTTAAAATAACTTTTCAATTTTGATTAAATTGTCAATTGATAATTGTCTAAGAGATTTATAATTGAACTTGATCTAGTTGAAGTGGATTAAAATTCTTTTTTTTTATAATGTTAACCTTATATGAGATGAAAGATGCTATGTAATAAATGTTAAATCTATCTTTAATTATATTGTTATAGAGGAAATTTAAATCTATTGTTTTAAGATTAATATGAAACAAAATAAACGTCGATATTATTTTAATAATGAGAGCTTTATTTTAACAATGTATTCCTCCACAAGAGTTTATAAACTTATGATGTAATGAAGAGAATCTTTTCTTGAAATGTGATCGCAAACTTATCAACTTGAGCATTATAATAATTATTAATTTAAAAAAAAACTTGTGTGCTTTTTGCCCCGCAGTTTGGGCATGGCAAGTGAGTTATGGCTTCCCAAAGTTTGGTTGCCAAACTAAAAGCTCATATAAAGAGGGATCTGATATGCAAGAAATTGTTGATGTCAGCACTATTGTTAGGCTAAATTTGATAGTCGCCCACATGTTAATGTGAAAACTAAAAGATACTAGGTAATGGCTATACAATTATCAAATTTAACTTATAAAAGTCTTCATAGTAAACAAAAAGAAATTTAAAAATATCACCTTGGTGACTACATAGGATGACTAGGCATAAAGGTAGTGACATGTCTCCAATGAATGTAATGTGACCAAATGAAAATTTTGTGGATTGCTAAAAAGGGCACAATCAGAATGGATCTCGAAATAGATTTTTTCTAAGTCAGATCAAATGAGAGATGGAAAATTGGAATCACAAACTTCGGTCATGCATAGAAACTGTGTTCTCTCTTAGGGATCAAATGTGCATATGCTCGAGAAATGCCTTCAATGGATAGGATGCCACCAATAGTAGATTAGTCTCTTGAGCAGCTTGGATCCCAATGTGAAGGGATAGGGTAATCTCCTAAGAAAATGCACTAAAGACAAAACAAAGTCAAACCCTTTTTTTCCTAAATTCACTAGGGTAGAAGTAAAAAGTTTTGTCACCTTTCAAGCTGACTTGTCAGAACAATTGAATTCGAGTATTTCTATCCAAAAGTAGATTTTGTAAAACATTTTATCTAGATAAAAAAATTATATGTAAGCTATATATGATCTCACACTTTTCCAATTGAAAATGTCTATTAAATGTATGTTATATGCTAGTTTGTATCCAATTACTAAAGAAATTAAATTATTTCAGAAAATTAATATTTTAATAACTCTTACTATTTTTATGATATTATTTTAGTAACATATAAACACCATTTTATAGAGCTAAAAGTCAAGAATATTTTCATATAGAGTTTATAGTGTTTTAATTAGATATGGTGTATTGTAATTAAAAAATTTTGCAAGCGCATATTTTAACACTCAACAAGATGTCAATTTTGAAGAAAAAATAATAAATCATATCAAAAAAATTTTAAAACTATATGATGTTCTAGAGGAGAGTTTCCTCTTCTACAATGTATAACTTTTATTCTGGTTAGAGTAGAATTGTTTTGAAAAATGTAGTGGAAGATGAATACTATCAATTTCAGGTGAGTTGAAATTTGAATCATTATGATAGAGAAAATATATGTCTGAAGTCAATTTTTTGTTTAAGTGTTCTAGCTATATATGTTATCTATAACATAGTCTGAGTTCAAATAGAAATAGGCTTATTTCCATATAATTTTGTGGTGGGAACTAAACCCCTAATTTTCAGCATTTTTCAACAACTAAAAAATTATCTATAAAAAATAGGAAAATATATTAATTCTTATTCCAAATAATTATTAAAAATTATAATCGTAAACTTCATCCATTTCTACACATTTTGTTAGTATACTTCATTTTGAAATTCTAAATAATAATACTAGATTTATGTCATTGAAGGTGAAGAGTTATATTTTTGTTAGCCTTTTCCTTTACAAAAGGGTGACATAGGTTTGTGTTTTTACCCATTAGTGATTTTTTCTCAATTTTTTTGTTTCTTTCGACTACTAACTATGTAGATCATGCAGATAAATGTTGAAATTTTCAAAAAAATCTACAATGTTTTCAATTTTTTAAAAATTGGTCAACTATACAATTTGTAAGGAGGATAGTTGCATCCCAATATGAATGGGTTGTTCACTAGCCATGTGTGGACAAAATATTGCTCATGGTGAAGCTCTGCTCATGGGCCCCTGAGCTCGGATCACTGACTAGCTCAGACTGCAGATGTGTTGATTGCAAAAGAAAAATTATGTGTAGACAACGAGGAGGTATATAATGTACTTATATCAAACCACGGTTGATATACAGAATCACTAGTGATGACTATCAATCCATGTGGTGTAGAGCAGGTCACTAGTCTAGATAAAGTTGAGTTGACTATCAATCAGATGTAGTAGTTCTCACATTGCAAAGATTCTTAATGGGGAACATTAAAATGGCCCGTGTTAGATTTGAAGCTTGCATAGTTGGATCAGCTGTTCTTGCTAACTAGATCAAGATGGCTATTACATGCAATGGATTTGGCTATGTTCACAGAGCAATATGTCCTCTGTAATCTTTGTGGTTTGGCTCATACAATGTGTTGGGCTTGATATTTATGGTTGCACGAACTCTATGGATGGGGGTGGTAGAACTAATTTTTGCACATCTAGAAGATAGTCAAGAATAAAGTCCTTTAAACTACTCCGACTTCCACTCCCATTAAAAAAGGAATTTATCACTTGTGAAGACTTGCCAACTTGCCAAAAAATTAGATAAAGATTTGACTAGTTGGACTCCTATCAAAATACTATAAAATACTATAAAATACTATAGAGCCTGAATTCACTAAAAATACACTTTGTCCCAAAAATTGTAGAAAATGCAATAAAATAATGATAGTAAACAATTGCAGTCTTGATAAAACATTTGGAAATCAATTTTTTTGAATAAACAACTCAAATCTTGTATGGTTAAGGTTCTGGTCTACCAAAACAATTTATCTCAAATTTGACTTTTTCTTAAGGCAGATTTATAATCAAAATTGACCAGAATAGACACAATAATGAGGTATGACTTTGGTCTAGACACTTTCACAAAATGATGATCTAGATCTGAATTGGGGCCCTCCAAAAGATGAAGCAAAAGTGCTCTCCAATGGCTATGTACTAAACACTCCTATGGCTCTGATACCACGCAAGAATCTGCCTCAAGATCTAATACCATGTCAAAATTTTCCTAAGGTAATGAATGAAAATACCAAGATCAAGAAGTTTAATTGATAGAACAAGAGAGGCAAAATTATATGATCAAATGAATGATTCAATATTGATCAAATGATAATGGGTAATGAGTATTTAGATTAATACATCATAGAAGTTCCTTGTATATATAGGTAGTCAAGATGATTTTGAGTCATGCAAAGAGATAATCATAACAAATAAGTATGTCTACCAAATGTGGGTTATCCTCCATTATGATAGTATGTGCACCAATGAGAAGATAAGAACAGAAAGATGTATCACACAAAGAGGTGTGAGACAATATGTGCTCATATAAAGTGCAAACTATTGTGTTACCTATATGAAAACTCATATGAATATGCAAACTCTTAGGAGTCTAGATGACAACTCATATGAATATGCATAAACCTAAGTATACTTAAGTAAAGTTTAAATAGTAAATACTTATTTAAACCAACACAAACAAAGGAAAAATAACACATAGCTCAATTGACAACTATGAAAAGAGCTTGGATTCCCATGGAATCCATAATTTATATTGTTAGAATACAAGGAAGGAACAAAATGAGCAAAAGCAACCAAGCACCCAATTTTTGACAAAATTCAACGAAGGAAAAAAATAACATTTTTAACATTGAAGACCTTTTGAATTAAGGCATAAAATACTTGGAATGTATTCTATCCATTCTAAACCCATGATCCTACTCCTTGTTTCAATGACTACTAAATCCTTTTCTTAATCAAACAAAAATACATGGTGACAGATAGATTCTCGGTGGAACACAAAATGATGTAGCAAATAAAAGCCCACAAATTAAACATCAAATAAATTGATAAAATTAAAACCCATTGGTATAAATCCACCCAATATCACACTTTTGAAAAGAAATCTTGGACATGGGTACTTCATTGAAATTTGGTGGAATAACATCACAAAAAGCATCAAACCCCACATGGGTAAATAGAAAAAATTCACACCCATCCAATCAAGTGGAGGAAAGCAATGAAATTTTGATGGAGCAGTAGTACTCATCCCACAAAAAAATAGCAATTTACTTCTATGAAAAATGTGAAGAAAATCAAAACATATGAAGATCCCTACCTCACACAAATGATAAAAACCAAGAAAATAGAAAAATAGATAAAAGGTTTGTCAAATTGAATGAAACATTTAGGGAAAATGGACAATTCTAGCCCAAATCTAATGAACAATCCATGCACAAATGTGACACCCAAATTTTGCCCTACTAGAAAAAGAATAATTGCCTCCAAGAGGGTGTGGAGCAAAATCATCAAATTCTCATAACATAAAATACTTTTTCAAAAGTAAAATTCAAAATAGATTATTTAAATAATTAAATAATCCATTATAGCTTTACCTAAATAAAAAAAATCAGATTCCAATTAAATGGGATCCGAATATAAAAAATTATTAGGTAATTAATATAAAACCATTAAAGTTCCCAAAATTTATGAAATCGTCATTTAAATAAAATTCTTCTGCAACAACTATGGGAACTCTAATGCATAGACATTCACTTGTCTATCACAAATACAATATGGATCTACATTTATCAATCACATACTAAAGGGATAATATATAATAATTCAATACATCACCCATAAAGGGATGACATTGGTTTAGTATGCAAGGCCAAAGCTACTATCTCCTAGTGCTACTATTGGGAATATAGGTACACGTACACACTCAATTCCTAGAGTTCAAGATGAATGTACTTGGTACCTATTTATTAAACATATCAACATTAAGTGTATATTCTCAATATAAAAATATCTAAAGAAAAAATAGGAAAAAATCACATGAAGGAGAATATGACAACATGTAGATCTTGAAAGAAAGTGGTTATGACTTTATGACTACTAACCACATGATCTAAAAAATAAATCAGCACTACTCTAGGAACAAAACTAAGGTGGAGTAATCAACTAAATCATACATTGCAACCATTGATCACATCATAAGGTTTCTTATGGGGCAACATCATGATACCATACAAAACTAGCTAGCCACTGACAAAACCCTTAGTAAAACCACCATAACACTTTATAAGTCTTCTAATCCAAATAGCAATCAAACCCACAACAACCATGATATAGTATGAATCTAGGTGTACCCCAAAATGAGGAGATTTAAAATTCAGCAAACAAATACAAAGCAAAAAATGAACAAGAGGAATGAGATTCAAATCTAGAGAGATGATATTTCATATATTCAAATCAAGAAGTTTAAATCCAACATGCCTTGTTATACGGCGTTCCAAGTTACAACCATTACAAAGAATAATGCATCTTTCAAAGATGAACAAATCTCGAATCTCAAATGTGAACTTCTAACTCCAAGCTACTCTATGCTAAGACTCCTCCTCAAATAATCATAACTAAGACTCTATCCAAGATCCCTTTAAATACTTGCATGGCCATAAGTCAGCCTATTACAAATTACCAACTAAATAAACCCTTACATTAAATGCATAATTAAGCTACAAGTTGGCTCTCAACAAATATTAAATACTGATCCTAGAATTAAATACACACAAGATCAACCCATACTAGAACCAAACATAGAAAACTCAGTCAAAGAAGGGCCAAGAAAAATACTAGAACTTGGCACCAATAGGAATACTCAGCACTAATAGGAACACTTAGCACATGAACACTTGGCCAACACTAACTATAGTAACTCGGCCATTACTACTAGCTATGGTAACTTGACCTTCACTAGTAGCTACAATACCTCATCTTCCACTAGTAGCTATATTAACTTGACCTCCACTACTAGCTATAATAACTTGGCCTCCACTACTAGCTACAATAACCCAGCCTCCACTGAACATCTTTGTAGCAATAGTGAATTGGAAACCATTGGCACTTGGCTCCAACATGCAAGATTATAGGAAAGCCTAAGATGCTCTTGTACCAAGTCAACTCTAGTTTGGACATAAGTATTACCAATATAAGGTGCATCTCACAAGATCACATAAAATCATAGCACAAGGATAATCACTACATCTCAATATTAGTTCAATTGATCATACAATAAGCTTAAATCATGAAAATCATATACATTAGGATTGTATACAAAATCAAAATAAGGAAAACTAAGTATAGAATCAAATCCACTCAATCTCAAGAAGAGCTTACTAAATTCTCCACACATCAATTTAAATCACTCTAGTACTCAAAACCCATCTTATCAACCACTAAAAGGGTTCAACCACAAGATAAAGAGTATTGCATGAACATATAGTCCTTCAAAAAGGAACTCAATGCTTACTATGAATCACATCTAGCCATTATCTATGTAATAAGAGGCATGACACAAGCCACTCTACCTCATTATAAGGCATTCAACTAAAAAAGTTGTCTACCATGATCTCTCCAAGATCAAAACACCACAAACTTCCAAGTCAAACATGGGAATATGAGGAAAATTTTTCCTAAAATAATGAAAGCCACTACAATACCAATCTAGAGAATTACTGAATCTAACTAGAATATCACTAACTCATTCATAATATCTCAAAAGGGTAAGGATTGTCTATAAAAAATTCATGCTATATCCAACTTAGGATATCAAGAATTAGAAATGTATCAGGTTGTACAATCACAACCAAGAGCACTCATAATATAGAGGTCAAATAGTGCACTACTTCCTTTCAAAGGAATACGAACAACATAAATTACGACCAATAATAGGAGAAACATGATCTCTAAGGTATAGATAGATCAAATATTACTAGATACTAGGGTCACTTAACTCAGTTAGACATGGAATCACCTTTTAACTAGGATGTAATGAATTTGATTCATGGAAAAAATAAATTACATACTCAAGTTCATGCCAATTGAAATGATGATAGTATATGTGAAAAGATGGTATGTCTCTCTAGCCAAATCCTACGGATACTATTCTCAACCTTCCATTGAAACCCAATCTTTAACATGGAGTTTTTCCAAGAAGGGATTACTTTATATATGTACATATATGTACATTTATGTACACACACACACACATGTATGTATCTATATCCATACATATATGTACATATATCTATATATGTATGGATATAGATACATATACATACATACATACGTGTGTGTGTGTGTGTGTGTGTGTGTGTGTGTGTGTGTGTGTGTGTGTGTGTGTGTGTGTGTGTGTGTGTAACTATATGGAGGTATAACTGTGGTAGTGTCAAGACTAGAAAGGGAGTCTCTAACCTCTGCAATATGTCAATCTGAGAAGAGTTGATGTAACCCATAACCTTGTAACTATAAGAAACACTCATAAACTACAATACATAAATAATCAATCAATCAAAACCTCCACAACTACTGTAAGAGAGGAAGGCATATAAGAAATACATAGTCATCAAGACCCATAACATATATCAAAACTCATAGGTGGACTAAGTCACACCCCATTGTCTAGAATTATTCAATGCTAAGAAATGAAATTCTCATGGTCTCCAAATCAAATCATGGAAGGAAAAAATATCAATATGAATGTACATAAAAACCAAGGCACAAATTCAGTCTCAACCAATACTACACAATATATGCAAGAAAATCAACCAAAAATATCCTTTAGAAAAATATTTGAACTAATGCACAAAAGAGGTTACGATTAAAAAAAAAAGTATCTAAATACTTCAAGGACTATAGTCTCATTTGGTATGCTTTAGATTTATTGATCCATTATATAATGTGGTAATGAACATCCATTCCAAGATTAACAATCCAACGCATTTTAAATAAATTAACTCAAAATAAGCACATAATTCTTTAGAAACTATCTTTTCTCTTTATGTACCACACAAGATTTTCTCTTAATTAAATAAAAATGCATTATTTTCAAAATATTTACAACTACTCACAAATACACTATAGTATGTTATTTGTGATGTTATCCCTTGTACATACTATCAGAGGTTTATATCAAACATGATAGAGTTACAAAACACAAAATTAGATAGACATAGAAAACATTCAAAATCATCATCATAAAACAAAAGGGGAAACCCAAAATGGGAAAATTTTCATTTCCAAAAGAAAATCCTAGAATTGTGCATATTTCAATAATAAATCCATGTGACAACTATCACAAAGAGATAGATAGAGAATTTTTGGTGATTAGTCCAAGAAAGAAAAATACCAAAATGACGTTATCACATACAATACCAAAATGACGTTATCACATACAACACATGAAAATATCCACCAAGAAAAAAAAACACCAGTCATGAATGGAATTCATAGAATATTGTAATTTCTACATGGTGCTAAAGGATACCTCACCCCAACCTTGCCAGAGAATATTTACATTCACATCAAACATTAAATCATAAATAGTCTCAATCATAGGTATAACTATAACATTTATAAATACAATATTATTTTTTACTGAAACAAATTTCTTTATCCATTTCCATGTAGTGGGGTAATTTTCATTATGTATGTTCTTAACAAATGAGGTTCAAAGGACCAAATATAAAAATATGTTGAAAGCATCACATGATTTTTTTGGATTATCAACACAATAAGCATGAGGGTGATTATGCCACCAGGATGAGCACACTAGGATAAGGGCATGAGTCTCAATCTCTCAAAGGATATTCTCAAAATTCTATACAAGAAGGTTAGGACAATAATGGCTTAATAATTGATTGGGAAATAACCACAAAGGCTCAAGTCCCAAAATGAGGTTTGCACAACTCGCAACATGAATTATCAAACAGGTATAGCAATATGAAAACACCCAACTCAAAATGGTACAATAGAAATCCTTAAAAAATGTTCACAACCACCTTACTTGTTGAAAAGCTTAAGAATCAATAATTATGGGGACACAAGTCATTGACCCAAATGATCAATTGTAATAATTACTCATGCTTCTCATTTCCAATCAAATACCTATTTTCAACAACCACCATGATACATAAAGATTTGTGTATGAGTAGAATTCATAACAATGCAAGAAATAAGATGCCACATATATCCAACATTAATTATTTCAGAATTTTCTTTCTATTTAGAAATAATTATAAGAATATATTGCATCGTACTCCAAAAGGGAAAAATAATAGGCACTTGTGGCCAAACATGGACAACAAACAACAACTACAAATAAGGTAGTCACGTGCATGCAAACAACCAGGGTTGACATATGTGCAACATATATCATCCTATAAAAAGAGAAAACATAACAAAAACTACCAAAGCATCCATACATATAGATAATGAATGATTAGAAAATAGTCAAATCCAATAGCAACACACCAACTATATGGTTGTAAATACTCTAAAGACATTCTCATATAGGGGTATCATCCATCCTTTGAAGGTGCAAAGATCAAGTATCTATACTTCTTTTAGCATTTGTTACTCAATCGAGCCCCTCCAAACTACTTAGGAATTTCATACATATGCTCCCAAGCAACAATAAATTATTATCTCAAAACTCTATAAAACACACTTACAAGACCACATCATTCAATATGTGGATAACATATACACATGGATCCCAACCTTTAAATATGGGCTCTAAAACCGTATGTATTGCCTCTCCAAGGAGTCCTTGGAATACAAGGATAAAATATGTATTACATAATTATTTTCTTAACATAAGTTACTTAACAACAATTTGGAGAAGCCAAGTGAAATAATGAAACATCTATTCATGATAAGATAAAAATGGACATGAAATAACATACATGTTCACCTACACAAGAGGAAATATTTCTTAAACTTCCAAATATTTCCTACCACTAAACTATATCATAGAATAAATTATCACATGATCATGAGGATACTCAAGAAGATACGAATAATATTCAGAGGCCCCAAGAGGGAAATACTAAACTATCTATCCAAAGAAAGTATTGCACTCACAAGTGTCATTGGCATGATGATGTAGATGAATGATCCTAACACTTATCATACCAAGGTGTTTTCATTTATTAGAAACAAATTTAAAAAGAAGATAAAGACATGTAGTCTAAATGACAATGGGTAGACTCCTACACTAGTTAGATCAAGAAAGAGTTCAGGTCAATTCATTAAAAACAAATAGCTGAAATAAATAAGTATAAGTATCATAGAAATTATGAAGAGTCTCCATTGACATGACATAGAAGATGAATGTGTATAACTCATCTTGATGTGACCAAACAAACAAGTTTTGAACAAATGCAAAGAGGGAAGGATTAAGGATACATATAGGTCAATAGGGTGACTCGAAGGCCTACTATTTTAGACCCCTACTAGTAGGTGTCAAAGATATTCTATGACCATATTACATATGTGATCCAAATTTTGTATGCACCAACTTTGTGCAATTTTATTTTTTTGGTTCCTAGACATTGGAGAATGCATATAGCATTAAACATCATTTTGGTGTCTATTTGTTCAAGATTAGAGTGAAAGAGAGAGAAGAATAACATCATTGCTAAGAAGAGAGTTGAAGTGAGATATATTAGTGACTATAGAAAAATTCAATCAAGAAGAGAGAAAGGCAACACAATAATGATCATAGATAAAGATAAAGGAAGGAAGAATATCATAGAATCTTCACAGAGTTATCAAAGAGATCTACAAAGCATGATAGTATTTTTCTTAGATCACTCATTTAGATTTCTTTCTTACCATTGCATCTATTGTAATCTCTTAACCATGAAAGCTTTAGTAGTAAGCCTTATAAATCCTCTTATAAGGGTCCTCCTAGAAGAAGTGTTTACAAATCCTCTAACCGAGTAGCCTTAACAAGATTTTGACTCAAAATGACATAGTTAAATCCTAATAGCAATATCACAATTTGACTTGTTGTGGAAATGATGTTATTTTTCACTTCTTTCTTGCTAGTCCATGTAACAAGTATTTTGTCTAAGAAGAATGCTCCTCCACTCGTGCTCTTTCTATCATCAATATTTCTAGCCCAATCAGCATCAATGTAGGCTTTCAATTCAAACTTTTCATTCTTCTTATAGTATAAACTAAACTCTTATGCTCCTTTCAAGTATCTCATTATCCTTTTTATAGCCATCAATTAATTCTCTCTAGGATTAGTAGAGAATATTGCAACTATCCCCACAACTAATGCAATATCAAGTCTATTGTGTACTACATATTGCAATTTTCCAATCATGGATTTGTATAATGTTTGATTTACCTTAGCTGAATCATCATTCTTTGATAGCTTGAGTGTTGTCACCATAGGTGTCCTTAGTAGTTTTGAATCCTCTAGTCCAAATGTCTTCAATATCTCTTTGACATATTTTGACTGAGTGATATATACACCATATTTCATCTGATAAACTTGTAATCCTTCAAAGAATTTGATCTCACCAAACATTGACATTTCAAATTCTTGCTCCATATAATTTGTGAAGTCCTTACACAAGGCATCTCATCCTCCAAATAAGATATCATCAACAAATATTTCAGATAATAGTATACCTTTTTCTTTATCTATCTTCATGTACAAATTATTGTTATCATCTTTCCTTTTAAATCCAATCTTAACAAGATAAGTATAAAGTCTCTCATACCATGCTCTTGGTGCTTGTTTCAATCCATATATATAGGGATTTGTGCAGTCTACATACCATTTTCTTATTATTTTTATCAACAAAACCTTTTGGCTATTCTATGTAGACTTCTTCTTATATAACATTTAGAAATGTAAACTTGACATCCATCTGATAAATTTTGAAACCTTTATATGCAGCATAAGCAAGTAGAATTCTTAGTCCTTCCATTCTTGCAATAGGGGAAAAAATTTCACCATAATCAATTCCTTCTTCTTGTGCATACCCTTTGTAAACTAGTCTTTCTTTGTTTCTTGTCACTTCACCATTCTCATCTAACTTGTTTCTGAATACCCATTTTGTGCCAATCACATTCTTATCTTCTAGTCTAGGAACTAGACTCCAAGTCTTGTTCTTTTATATCTACTAAATTTCTTCTTCCATAGCCTTGTACCATTCATCATCTTCCAATGCATCTCTCACTATCCTAGGTTCCTTCATGCTTAACAAACATGATTCACTTTCCAACCTATCTCTTTTCGTTGGCCTGACATCTTTGTCTCCAATGATTTGATTTGTAGGGTGATGTCTTTTGATATATTTTGATAGCCTAGGCTCAGTTCCTGCAACTATATTTTGTCTTTCAGCTTCAGTATCATTGTGTACATTTTTGTCAGGTATTTCAACATCTCTTTCATGTGTGCTAATCTTAGAGTTAGATTTTGAATTTTCCTCATTCTACAATTCGACATCGGAATGCAACTCAGTATTCACAATTTGTGACTTAGTAGTTGTTGAGACTTGTTGTTAGTTTGTAGCATGATTTGTAGCATCTTCTTTAGCAAGCATTCCTTCATAATAGTATGCAAATGATTTGTATTCTTCTCATTCTTTTGTAGATTCAGCCTCATGTGCTTTTGTAAACTCATCAAAATTCACATTTGCACTTTCCACAATTTTGTTAGTGTTAGTATTTAAACACTTATAAGCTTTATTTCTTATGGAGTAACCAAGGAATATAACTTCTTCACACCATTACCAAATCTTAGTCTTCCATTCCTTCATCTTGTGAATGCTCTACCTTGGAGGAGTTGCATTCACTGTCTATGTCTTTCAATTTTTTCATCATGTTTAAATATGATCACTTAATTCACTTTATCACATCATTCATCTAATGTTTCTCCAATACAGCTTCCTCACACTATTGAAATATTCCATCGTGTTTGACTATGAACACTCAATCATTTGATTCATCTAATTCTACTCCAATTACATCCCACTATGTTAGGATCAAGAAACATTGAGAGGTGTGATGGATCGCTATTTCCATCATAACAGGTTAAGGTAATGAACTTACTTTTGTCTCCAGTCATTTGATGTGAGCATCCACTATCAATGATCCATTTATCATTCTTGTTCACACAAGTCATAAGTGCAGTTGCCTCATTCTCATCAGATTCATCCTTCATTGCAACATATACCACTTCATCATCATTTTCATTAGAGTCATGTTCATCAGCAATGTAGCGTGACTTCTTGCCTTTGTCTTTGTAGTCTCTTCCATCATTTTCTCTTCTATTTTTGTGCTTGTTTCCTTCTCTAAAGTTCTTCTTATGTGTACATCTTGCTACAATATGACCAACTTCATCGCAATTAAAACAAATGATAGGTAACTTACCTTTGAACTTGCCTTTTCCTCTATGAAATCTTCTTTCTAGGAATGCTTCCAATTGTTCAATGTCTTTCTCATCTATGTTACTGTCACTAGATGCATACTTTTTCTTTCTTTTCTTCTTCATCTACTTCACCTCCTCACAATCCTTTAGTAAAAACTTTTCTTTGAAAGATAATTCACTACTCTCTAGTCTATAGTTGTCAAAATTAGATAGCTCAAAAGCAGTGAGTCTTCCTACAAAACCTTCAAGGGTTAGATCATTTCCTAGTATACATCTTAACTCTTGGATTGTAGATACTCTAATGGCATACACAAGAAACAATGTTCTCAAGACTTTATGTAGCACAATATCATCATCTATTTTACCAGTAGCACATTTTATTTCACTAACAACTTCTTTTATTCTAGCAACATATTGAGCAATATTCTCACCTTCTTCCATTTTCATGTCATCAAACTTACCTTTGAGGCTCTCTAACTTGGCTCTTTGAATATTGTTTTCTCCTCCATAAATGGTGTCTAAGGCATCCCACATCTACTTTGCACTTTTAAGTCCTTTGATATCATCAAATGTGGCATAGCTTAGGGTAGAGGCAATCTCCAACATTGACTTATTATGTTCTTTCTTTTTCTTCAAATCTTTAGTAGTTAGGGATCTTGCTAGATCAACATGTTCTACTGCAATGCAAGATTGTGCATAATCTCCAAGTCCTCCAAAGTGTAGCTTCATCAAGATTTTCCATGCAAGAAACTTATCTCTGTTGAGCTTGGGTACCTTCTTTTTGACATCTTGATATTTGTGCTTCTAGTACCTTAAAATTAATCCTCTTAAGAAGATGGATCTGATACTAATTGTTGGAATTCTTTTAGAATAATTGGAGGGTGAATCAGTTATTAAAGGTCCAAATGTACAAATAAAAAATTTCATAGGTTAGTGAACCCATAAAACATTCTTAACCATACATGCATTCATTGTGTGTTAACTAAAACTGATATGTTACTATCAAATCAACTTGCAAAAATGTAAAGCATAAAACACAACATATCCATCAACACATTTGACACAATGATTTAACGTGGAAACCCAATTTGGGAAAAACCACTAGTAACATGCTACTCCTTTTTCACCCTTCTGAAGTGATGCCCTATTAGAGGCCAACCCTCTTAAAGGTTACAATACACACTATTAAATGTGACCCAATTAAGGGATTTCAATCACCCTATCAAAAGTGAGCCTTATTAGAAGACTTTAGGCCATTCACTTGGAATGCCACCCTGTTAAAAGATTTTCCAACAACTATTGAGTCAACCTTATTCCAAAGGATTTACCCTAGGTTGATACAATTGTTGGAAAGTAACAGTAGAGCTTTGATCTGATACAACTTACAAGATTACAAATTATACTTCACTATTTAGTCCTCAATTTTTCTTGGCTTCAAATCTTTGTAGCTCTGATAGCGTGTTCACCTTTCAAGAATTCATCCTCTTTAAGCCCATCATCAATACATTATGTTATCACTATCTTAATTGATTCTTGTACTTCAATACATAATCATAACTTAACCTTTCCTCTAGGTACTTTTGTTACATCTTGTTGATCAAATCCTCCTCATCAGTCAACTAAGTGATAGTACTTGAAACACATAAGCAATTGTCTTACCAGCATGTAGAAAGTTTGACATCAGTGACAAAATAATGGTTGAAACACACAGTCTTCTTCAACAATCTTTCTACTCAAATGATCTTTTCAATCAGATATCAACAATCTTATCTATCATACCTGTTAAAACTTGTAATCTTTCTTTGGTTTGTTTATAAACCAAGGTTAGATCTCCTTTCTTTATTGTTGTAATATATTAGGATATAAGCCAAGGTATCCTAATATATTTCTTTTTTTTCCTTTTTCCACTACATCTTATTTTTTCATCTAGTGGAATATGTGAGGACAAATATATATTGTAATTTCTAATTTTAGATTATTCCTCCTTAAAAGGAATCTCACACTTGGCCTCACACACTTATGAATGGTGGCATTCATAGACATGGGAGTTACATTCTAACTCCTCTCTCTCATCTCTATTTAAGAGATGACCCTCTTCTCTCATTTAACAATGAGGTTTCTTCCTCTTTTCAAATATTGTATGAGCCCTTGCTCTCTTGCTCTCTCTCTCTTTCTTCTTAGGCTTTTTATGCCTCATTCATAATGCCACAAGGGGTTTTCTTTGCTTGCCCCTTTCCAAATATCTTGTCTCATGGTGTTGGAGCTTGAAGCTTTCTCTCTCCTATTTTATGGTAATATCCTTTCATGCATTAATTCTCTTAGATTCTTTCCTGGTATTGCTTATTTCCATATTTCTTTTTCCATTTCTAACATGGTATCAGAGTAGTTTAATCTTTGTTTTGAGTGTTTTCATGAAGGTACGATTCAAAGGAGACTCTTGAGAGAGATTTCACTAATTTCTTCTTTAATCTTCTTAAGATGAAAGAATTTGAATTTTTTTTTGAGTTTGGCTGATTTACCGCCAAACCTGATTAACTTCTGTTTGCTCTAATTTGTGCAGGTTACTTCTTATTTTCTTTTAGTTTTCATCTAACCCCTTTTGGAAGGCTTTCTGCCAAAGGGTTTTCCTATCTAGATATCAATTTTTTTTTACTCTTGTTAGTAGCAGATCAAAATATTTCTTTTTCCACTTCTTTTTGATTCTATATGCTCTACTTTCAAAGATGTTCACCAAGCTTATCTTAGAGGTCGCTAAACTCCTTGCCAAGAAAAGAAAGAAGTCTGGTTTGACTTCTGCTTCCGATCCCAATTAATTTACCCTGCTTCTGCGCACGTAGAATTTTAAAGATTATTATCTTCCTAAGCATGTGTGGCAATAGGATTGCTAGATTTTTTTAATCCAGTGTCCTTGCTTTAGCGAAGGGAGGTCTCCAAACAATTTATAGTATGTTCCATCCAAATATTCTTGCACCAGGGTTATCGGGATACAAAACTACCGAAAATGTTTTAGGAAGCTTTGTTGCAATAGCATTCATATTGTAATTGTAAATTTGTTATTGCTACCTTAGTAGGATGATGACAAAATGAGGTAGCCATCCTTTTATTCGGGAGGTGCCTTGATGTACCATTATTAGTTGAAGGTGATCTTTAAGCATTCATCTTTGTTAGTATCCCAATTTCCAAGTGGCGTTGATGTATTGTTATGATGTTTTTGGTGCTGCTATAAGTGCCCCGTCAGTTACAGATGATAGTAGATGGCAGCACTCTAGGCCTGAATTTTATCCTGTTTCAATCTGTGCTTCTCTTGGCTATAGAAGTTGAAACTTGTTGGCTTACCTGCTTCACTGAGAGAATTATAGTGATGCCAGTAATTCCTTGCTTTAGTCCAGTTATTGATTTTGTAAATCGAATAGTATACTTGTGGCTACGATAAATGGCATAGGTCTCGGCATAGAGATCATATACACCTTGATCTTTTTGATTTTCTGCAAAGATAGACAAACACGGTTGAAGATAGTTGGGGTTATTGTAGTGATATGCTTATTCTTTGCCGTTGTTACACTTTGCTCACTTTTGCTTTTGCATACTTAGAAAAAGCATATACTTTAATTTGGAGGCTTTGCAGTGGACGAGGAGGAAGATTTTTCTTTGCCATCATTTCTTCAAAATCGTCCATATCATTATAGCTATCAAAACCTTTTTTTTAGCATGCAAGATTCTTTTTTCTTTTTTGAGCTCTTGACAGAGGTATCATTTGCTTTTACTATTGCCTCTTGTCAACCTATTTTTGGCATGAAATCATTCATTGTCAGACAAGTGCAATATTCTATTTTAAATCTCTCTTACTCATTACAAGCTTTATTCAAACTTTTTTTAGAAAAGTTATTTAACTCTTTTTAGTATATTCTTATCTGCCGAATCTGACCTCTATCATTAATTACTAAGTTTTTTTAGTTATATCTTTCTTAATGTTTTATTTCAAAAAAAATCTTTTTGAATCACTTCCAATCTTGAAGGCATACTATGAGAAAAATGGGGAGATCTTTTCTTGCCTCATGACTTTATGTTCTTATTACTTTGAGGTTATATTTTTAAACCAAGGTAAATATTGTGACTTTCCAAAATATTAAGTATGGAAAGATGATTATTTTCTTTAACCAATCTATTTTCGTATATTTATTTGAGTATATATGGGGGCCCACATATATGCCCAGATAAATATATAATTTATGACTATAATGATTTAGAAATTAATATATACCTTTGCAAAATGAATTAAGTACTCATGTTTACCTTCAATGGAGTTTTATACCTAATATACATATTTTGTTTATTTTGATCATCCTTGGATCTCTACATTTTGAAAATAAAGTTTAATTCATTTTGATTGGATTATGAGTTATCTTACACATTTTCCTTCATTTTGATATTTTGATGTGCCCATAGTTGCACTTTTATGCTTTTATAGCATCATTCTACGCCCATGTTGGCACTTTATGATTTTATACCATTGATCTACAAGATTTTTTTTTGAGTTGCATAGGGAGCTTAATGTTTTTTTCAAGGATAACTATGTAGGTCCCCTCAGTATAACTGATACATAGTTTCCTTATCTGGCCCATGGAGTATCCCTCCATCCTATATTGGTATGCACTCATTTTATATGGAGTTTCCCTCCATTTGATCCTATCTGTTCCATTTTGATAGGATAATATTTTTATGGAGTTTCCCTCCATGTTGTTCCATTTTTGTTCCTCCATGAAGAGGATGTTATTATTGGAGTTTTCCCTCTAAATTCAAATGATTTCATCCAATTTGAAGGCAATATGTTTTTATATCCTCATAATCCATTCTTTTGATTATCCTAACAAAATCATGATAATTCTACTTTGATCAGCATGTCTCTCTTTTTACTTTATATATTAATGTGATAATGATCTACATACTTTATTGCTTAGATCATGAGTCATGCATGTTATGGAGGGACGCCCCCATTAACTTGTAGTGGGATGATTCATTAAGTGGACTGTCTATATCCACATGATTGATGCAATGTTGATGCACATATCACTAGTTGGCCTTGTCTATGGTCATTTGTGCATTAGTATAATATATTTTTCATGAGAACATTGATCAAAATTTTTTCATACTGATTATATTTTGATCATATACCTTAACTCAATATCAGGTTATCTCCATTGTTTTGTGGTAACATGTTTTACTCATTGTTTCTCTATGAGAGTTTTATTATCCTTATTCAAAAGGATTTCTAATTTGCATATATGATGGCATTCTACTTGTGGATATTTGTCTTGTTCTTTTTTTTCAGGTGGTCCATCAAGGAACCTTCTCAATTTTTCACATATGAAGATGTGTCTATGCTTCCACTTGATGACATTGAAAGGACTCATGTACTTCTCTTGGATCTACAAATGTTCCATATGGCTTGAAGACAATCAAATTATTTCATATTGAAGATTAAGTTGCAGATTTTTGTAAATTTGGGTTTAATATCCTTTGATGTATTTACCCCAAGTAAAGATTAAAGGGGGGTGTTAGAAGTTGTAATCTTTCCTTGGTGTGTTTATAAACCAAGGTTAGATCTCCTTTCTTTATTGTTGTAATATATTAGGATATAAGCCAAGGTATCCTAATATATTTCTTTTTTGTCCTTTTTCCACTACATCTTATTTTGTCATCTAGTGGAATATGTGAGGACAAATATATATTGTAATTTCTAATTTTAGATTATTCCTCCTTAAGAGGAATCTCACACTTGGCCTCACACACTTATGAATGGTGGCATTCATAGACATGGGAGTTACATTCTAACTCCTCTCTCTCATCTCTATTTAAGAGATGACCCTCTTCTCTCATTTAAAAATGAGGTTTCTTCCTCTTTTCAAATATTGTATGAGCCCTTGCTCTCTTGCTCTCTCTCTCTCTTTCTTCTTAGGCTTTTTATGCCTCATTCATAATGTCACAAGGGGTTTTCTTTGCTTTCCCCTTTCCAAATATCTTGTCTCATGGTGTTGGAGCTTGAAGCTTTCTCTCTCCTATTTTATGGTAATATCCTTTCATGCATTAACTCTCTTAGATTCTTTCCTGGTATTGCTTATTTCCATATTTCTTTTTCCATTTCTAACAATACCATAAACCAAAATTAGGTGTACCCTTCAAATATCTGAAAATTATTTTTATTTTTGGATAATGTGATTCTTTAGGATCAACTTGAAATTCCACCACAATACCAATACATTAGCTATATCAAGTCTAGTGTGTGGTAGATAATATAGTCCTCCAATCATATACCTATAGTTTTTCTATTCAACAATAGGCGTTTCATGTCTTTTCTAGACAACTTACATCCATTCATCATAGGTGTACCAATAGGTTTACATCTTTCTAAACCAAATATGTTCAATAAATATTTCAAATACTTAGTTTAAGATATAAAAATATCATATTTACTCTAAACAATATACAATCCCTAGAAAAACTTCATCCCACCAATCATACTCATCTCAAACTCTTTCTTCATCTAAACTGCAAATGCTTCACTTACTTCATCATCACCTCCCAAGATTATATCATCCAAAAATACTTCAATAATTAGTGAGTCATTTTCAATCTTCTTCAGATACAAATTAATATTTTCATTACCTTTAGAAAATCCAAATTTTGAAAAATACTTATCCAATCTCCTATACCAAGCTCTAGGTGTTTGTTTCAATCTATATAGTGCTCTCTTCAGTGTATCTACCATATCTCATTGATATGTCAAAGGAAAACCTTCAAGATGTGCAATGTATATTTCTTCTTCTTCTAATTCACCATTGAGAAATGCTAATTTAACATCTATCTAATACTTGTAATTTATTGATAGCTTCATATGCCAAAATTATTCTATTTTCTTCTATTATAGCAATAGGTGCAAATTTTTCCTCATTATCAATACCTTCTTGTTGTGAATAGACTTTACATACCAATCTTTCTTTTTTTCTCACAAGCTCACCTTGTTCAATATCATATTTATGAATAGCCATTTAGTTCCACTAATATTCTTATCTTTAGGTCTAGGAACCAATTCCCAAGTGTTATTTATTTCCATTTGATATAGTTCTTCTTTCAGAGCTTTAATCCAAAAGTAATATTTATTAGCTTCATCACCACTTTTAGGTTTAATTTGAGAAATTAAACACACTTCTTCATTTACGTTATTCATTTCATGACTCCTTTATATTTAATTCCAATAATCTAATAAGTGGGTTGATTCTTTACCAAACTCTTGTTAGGTATCACTAGTTCAACTCTATTTTTTTCACTAGGCTTAGTCCTAGGTTCTTCTCTTTGTTCCACTGCTTGTATCTCATTCATCATGGTCAGTCTCATAAAACAACTCAACATTCTTCAAGACAATACTTGGATTAGTCTCTTCATCAAAATTATAATCAAGTATTATTTCCTCAATTCTAAAATTTTCATCAACTCTAACATTTTTGCTCTCAATAATAGTCTTAACTCTCTAATTAAAACACCTTTAAGCTTTGAATATTAATAAATAACCAAGAAATGTACCTTCATCATTCCTCAAATCAAACTTTCAAATATCATCATTCCTTTACTGTAAAGCTTACTTCTCAAGATTCTAAAATATTTAATTAATGGTGCATGTCCAAACCCAAATTCATAGGGGTTCTTACTAACACCTTGTTTGATTTTTACTTTTTTCATAGTGTATATTCTTGTATTTATTACTTCTCTCCAAAATACCTTTGCCACATTATTCTTGAACATTATAGCTCTTGATGTTTCTATTATAAAAAAAATTCATCTCTCTACTATGCCATTTTGTTTGGGTTTCTTAGGAGTTGAAAGTTCTCTTTCAATGCCTTTTTCTTCACAAAATTTGTTAAACTCATTTGATGTAAATCTCCCTTGTCTATCAAATCTCAAAAATTTAATCTTTAAACTAGTTTCATTTTCAACTCTATTCTTAAACCACTTAAACTTCTCAAATGCTTCAAATTTTTCTCTAAGAAATGCTACCCACATCATTCTTTTAAAAAAATCAGCAAGAATCATAAAATACCTTTCACCATAGAAAGTTCTTTCCTTTGTAGAACCACTCAACTATATGCATACAATCTCCAACTTTTCAGATGTAGTAAACTTCTTGCTTGGAAATGAACTTTTCTTCTACTTTTCCATAAGAAAGTCCTTACATACCATGTTAGTAGGCTTCACAATATGAGGAAAATTTCTAATAGAAAATATAGTACTACTCTTTACAATGTTATCAAAGTTTATATTAAAAAAATATATTTCCATAACCAACTTTCATCCACCTTAGAAAATAAGAATGTTATCTCAATAAGGTTCAATTAAAAATCATCAACTCTTTTCCTTGTACTAGTATCAATCATCTTACCATATTTATCTTTGATAATGCATGCCTTTTATGTGAATTGCACATGATATCCCTTGTCAACTAGGTTTCCAACACTCAAAAGATTATGTTTCAAACCAAAAAACACCATCAAGTGTAATAGATCATTTTCCCTTAATACTACAGGTTGCATTATTTCCAACCCTTACAATTCTTCCATCATAGATATTAGATTCAATAAGCTTGTTCATATCTCTAGTCATATGATGATCTAACAACCACTATCTATAGTCCGGTCAGACTTCTTCTTTTAAACTTGTGATAATAATGCTCTTTCTTATCTAACTTCTTCATTTTTAAGACTTTCTTCCTTAATAGCAACAAAACCCATTTCATCATTTTCATCATCACTTTCACAAAAAATTCTTTCCACATAATCATCTAATTGTTATTTTATGGTGACTGATTAGGGAAGTATTGTACATACTTCATAAATTCTTTGGGGTTCAGGAAATTGACCCGAAAAAAATTTGGGCCATGCCTGATGTTATGGTTGATGTATGGCTGACATATGGCCGATATGTTGTAAACCTAAAGTGGCATAAAATTAATTATATAAAATGGCTTAGGGTTAGGCATTTTCATTAAGTTGTGATGCAAAAATTGGTTCTTTTGGTGGTATTGAGCTGTAAGGGATTACAGATTGTAATTAGGTTGTAATCATTGGATCATAATAATATCAAACTTGTTGGTCGGTGGATATAGCATAGGGATTGGGTGGACCATGTTAAATATTGGTGTTTTGTGTTCTTTTCTCTGTCATCTATTATTTTCTGATATTGTTTATATTTGCATGTAATTTTTATTTATGTCCTTGGTTTAATGCTAACAAGTGGTATTAGAGTGAGGTTGTTCTTTCAGTTCTCCTTTGCATGAAAGTCTCATGGTTGAGTGGGAGTCTCACAATTAAATAGGAGCAATGGTAGACGAGGGTAAGTTGAGGGTTAATAGGTTTAATGGGTAGAACTTTCAGTTATGGAAGATGCAAATGGAAGACTATCTTTATCAAAAGGATTTATGGAAGTCGTTGGAAGGTAAAACCAAGAATCAAGGATCTATGTCAAATGATGACTAGGATTATTTAGACAAAATGGTATTTGGAAGCATTCAATTATGCCTAGCACCGTCAGTGGCATTTAATATTACAAAAGTGAAGACAACAAAAGAATTGATGCAAACCCTAGAAAAACTGTATGAAAAGCCCTCCACTTCAAACAAGGTGTTTCTCATGAAGCATTTATTTAATATGAAAATGGTAGAAGGTAGATCTATCGTGGATCATTTAAATGAGTTTAATTCTATTACTAGTTAGTTATCTTCTGTGGGTATCAATTTTGATGAATAAATTAGGGCTCTCTTGATTTTGTGTTCTTTACTTGAAAGATGGAATGGCTTGGTAATGGTTGTGAGTAATTTTGTTCCTAGATGTAGTACCCTAAAATATGATGATAGATCGATGTTATTTTAAGTGAGGAAACTCGTAGGAAATTCTTAGGTGGATCTACATCTAGAAGTTCTTTGAACACACAAAGTCAAGGTAGAATGATTAAGAGAGAAAATAATTCTAGAAATCATGGGAAATCAAGAGGAAATTCAAAAGGGAGGAGGTCTCAATCGAGAGGACCGAATGACTATTGGTATTGTCAGAAACTAGGGCATAAAAAGAAAGATTGTTGGACTTGAAAGAAAAATGAAGGAGATAAACTAGATGGAGACAAGGAGGAAAATGTGGTAAGTAACAAATTCAAAGAGGATGCTTTATTTTTGTCTTTAGAAACTATTGATGATTTGTGGGTTTTAGATTTTGGTGCTTCATTTCATGCTACACCTCATAGAGGTTATTTCATTGATTATGTCCAAGGGGATTTTGGGCTTGTTTTATTTGGGGGATAATGAACCTTGTCAAATTGTTGGAAATGAAAAAGTTACGATTAAGTTTTAGAATGGGAGTCATTGGCTACTACATGACGTAAGACATGTTCCAAGGCTGAGTAGGAATTTAATTTCAATAGGACAACTCGGTGATGAGGGCTGTGTAGTTACTTTTAATGATAAAAATTGGAAGGTTTCAAAAGGTTCCCTTGTAGTAGAAAAAGGTGTGAAAGTAGGCATCTTATAGCTTTGTACAAGTCATATTGTTCCTTCTACTTTAATTGTTTCAGAGAAAAAGGGTAAAAGTACAAAGTTGTGTCACCTTTTAGGCTGACTTATCAGAACAACTAAATTTGAGTACTTCTATCCAAAAATCATTTTTTCTCAAACATATGATGTAGATAAATTCATTTTAGCTAAGTTATATATATGGTCTCACACTTTTCCAATTCGAAATGTCTATTAATTGCATGTTTTATACTAGTTTGTATCTTATTACTAAAGTTAAAATATTATTTCAAAAAATTAATGTTTCAATAACTCTTACTATTTTTCATGATATTTTTAAGTAAAAAAAAAAAAAACCATTTTATAGAGCTCAAAGTCAAGAAATATTCTCATATAGAGTTTATAGTGATTTAATTAGATATAGTATATTTTAATTAAAAAATTCTACAAGAATGTATTTTAACACTTGAAAAGATGTCGATTTTGATAAAGAAAAAAATATTAAATCATGTCAAAAAAATTTATAAATTATATGACATTCTAGAGGATAGAGTCGTCTTTTAGAATGTATAATTTTTCTTCTAGTTAGAATAGATTTGTTTTTAAAAATGTGGTGGGAGATGAAAACTATCAATTTTGGCTAAGTTGATATTTGAATCAATATAAAAAAGAAAATATAGCTCTCAATTTATTTTTTATTTTTGAATGTTCTAGACATTTGTGTTATCTATAACATAGTTTGAGTTCAAATGGAAATAATTTTATTTCCTTACAATTTTATGCTAGGAACTAAACCTCTATTTTTCAATGTTCTTTAGCAACTAAAAAATTATCTATAAAAAATAGGAAAATATATCATTTCTTTTTCCAAATAATTATTAAAAATTATAATCCTAAACTTCAACCATTTCTACACATTTAATTAGATTACTTTGTTTTAAAATTATAAATAATAATACTAGTTTTATGTCATTGAAGGTGAATAATTCTATTTTTGTTAGCCTTTTCCTTTACAAAAGGGTGACACAGGTTTGTGATTTTACCCAAAAAGAATGTTGAAGAACAGTTGCTTCAGTTGAGTAGGGAGAATAAATAGTTGTTGTAAATTCTAATATAGCATTGTAGCACAATAGACTTGGGCACATGAGTGAGAAAGGTATGAAAGAACTTCATTTAAAGAAATTTTGTCCACGTCTGAAATGTGTTAATATGGATTTGTATAAAATTTGTGTATGGAAAACAAAAGAGAGTGAGTTTCATGAAGACTGGGAAGGAAAATAAAAAGGAGAAATTAGAGCTTGTGCATACAAATGTATGGGGACCAGCTCAGGTAGCTTTCCTTGGTGTCTGTCATTATTATGTTACATTTATTGATGATGCAACTAGAAAATTATGGGTTTATTTCCTTAAACAAAAATTTCATGTATTTCAAACTTTTAAGAAATGGAAATGCTTGGTTGAAAATGAGACTAGTAAGAAATTAAAATGTCTTAGATCTAATAATGGTGGTGAGTATTGCAGTCATGAATTTGAATATTGTTTCTCCACTAATGGTATTCATAGATAGAAAATTATTCTAAGGACTCCATAGGAAAATGGAGTGGCTGAACACATGAACAAGACTATAATGGAGCGTGCAAGGAGCATGAGGTTGCATGTTGGGTTGTCCTTATACATGTGGGTGGAGGATGTCAATACTACTATATATTTGATTAATAGATGTTCCTCTATTCCTTTGGGTTTTGGTATTCCAGAGGAAGCATGGGCTAGTAAGAAGGTGAGTTATTCTTTTCTCAAGACCTTTAGTTGTGCAACTTTTGCTCATATAGATTTTGAAAATAAAATCAAGCTAGAAGCTAAGTCAAAGAAATGTGTATTTGCTGGATATGGCATTTATGAATTTGGTTATAGGCTTTGGGATTTTGAAAATTGTAGAATTGTAAGAAGCAGGGATGTCATATTCAATGAGAAAGTGTTGTACAAAGATCTATTGCAGCAACATGAGAAGAAAGAAGATGACTATGTAGTGTTGGATGATACTCCAAAAGATGATGTTCCAGTAATTCCTCATGATGTGCAACAACCACAAAAAAAATACCCCACACACCAATGAATGTTAGATGGTCAACAAGGTTGATTCAGCCTCCAAAAATATTTTCTCTCTCTTTGTATTCTATTTTACTAATAGATGCTGGTGAACCTAAATGTTATGATGAAGTTGTGTAGGTGGACACTGGGATTTAGTGAGAGTCTGCAATGAAAGATGAAATGGACTCTTTGCTAAAAAATTAGACATGGGATTTATGTCAATTGCCTATAGGTAAAAGGGCTTTACAAAATAAATGGGTTTACCAGTTAAAAGAAGAGGATGGAGGTAAGAAAAGATTTAAAGCCTGGTTTTTTAAAAGGATTTACACAGAAATAGGGCACTAATTTTGATGAGATATTCTTTTATGTTTCTAAAATGACTTCTATCCATACTGTTTTAAGTATTGTGGGTACTAAAAATTTGCATTTAGAGTAGCTTAATGTTAAAACAACCTTCCTTCATGGTGATTTCAATGAAGAGATATATATAGCTCAGCCATAAGGATTTGAGGTCAAAGGCAAGGAGAACTTAGTGTGCAGATTGAAGAAAAGTTTATATGGCTTGAAGCAAGAAACTTGGCATTGGTATCTAAAATTTGATAGTTTTATTCATAAGCATGGATATAGTAGGTGTCATTCAGATCATTGTGTTTATTTTAAGAGGTTGGATGATGACAGCTACATTATTTTATATTTATATGTTTATGATATGCTTGTAGTTGGGTCTAACATGGATCACATTAAGGAGTTGAAACACCAGTTAGCACATGCATTTGCTATGAAGAATTTAGGGGTAGTGAAATAAATCTTTGGTATGAAGATTTGTAGAGATAGGAAGAATATAAAATTGACATGATCTAGCTAATTACGTTGAGAAGGTGTTGCAATGTTTCTCTATGGAGAATGCTAAAGCTATCAGCACACCTTTACCTAGTCATTTGAAGTTGACTAAGGAGATGTGTCTCAAGACACAAGAAGAGGAGGATAAGATGTCCAAGATTCCCTATGCTTTAGTTGTAGGAAGCTTGATGTATGTTATGGTATGTACAAGGCTAAATATTGCACATGCAGTGGGAGTTGTTAGTAGGTAAATGAGTCATTTAGGAACTGAGCATTGGAATGTAATAAAATGGATTCTTAGATATTTGAGAGTAACATCTAATAAGTGTTTACACTTTCACGGCTCTACTACTAATTTACAGGGCTATGTTGACTCAAATTTGGTAGGGGATATTGATACTAGGCAGAGTACTACAAATTATGTATTTACTATTGGTGGGGTAGTTGTGAGTTGGGTTTCTAGGTTACAGAATGTTAATGCTTTATCCACTACAGAGGTAGAGCATGTTGCTGCTATAGAAGTAGATAAGGAAATGATATGGCTTCAATTCTTCTTGAAAGAATTGGGACACCCTCAGAAGGATAATTATTTTCTTATAGATAACCAGAGTGTCATTCATCTTGCCAAGAATTTTTCTTTGCATTCAAAGATAAAACACATTTAGTTGTGGTACCATTTCATTCAATCAGTTTTGGATGATGAAAAGTTAAAGATAGATAAGATCCATATAGATGACAATCCAGCAGATATGTTTACAAAGGCAGTGAAGGGAGAAGCTAAATTCCTCTTCATCTTTGGTTGGTCTTCTAGATTGAATAGGAATAAATGAACATCAACATCCAGGGTGGTTTGATCCAGTGGGGGACCCATGTGGTAGCAATATTGCTATAGGATTGGTCTCATAGTGGGAGATTGTTGTCTAGTGTGGAGTCTAATCAGTCCCTGAGAGGGATATTGTTAGTTTGTGGTGACTAATCAAGGAAGTATTGTACATACTTCATAAATTTTTGGGTTGTGGCCAATGTATGGCTGACATATGGCTGACATGTTTTAACCCTAATGTGACATAAAATTACTTGTATAAAAGGGCTTAGGGTTAGACATTTTCATTTGGTTGTGATGCAAAAATTGGTTCTTGTGGTGGTATTGAGTTGAAAGGGATTACGGATTGTAATCACGTTGTAATGACTAGATCATAATAATATTGGACCTTTTTTTTGGTGGACATAGCCCAAGGATTGCATGAACCACATTAATTATTGGTGTCTTGTGATCTTTTCTGTGTGATCTATTATTTTCTAATATTGTTTATATTTGCTTGTAATTTTTATTTCTATCCTTGGTTTAATCCTAACACTAACTCCTCCTCATGAATAGAAAATAGATACTTCCTTAGCTTAAAAGGCTTCTTATTAAACTTTATTACTCTTTTAGGGAACTTAGAAGAATAATTAAATCATATTCATAACATTTCCAAAATTTTAAGATTTTTTTACCTTTAGGTTCTCTCTAGATAGCTATGAAAAGACCTTCCACAATCTTCTTGTCTTCTTTTATTTTTCCTTTGTTGTTACTAGCATAATCTCTATGTATATTTTCACTTCTTCTAAACATAGGTTGAAAACTTAATGCACTTAAAGGAGTCTTAATTCTAGCCATTCCTCAATTTTTTCTCATCCAAATCTCATTTGATTCTGATCTCTCGAGAAGAGTTTTTCTTGTGAAATTAGGTGTGCAGATAATATTTTGTTCAATCATCAGGGCCTTTTTTTTTATGCAAGTGTTAAAGTCTTAAATTTTTCCATTTAACTTCATCTTCATCTTGTTTTCCATCACAAGAATTAATTCCTATAACAATCTCTAATATTCTTCCAAAATAACTTCTTAGAAACTCATCTTCCATCATCTTAGAATCCTTAAATAAACATATCTAATTCTATAGTCTAACCATTCTATCATACTTATCAACTTCAAATGTATATTCCAAAGATTTCTAGATTTCATGAACTAGTTTTAAAGATTTGACATAATTATACTCATTTTCAAGAAGATATGTCAAGAGTTATTCTCTAGCAAGTATGTTGTGCATAAAATCTTCTCTTTGAGGTTTAGTACAAGTCCAATTTTATCTTCATCAACCACATCCTTCTTGTTCTTAGTTATCAACCAATATCCTAAACCCATGCATAGAAAATGTGTCTTCATCATCTCCTTGAAACTATCATAGCTCACTCCATAAAAATATAGACTTTCTCTCCTCAAGTTGTTAATATTTTTCTTCAAGGACCCAATACCAATTTTAAAAAAGGAAATTCTATGAATATGACTGAGAGGGTGGAGGGGTGAATCAATTATACAATTAAAAAAACTCTCAATATCTGTATTATTTTTAAAACATGTAAACAATAGATGCAAAAACCATAGAAAGATCACCATAAAAAATAATACCAAATATGTTAACTAGGGAAACCCTTGATTAGAGGGAAAACCCTAGTGGAGATAGTACCCAAAAATAATGTACTAATTTATAAAATATAAGTTCCCTGTAAGAGGATGGACCCTGTCAGGAGTTAATAAAATGCATTCAGTATATATCATTCTCTAATTAGGAGACTTTGAATCCCTATTAGGAGAATCCAACCCTATTAGAACTTTTGGAAGGAAGAAGGACCCAATGTTTAAATAGCATCAGGGAAAGACCACCAAACTCACTGTCCAACTAGCCTTAGTACTATTCTTCTCAGAATAATACAAGTATACAACTATCCACATCAAAAAAATTTGCTAAATATAGTCTTTGTATTTAGTCACTATGCCTCAACTACACTAGATACTTCTATGATAAAAATATATTCAATATCAAATTCACTAGATTCCACATATAAGTTCACATACTCATATTTCACATTCACACTTCACATATCACATCTTTAACCAGAAGGAGATGACCTTTCCTTTATACAAAGTCCTAAGAAAAATTATTGAGTGGACCTTGAGGCTTTCAAAATTTACAATAAAAATATTAAATCATCTTTAGATATTACATTCACATGTTACATTAAAATATTACAACTTTTTACAATTACAAACAAATTGTTGGCTCACAGTCTCCATAACTCTTCACTCAATGCTCATCTAGATATGTAAGTTTTACCTCAACATCCACATCATGTCATCTCCCTCTTCCCAAGTTTGTAAAACTAGATTCTATATCTATTAGGAGATACAATCCAAACAATAGTAACTACTACATAGAAACTTTCTTTGAAATATGTCTTCACCAAATCTCAAATAGCTTTGCATTATCTACCTACTTCTTCACACACTCTTAACTCTAGCATCAGGACACTTTGTAGAGAATTTCCTCAACTTGACATAAGCCAATATGCATTCCTTGTTGATCATCCTAAAACCAAATTGTACCTGCTTCTCTTCTAGTCTTTGCAAAATAAATAGTAAATTGATGTAAATGAAAAATAATGCCATGAATGAAATAGACATCCTCTCAATCATGTCTCCAATGATGTTAGGATGCCCCCAATGGGAATATCATGATCATTGATACTAACAATTTGGTATAAAAAAATTCCAGTACTCCATCAAAATTTATGGCAAGTGTTGAACAACCTCTTGTGTATTATAAGTTGAGTGGTTGTATCAAACATTGGAAAATTGGTATTTTGGTGAAATGAAAACCCCACTATAAAAATTGGTATCAAATCTTGGTCAAAGGTTTGAATCCTTAGACCCTCAGATATTGGGGGGATATTGTTAGCAAAATATCTAACTATCCCCTTAGCATTCTTGACAAGGACTTAACTAACTCCTATGTATTATAAGTTGAGTGGTTGTATCTAATATTGTCAAATCAGACTTTTAGTGTAACACAAACCCACTCTAATAGTAATGAGGTCATCCAAAGTCATATAATCTAGAGACATGCATGAAGAAGAAATAGATGTTGAACTTATAGAAGGATCACCACTAAGGACTCAATTGTGGATGGATAAAAATAAAAATATAGAGGCATACACAAAGAAGAAAATTAAAAAGGAATCTTCACCCGTACCATACGAGAAAGGGTCCTCTAATATAGAGACTGACATTGAGATAACAAAGTTAGTGAAGAAAGTTGAAAGGAAACAAGGTCCTCACTCCTGTTAGATGACATAATGAAAAATAATAATTATTCTATATTGAAAAATAGATTGTCTAAGTTCAATAAAAGAAACAAGAACAAAATCATAAAAATAATACTGGAGAGCATCTATACCACAAAGGCCATCACAAATAAGGGGAAAACTAACTAAGGAACTAGGAGACAAAATATTTAAGAAATGGAAAGTAGGAATACATTTTTTTGGTAAAGATACTCTATGATACTCCATCTAAAATGAGACCTAAGATTAGAAAAAATGGGTAAAATAACACTGATAGAAATATAAAAACAAGGGTTCATTATGCAAAAAAAATTATCAAGGATATAACCAATAAATTAAGGGAAGCTCATTATAGTGTAGTAAAGAACTAGAATAATGCATCCAAGTATTTTTATGTTGAACCTAATTAGACTTAGAGATTAATCTTCCCCACTTGGTTTAGTGTAGTTTTCCCCTAGGTTTTCCTATATTAATTTGGGGGTAGCGCCCCAACACTAGGGTTCAAGGGGAAATACCATAAGTAAAAGGAATTGAGAGTTATTTTTTTCTACTGGATGACATATTGTTTCCCTAATTTTATAAGCAATGTTATTCTTGTATAAAATGGCTTAGGGTTAGGGATTTTACAAGGATGATGATTTAGTAGCTTCTTGTAGTAATATTGAATATCAAGGGATTGTAGATTGTAATCGAGTTGAAATTGTTAAATAATAATATTGGACTTTTTGTTCTATGGACATAGTCTAGGGATTAGGTGAACCATGTTAAATCTTTGTGTCTTCTATAACCTTATGTGTGTTTTATTTCTTTGTGATATTTTATATATGTACATATAATTTTTATTTATGTCTCTCTAATTCTAACAACAAGGAGATAGACGAGTTCATTATAAAGAATAAATAAGGAGTCAATAAGGGACTCTAATACTCAAAAGGAAAAAGTACAACTAAAGAGGCCATGTAAAAGAAATAAACAAGTAAAGGGAAAGGAAACAAGCAAAGTAGGACAAGTTGAAACCTTAACAAGTCCTTCAAGAGAAAAAGTGTCATAGGGGGTGGAGACCATAGAGAAGCCCAGATTACAAATAAAATTTAGTCAAGAGAAAAAAGAAAAAATCACTGAGGAAAAGTCCCTTGAGACACTACAGAAACAAAGTATACTATAGGTTCAAATCTTGGATTCTAAATGAGAAAGAAACTCTCCACTAGTGATATAAGACTTAGAACCTATGTTGGATTCTCTAGGAAGATGAGTAAATGAAGATAGATTTGAGTATCCTCTCATCAATACTTAACCAGAGATAGAGGAAAATATTATAATGGCTACACAAGTAGTTCAATCATCTCTAGATATAGTATATGAACTAGAAAAGAGAAGTCACCTAAGGAAGCCTAGGTCCTGATCAAGGATAATGCTCCACCAAAGAAGAAGAATCTTGAGTTGGATTGAACACGTGGACTAAAGGATTCAATGACACAAGAAATTATTGATGCATTTTTAGAGTAAGTACAACATGAAGAGGTGAAGTCACCTATAAGAGAGGTGACACCATCAGAATTCAAGGTGTTTGAAAGAAAAACACATAGACAAAGAAGTGTAAGAACCAAGTCTTCTAGGATCAAGTTAGGGATAGAAGGAAATGAACTTAAAAAGAAGATAAAACTAAAGTGTTAACATATATCACCCTCATAATCCTCTTCGTCAAGTTCAATGGATAAAAGATAACTTTTTAAACATGATGGAAAGACTGAAGCTGAGAAGAATTCACTTGATGAAGTAATCAGGGAAATTTAGAGGAGAGTTAATAGAATAATCCTCTAAGAACTAAATGAATACTAAAGGCTAATTGATAAGGATGAAAAGTTCAACATAAGGAGTAAAAGACAATAGAGGGCTATAACATTGGTCAAAACTAAAGAACATAATTATTGATCTTTATTTAGCAGCCACCTATGATCCTATTAATCATATTTATGCCTATTTAGCTGATGACATCAATGAATAGCTTGAATATATTGAGAATATAAAGGAAAAAAATCAGAGCAAAGAAAATTGAGTACCTTGTTATTGATCTCAGAAAGGTGACACCATACAAGGTAAAGGATGGAATCATCAAGGAACTTAAAGACTATCACACCTATACTAAAAAAAGATGATCCAAGTTTTTTAACAAATAATTTAGAGTAGACAATAGAGAAATATCAATAAGATCTTTGACAGATATCCAAAGAGAGATAGTTGCTCTTGTTAGATAACTGAGTGTGGGGCTGAATCAATTATGTTTCAATTATCCTAGCGTCCCTTCAAACAATTTTAGTACCAAAAAAACATAATATTCACCATAATAATTCATTTGGTATATTAATTCAACTTCTCAATTGACTCACTCAATCACTTAAGTCCATATTGCTCATTCATTATTCTGTTATAACTTACTGACAACAATAAAACTTATTTATTACTAACCATTGACTTGATTTTTATCGAGTTAAAATTAAATAAAAGCAACATGTAAATCAACTTGCCACATAATAACATTCACAAATTTGACACCAAAATTTTTAGCATGGAAATCTTGTTAAGTGAAAAACCACCTAGAACCAACAACCCAAAATTTTCACTCTTCTAAAGTGAGCTTTATTAGGAGCCAACATTGTTAAAGGTTTATATACAAATTTTTAATGTGACATTATTAGAGGATTTACAACAAAATATCATCTATATGTTATCACTCATTCATCTTGTATAAAGAGTGGCCTAGTCTAAAGGACTTATAAACACCATTAATCAATGTTAGCATATAGTATTTCACATATTCATTGGGTCCACTTAGTTAAGATACTTTTTTTCTATAGTGATTAGAAAGTAGCAATACAAATGATCTATTATGTATAACACTACTTTTCTTCTTCTGATGTCCTTTCTACTCTCTATGTTTATGATCTCTATCCTCTAATCTATTTACTCTATTTTCTTGACTAGTTCAATCATTCTTTCTCTCTTCCTTAAACTCTTCTTAGATCACTTGGCTAAAAATTCAAAAAAAATTGTACTTTTATCTTCTTCCTCCTCATCATTTGATTAGCATTTGACAATCATCATCAGGGACCACATCAATGATATTAGCAACTAAAAAAATTGCTCAACACCTCCTTCAATAATTGTCACTATGCTTCAAAATTATTTCAATTATTGTCTCTTAATCATGATTATTGAGCCCATATTCATACCTAATTTAATGATACCAAACACTTAAAACTATAACTTTCATATAACATTGAGTCCATCATTATCCATCTTCAATCTCCATCATCAATTCTTCCTTGCATTTTCACAGTCATTGACCTTATAAAAAACTTTGACTCATTCCTTTCAACATCTTGAACATTCTTGAATTCCATCAAAAGTCATCCTAAGATTCTAATTTTTAAAAAAAAAAATCTTCCTACTACTACTTGATGAACATAACATTTCACTCAAATATAGCACACGGTCAATACTGAACTTACTTGAGGGTAAAAGCACAAACTTGTGTCACTCTTTACAAAGGAAGAGGCTAATAAAAGTATAATTGTTCACCTTCAAAGACATAAAACTAGTAGTATTATTTTGAATTTGAAAATGAACTAATGAAATGTGTAGAAAAGGATGAAGTTTATAATTATAGTTTTTAATAATTATTTGGTATAAGAATTGATATATTTTCCTAATTTTAAGGACAATATTTTAGTTGCTAAAAAATGCTAAAAATTAGGGGTCTAGTTCCTACCATAAAATTATTTGGAAATAAACTTATTTCCCTTTGATCTTAGATTATGTTATATATAACATATATGTCTAGAATAATCAAAAAAAAAAAATTGGCTTTAGATCTATATTTTATCTTTTATAACAATTCAAATTTCAACTCACCTGAAATCAATAGTTTTCATCTCCCACCACATTTTTCAAAAAAAAAATTTCTAACCAAAAGAAAACTTATACATTTGTAAAGAGGACTCTCCTCTAGAGTGTCATATGATTTTTAATTTTTTTTTATATGATTTCATATTTTTTCTTTCTCAAAATTGACAACTTGTCAAATGTTAAAATATATACTTGTAGAAGTTTTTAATTATAATATACTATATCTAATTAAAACACTATAAACTCTATATGAGAATATTCTTGACTTTGATCTCTATAAAATGGTGCCAATATGTTATTAAAAAAAATTTCAAAAATAGTAAGAGTTATTGAAATGACAATTTTTTGAAATAATTTTATTTCTTTAGTAATTGGATAGAAACTAATATAAAACATGCATTTATAGACATTTCCAATTGAAAAAGTGTGAGACCATATATAATGTTAGAGTAATTAGTTGTTTTCACTTATTAATTAAATCACTTTGATTTAATTAAATAAGTTATCTATTACTCTAGTTTGCTTAAGTTATCTTGTAGGTGCATATAATTAATATTTTATTAATTATATTGTGCAACCTCGCTTTTTTAGGCTTTAGGTTACCCTTTTCAAGTTTCGATCTCCTTTTATAAGGATTGATCTCTTTTTACTTTTCATTATTGAATCCATTGAATAATATTTTTCTTCTTCGTTTGAGTTTTTCAGATCAAACCCTTGCCTCTTCTTGTCGTTTTCTTCTCCGTGACAAGTTTTCTACATGTAGGTTTTCTTAGGCTTTGTGGATTTGTTATGTGCTTTTGCTCAAATCCTACATATAACTTAGCTAGAATGAATTTATCTATAGATCATATGTTTGAACAAAATTGATATTTAGATAAAAATACTCAAATTTAGTGCTTCTAATAAGTCATCTTGAAAGGTGACATGACTTTGTACTAGAATTACCCAAGGAAATACAAAACTTCTAATACTTTGCTAACTGCTTAGTGAACATTGTAGTTACTTGATGAATAAGGTCTTCCTTCTTTAAACCTATCACTCCATTTGGCTTGTGTAGTTGAGCAATACATTACAATATTACATGATTATAAAAAAATCAAACCAACATTAAATTATCACTATCCAACTTATGCAATTTACCATTGAATACAATACTTATCAAATGTATCTTTATCATACTTTATTCAAGTCATTTTCATCAGTAAAGTCTTCTTCATCAATCATATTGATATCACACTCTATTGAGTTAGCATAATGTCTAGCCAACTAAGACTTTGACATCAATGACAACATAACAACGAATATGACTCTTTTATTTACATTCATGAAATCATCAATTATATTATTAGTTGGGGCTAACATTCTCCCCCTTTGGCATTGATGGTAATACATAAGATGTGATTTTACATTACATAAGATAATCAAATGTAAATGCATTGACAATAATACAACTTTTATGCTCTTTGTCTTTATCATTACTTTCTCTATAACTAAGTCTATATCTCCAACAATAATAATCATCTTTAACCCCCTTAAGATAGCTTCACTTTGATTCTTTCAGACTTACTCTCCCTTTGCATAACATTCTTCTAATTCTCTTTTTCTTATTCTCTCTTTGATAATCTTCTCCCCAAGGTATACATCTCCCCCTTTTGATGATTAATTCATTCACTCCCACTTTGATAGAACTTCCTAAGTTTACCATAAGTTGCATTATGAAACTTATAAAACCTTGTAGTTATCCTTGACCTTGCATGTATAGTATACATCAGTCTCATCACAATCTTCTTCATAACTTTAGAAGTATTCCTACAGTGTGGACTCTTGCATCAACTCAGCAAAGATATTTATTTTCATCCATGAACTGATGCAACATGCATATTCACCTAGTGAATTTTGGATAGGGGTAGGACCCCCCATTTTACCTCTTAGATACTCAAAATAATTCTTAGGAAATGGCATCATAAATATGTCTGTAGTCTTCTCTTTATATTTCACATATTTAAGCCTCACTTGTACCTCTCTCTTATACATCTTGTGATCTTTTGCTCGAATTCCCTTAAACTTGTTCCTCCAAGAAATGTTCTCTGATACCAATTGTTAGATAACTAAGAGGGGAGTGAATTAGTTATGTTTAGTTATCAGGTACACTCCCTTAAAACAATTTCAGTACCAAATGAACATCATAATCATCATAAGAATTTGCTCTAGATACTCATTCAACTTCTCAATTAACTTACTCAATTACTTCATATTAACCAAACAACAATAGTAAAACTTAGCTATAACCAAAAATTAAATTAGTTGTTACCAAGTTGTAGTATAAACTTGCAACACAACAACATTGACACATTTGACACCAAAATTTATAATGTAGAAACCCTATTAAGCGAAAAACCACTTGGGACTGTCAACCAAAAAAATTCACTCTTCTAAAGTGAGATCTACTAGGAGTCAATCTTGTTAAATATTTACATACATATTTTTAAGGTAACCTTGATATATGGTTTACAACAAAATATTTTCTAGACCTTATCACTCCTTGATCTTGTCTAAAGAGTGGCTTAGTCTAAAAGACTTATGATCAACACTAATTGATGTTACCATATAGGATTTTACACAGCTTTTAAGTCTTCTTGGTATATTTATTTTCTAGAATGATTAGAAAGTAATAGTACAAATGATCTATTAGGTATAACACTATCTTTCTTGTTCAAATCTCCATTTTGATTTCTCTATTTCTGTTCTCTATACTCGCATCTCTTTAGTCTATTCTCTTAACTGGTTGATTCATTCCTTCTCTCTTCCTTTAACTCTTCTTAGCAACTACCTATATCTAGACAACATCATCAATGACCTCATCAAAGATATCAAAGACCAAAAAACTTTCTCAATTTTTCCATTAATAATCATCTATGTGCTTGCAAACTATTCCAATTATTGTCTAAATTAATCATGATCATCTATCTTAGATTCATACCAAAAAAAATCTTACTACTACTCAGTGAACATAACATTTCACTTAGGTAATATAGCACTCAATCAATAATAATTTTACTCAGATAATACCAAACTTCCAAGTTTCCTTTGCTAACTTCTTGGTGAACGTTGTAGTCACTCGACGAATATTGTCTTCCTTCTTTAACTGTTTTACTCAGTTTGGCTTGTGTAGCTCAAAAAATTATAATATTACATGATTATAAAATAATCAAACCAACATTATATCATCACTATCCAACTCATTTAACTTCTAATTAAATTATCATAGTTATCAACTCTATCTCTATCATACTTTCTTCAAATACTTTTCACCAATCACATCCTCTTCATCAATCATATTGGTATAACACTCTATTGAGTAAGCATAATGTCTATCCAAATAAGACTTTGACATCAATGCCAACATAACAAATGATATGAATCTTTTACATACATTAATAGCATCATCAATTACATTAATAGTTGGGTCTAACAACTCCTACCAATATAAAGGCATCATGGGTCACACACCTTACAAGTGCATAGAGTCAATACAAAGATATATGTGATAGACTATAACCCTTTTTCATTAATGACAAAAACAAGGAGAATGATCATAAGAAACAAGAGGGGGAGAACAAATGGAAGAACCCAAAGAAATAATAAAAGAAGAAGAAGCATAAACACATGGGGGTGATGAGACAAACTACAAGCATAGGTAAAGAAAAAGAAAGGAAGAAAGAGAGAGAACACAAAAACAAGGAAAACTAAAATAATTGATAGGGTGCTAACGAATAGAGGAAAAATCCACCTTACAAGGGAGAAGATAAATAAAGAGAAAAGAGAGAAGGAAGAGGAGATTGCATCGAGGGGGAATCCAAATAGTTTTTTACTAATTCCACACCAATGTAAGAGTCTTTTACAGGTATAGTCAAACAAATAAAGGAGAAAAGGATTGAAGTCAAAGGTTATAATAGAATAATATAAGGATGGTTAAAGGTTTTAGCATCGATGCCAAAGAGTGGTATTGCTCAACTTACAAGTCTCTTTGTTATGATGATTGTATCCTACTAATGATAACACTTAGCATACCAAGGTATTATCATTAATTGGAGAATGATAAATAAAGAAAGATAAGGGATAGTTTTTCTCTTAGATAACTCATTTAAATTTCTTTCTTACCATTTCATCTATTTATAATCGCCTAACCGAGAAAGCTTTAGAAGTAAGCTTTATAAATCCTCTCACAAGGTACCTCCTATAAAGAGTGTTTATAAATCCTCTAACTAGGTAGCCTTTAGAAGATTTTTAAGTCCTCATAGGTTATGAATATTCTTGATAGAATGTGTTCTTAGAAATAATATTTATAGAATTGACCAAGGAAAAATTTTACATGCATTAAAATTCTAGTTGGTATATTACTCCCAATTTGGTTTTCATCCTCTCACAAAGGATTTCCACATACAAAAATCCATGTGTCATTGATTCATGTGTTTTTGTTTGAGATTGCATGGTTTTATAATATTGCATTTATTATTTAGAAAATGGGTGTCAAAGGATATACATTTTAAAGATCACATAACTAGTTTAAATGTTTGTATTGATTCATTGCCACCCCCCATCCCTCTCATTACTAATTTGGACCAATATAAAGATGTATTTTTAAGCCCAAAATAAAAGTTCTTAGCATGGTAAAACATAAATTTTCATTTCCCACTATCCATAACATAATTAGAATATTATCCAATAACCTTCAAACAATCCTTCAAAGATAGGGGCTCAAGGTTAGAAGAATTCACCATATAGACATCCTATTAAAGGACAAATGTTGAATCCTAAATTTTGACTAATTCTAAAAACTCCTAAAAGCCTCCAATATCTAGAATCTTTATCTTCACTCTTGAAGCCCCTCTCAATTGAATTTTTGTATATATAAAATATATTGGAAGTATAAAATACATAAATAATATATTTTATATAGGATCTTAGTGCTCAAATAACCATTGAAGGAAACTATGAGCATCCAAGGAACCAACCCAAAGGGTCCAACACATTTTCCACCAATTAAACTTGTATCATAACCCAAAATGATGGATATTATAATTTTTCAACTCAAACACCATAGTATAATACCAAGACATCAACACATATGCCAAATAAGTTGGTGAAGTCTGAAAATGGCATAGTCTAGTGAGGTTGTAGATGACAAACCTTAGGTGCAAACTTGAAACTATCTAGAAACCAAAATGCAAATGTCATTCTTGTGAAAGATTCCACAACTCACACCTCAAAGGGTGCAAAAGCTAGACTCTAGGTGAAGATGTAATCTTAGAAATTTTAAACAAAATTGATCAAGGAAAAAAATATAAACTAATATGAAATCAATGTACTACTAAAATTCAACTACCTCTACACCCAAGAGTACTAAATACATGCAAATTGAGGCAATAGTCAATCAAGAACATCAACACGTAAATGTAAAACATGAAGTACATAGTTGTACCAATATTAATTCTTGTAACATCAAATATACATGCATACCATCAATTAAATTTTAAAAGAAAAGAATGGTCATGCAAGCTACAAATCCTGTAGCTAGGGGAAGTTCATCCCAATTCACTAATCCCCATTCATCCCAATTCACCGATCCCCAAGAGTTTTATAGTTATAAACACCTCCCAAATATATGAAACTTGTAGGCCCAAACCATCATGCTCATGGATATAGTAACTAGGCCACTAAAAAAAGAAATATATACAAGCAGTGAGTGAAAAATACATACATCAAGCAAATATATAATCTCATATCATAAAACAATGTCCAATACAATATACAAAAGTAGAATGCAATTAGACAGGTAGAATACTCAACATGAGATATAATACTCAAATATAATCAAAGACACTAGTAGTCATAGTATACCAAGGGTACTACTTATTACTATCAAAGGCTCTGTATCAAGACATACAAATGGAATTTCATCACATAGCTTGCAAAGCTTGTATGACATTGAAATACCATTCTATCATCAAGGATATTTTATAGAGCCATATCAATATTTATAGATGGCAAGGTTATAGTGCACCATATCAACATCCTAAAATGATGGCAAGGTACTCCACCATATCAAAATTATCAATAATGGAAATGTGAGGCATACAATATCTACATTTTTGAATAATGACAATGTAATCAATCATAGAAATATCTTATTAACATTTTAAAATCGCATTCATTTATTTAGTTGTCACTTATTAAGTACTCTTCCAAATATTATGGGACCCCTGTGTCTCTTAGCACACCTTGGAGAGCTATCCCAATCCACTAATCATACATTAAAAAAGCCCATTTCCATTAAAAAATGAGGCAAAAACAAAAGACATTAATAAAAATAATAAATAAGATAAAAGCCATAAACAGTCACAATGTTATTAATAAGAAAACATGATAAACTCAATTGGAAAACCCAAGACTTAAGTCACTCAAACCTTAACATAGGAGCATAGATTAACTACATACCTTGATACAGTATCATGATACATCGTATATCCACATATTACATGTGGTTTAAAATGCTAAGCATGGTAGGTGGTAAAGCACAAGAAACAAAACAAGAAGGATGTCTGAACTCCAAAACACTCAAGGAAAATAGTTGAGTGAAAATAAAATAAATGAAAATTAACATAGATCTATCAACTATTATGCCAAGAGAATGGATTCCCATGGAATCCATAATTCATCTTGTTAGAACATGAGGAATGCACAAAACATGCAAAATAAACCAAATACCCAATTTCTGGCAAAATCTTGCAAAGGAAAAATTAATAATTTTAACATTGATGTAGCATTTTTGAATTGAGGTATTAAAAACACAAAATATATTATATACATTATAACACCATGATCCTACTCCTTGTCTAAAGTACTACTAGATCAATATCTCAATCAAATTAAAACATGGCAATAGAAAGATTATGGGTGGTACACAAAATGATGTGATGAATAAAATGCTCAAAAATTACACATAAAATAAATTGATGAAATTAAAGCCCACTATTATAAATCCACCCAAAATCACACTTTTTAAATAAAATATTTGAGCTAGGAACCTCACAAGAATCTGGTAGCATAACATCAGAAAAAGCTTCAAACCCAACATTGGAAAACAATATTTAAACTCACAACCATCCAACTAGGTGGAGGAGAGAAATGCAATTGTATGGAATTCTAGTTCTCATGCCACATAAAAATACAAATTTTCTTTAATAAAAAATATGAAGTGAATAAAAATATATAATGAAGATCCCTGTCTCACTCGATTAGTAAAACCCAAGAAAATGCAGAAATAAATAAAAATTCCACCAAATAGGATGAAATCTTTGGGGAAGTGGAGCAATTTTGGCATAAAACCAACAAACACTTGATGCATAAATATGAGACTTGGATTTTACCTAATATAAAAGGGATCAATTTTGTCAAAGAGGGTTTGGAGCAAAATCACAAAAATTTTATAACATAAAATAAGAAGTGAGAATAAAAATCACTTTTTGGCATTACAAATACATATTTTCAAAAGTGAACTTCAAAATAGAATATTTAAATAAATAAATAATGTATTATATATTTTCTCAAATAAAAAATAAATAAATTCATATTAAATGGAATCCAACTATAGAAAATTAATAGGTATTTAAAATAAAACCATTAAAATCCCCAAAATACGTTAAATCATCATTTAAATAAAATCCTTTTTCTACAACTGCAAAAACTCTAATGCATAGATATTCACTAGTCTATCACAAATGCAATATGAATCTATATTTTCCAATCACATACCAAAGGGATAATATATAATAATCAGATACATTGAACATACATGGATGATATTGTCTCAATATGCAAGGCCAAAACTATTATATCCTTAAGCTACTATTGGGAACATAGGTACACACTCAATTGCTATAATTCAAGATGAATATACCTAGTGCCTATTCAATAAAAATGCAAACACACATATATATACATACATACATACATACATATATACATACATATATACATACATATATATATATATATATATATATATATACATATATATATACATATATATATATATATATATATGTACATTTGTATATATATATGTACATATATATATGTATATGTACATGTATATATGTATATATATGTATGTATATATATATATATATGTTTATATATGTATATATATACACATATATGTATATGTGTATATATATATGTATATATATATACACGTATATGTATATGTGTATATATATACATATCTATACATATATACATATATATGTGTATATATACATGCACATACATATATGTGTGTGTATATATATATATATATATAAGTATGTATATATGTATGTATGTGTGTGTGTGTATACACACACATAAATACATACATTATATATATACATATATATATATATATATATATATATATATATATATATAGCTAAAACACAAATAGGCAAAAATCAAGTAGAATAGTCCTACTATGTAAGTCTTGCAAGTGAGTGACTACATCACTGTTCCCTTTTCATACTAGCACCCATATGAAATCCACACATATAAGGGGTGTAGTACAAAATAATAACTTATAATCATATGATAAATTATTTAAAATAAATCATTTAATAAATTATTTTTCCATTATTCTAAGCATATATCAATAGGAGTAAACAAGTGAAATACCCAACAACATTTATGGCATAGTATATAATCAAAACCCATTAAATTATCATCATTTTAAAATAAAAATACATTAAATAACATCATTATAAAGATATGATAAAAAATTCATTAATTAAATAATCTAACATATAAACCAGCACTACTATAGGAACCAAACTAAGGTGAAGTAATCAATTGCATCATACAGTGAAACCATTCATCACCACATAACAGTACTCATAGGGTAACATATGATACCATCCAAAACTAGATAACTACTAGCATACACCTTAATGAAACCACCATAACACATAATAAATCTCCTAATCCAAATCTCAATCAAAATAACCACAGTCATCTTAGGAAGGACATGAGAAGTGGATGAACCATATAGGGTGCATCTCCCAAGAAAACATAAAATAATCTAGCACAATTAGGAGAATCACCACATCTAAATATCAACTCAACTAAATTTTTAGAAGCCAACATTAGATATCCTTCACAATAGGGATCTTTGATAGTAAATCTCTAGCCCATTCTTCTAATAGGTACTTAAAAATCTCCTTTTAGTCATTTTCTTCCTCAACATAACCACCATTGACCTATTTATGTATTAGGCACAATGAAATCATTGGGTTGTACATGGCATCTAAGATGAAATGGCTCACATTGTGATTTTTTGGTCTAGGATAGAAACCCCCTTCTTCAAAATCTACATCCCATACTTAATGTACCTACAATCTAATTGTTAAGTCTTCCAATCAAGCCACTAAAATATTTAGGAGAATGATAGATCTCTTTAATGGGGACCTCTTCAATAACAACTATCATTAATAGGTTGAGGGGAGGGGGGCCTAAGCGATCAACATTACGTTTAGGGGACTTGGGGAATCACTCTTTAAAGTTTCAAAGTCATGGGAAAGATAATTATAATTAATAAAAGCCTCATCTTCAGCACTCTCTCTTTCCTTTGAATCCTCATAGCTCAATTGCACAACATTTTTCTTCCCTTTTATATCATGTTTAGTAATATTTTTTATCAAATGATAGGGGTATGAGTTTACTCCATTATATAAACCTTGGATTCTACTCAATAAGTGTTAATTTTTTCCTTTTTAATCAACTTGGTCTCCAAGTTAGGGTTTTTGGGCTTGATCTTCTTAGACATGTCAACAACCACAAGAGGAGTATTGATAGAGACCATTAAAACTTTGAGACCCTAATTTTTGAAATATCATATTTTCCTGGCCTAGTAGTAGAAGCAAGGTTGGTTTCAGAAGGACATTGGTTTACCTATGAAGGGGAATGGTTAGTAGATTTTTCCTAAACCAAAATAGCCTTACAGGACATAGGATAAATGGGACTTGTAGAGATAAAAAATAAGACAATGACTAAATAAATAAATAGAAATATTTATTCAAATAATAATGGACAAGGATAATGATTTAATTGAATAATAACATGGTCTTGTGGCTTGGCTTGACAAATGAGAGATTCTTACTATGGAAGACAAGGTCATAAGGTTTAGTCTCCCCCAGCCCACATGGCACTAGAGGATGTGTCCCCAACATCATAAGCCACATTAAAAGTTTACTCGGTGATCAGTAGTTTTAAAAAATATATACTATATAATATATAATTAATTAATAGAGGATTTATGGTATAATTGTTAGATGAATAAAATACTTTTTTAGTTAGGAAAAAATCTACCTTTGTTTACACTTTTTCCCTCTTTGCAATACTATAGAATGTTGTGCATTTATTCAAAGAAGAAAAGCTTAAGGACTTGAAGTATGATTCCCTAACCATGGAAGGATAATGAAGGATAAAAGTAATAATGACACTCTCTTCAAAGGAAATTTAGATTAGGATAATATATGTGTAGTATCAAAAGAAAAGATGGAAGAAGGCTAGAAGAAAATGGATAATGAGATGATAAATTGATGGCTATAGAATTTTTCATAGGTAGAAGGATGCATATGAATGAAAAGAAAGAAATGAATGAATAAAGTGAAATAATAAAAACATTTAATTTGTATATCTCTTAATAATTATTGAGTTTGTTATTGTAAGTACATATAAGTATCAAGATTGATTGAACCAAACAAACTTGATACCATTTGCAAGATAAAAAACACATTAATTAGTATGGAATACCCCAATGTTTACCAAACACATAGTCATCATGTCACTAAAAAAAAATCCACAAATATAAATGAAGTGATCATTCCTCCTCATAACCACTCTACAAAAATATATCCTTGAAAAATATAGAAAAAATGTCACCAAAGATTAGAAAAAAGATAAGTCAAGAATAAGATAAGATTTAGTGACCAAACAAGTAAATAGTCATATGGATCTATTGCCAAAGTTTAAGTGGTATGATACATCAATAACAATTGAGGTATTGTTTTGGTTTCACAATGCACACCCCATTTTGCCTAGAAATGGGGACCCCTAGTATTTTTTTAGCTTTCCTTATTCCTAGTATGGGGTTTGAGTCTTTTTTAGGGTTTTTTCTGGTGTTTTTTCTTAGTTTGACTCTCTATTGGAAAACCCATTTTGTTAGGAACTGAGATTTTAAGGAAAAAGAATCATTCATTTATAGAGAAGGGTGCACTAGCGCACTTAGCACACCTATCACACCCTTCAAGGTGTGCTAGTCTTTTAAATCCACTAGTGGAGAGTACTTCCCTTTGAAAGTGCACACCTACACACATGCGCATGTGCACACTTTCAAAGGTGTGCTCCATCCCAAGCCTATAAAACTTGAGACCCCACCCCCTTTCCTCACTTCATTTCCTTCCTCCATCTTCTAGCAAGCGCACCTTCACACTTTGATAGGTGTTCTCAATCTTAATTTCCTACAACCTACACACACAAAAATGTTAAAAAATAACCAAGGTAAAGGTCTGCAAGGTGTGCACCTTTTTTTGCATTAACAAACAAAACTTTAATAAAACATAAAAACACAAGCTTTCACCTAAGTGAAAGGTGCACACCTATCTAAGGTACACACATGTACACCTTTCAAAAGGAAACACTTCCCCTATGTGTTATAAGGGTGTGCACATAGTGGACCCCACAAGGTGCACTATGTGTGCACACCCTTTCTTTTATGCTTTACAAGTCTTTGCACTATAAGAGCACACATCTAGCATGGCCCACAAGGTGTGCTAGGTGTGCACCCTTAATATTGAAGATATAAAAAGGGGGAAACGTGCACCTAGCACATACTCAAGGTAGGAAAGGTGTGCCAAGTTCTTGTCTTCTAGAGGTGTTTTAAGGGCTTTTAGGTGTTTTTAACAGTTTTTAGGTGTTAGGGTTTCTAGATCATGTTTTCATCTTAATTAAGATTTACTTATATTGATTTTTTCTACCTTCCAGACTAATGAATGTTTTTTTTGGATAGATTAAATGGCTTCCTCCTCATCCTCCCTTGCTACAAAGATGGCTCTAGAACTAGTGGTTTTCAAATTCCAAGGTGTTCCATCGAAGGCATGCTTCTGGGATGCATATTCAGAGATCGAAGACATGGAGCTAGGTCATATTGACTGGAACAGATTCCTAGTCCTATGCAACAAACGAATTGAGAGATCTCCAATGGTATCTAAAATCATCAAATTGGGACTAGTAAATGCAAAATCACATCTATTTTCAGTATAGTCTTCTGAGTTGATTACGACATTGGTAGAAAACTATGATTTAGAGAAGAGAGTTGTAAAAAACATCACTAGAGAGATCATCCTCGATCTAAGGCCTAAGAACATCAACAAAGTGTTCCATATTTTGAGAGTAGATTAGTATATAAGACTGACTTATCATCAAGAAAAAAGGTGGTATAGAGAGCATGAAGAGGAAGCATGAGAAATTATCCAATCCTTATATCTCATTGAAAAGAATCCTCTTGGGAAAAAAGTTGACAAAGTAGATATGATGATAGGTTATATGAAAGATGATATTGGACATTCTATAGTGCTATTAAGTAGAATCATGGGATTACCAATAGTGGGACATTTGAATATATAGATGTTACACTTTATTGAGACCATTAGAATGGTGAAGATGCCAATTGACTGGGCTTCAATTCTTAGTGAGAATTTAGATGAACAACTAGTGGTAGTAAAAAACAATCAAAGGTTCTATATGACATATTATTTGGTGTAATTATTAGTTGCAAGAGCCAAAAATTATCAAAGGTTGTTCAAAAGGGGCAACCTGCAAGATACTAATGCATGGCCTTATGTGGTACATCCTTAGTTGGTGAGGGAAATTTTTTTAGATCATATCAAGGAATAAAAAATAGTGAATGATGCCTTCATTTTTTGCAGTCATCTGGTTCATCAAAGGAGATTATGCAAAAATAATGTTAGAAGAGGTAGCAGCAAATATTGTAGAAATTGGTGCCTACAACATCCAATTTAAGACATTCACCTATTTGAGGGTAGTAGGTACAATTGTAAATCCAAGGAAGATCCCTAGGTAACCATGTGATAGACTCATATTTCTAGAAATTGCATGACAACTCTCATCTACTTATGAGGGAGTAAGGAAGAAACACAAGAAGATCTGGGTATGGCCCATCACTATAGGTCTATTTGGTGTTAAACATAAGCAAGATATCATGACTTTTGAGTTAGAATGAGATCAATATCCTTTGGAGGAATATAACTCTCCTTGTCCCTATTTTGGTAACATTGGTAGAGTTCAATACTTGGCAGGAAGATAGTTCCAACATGAGGATGCCATAGAGGATCATTGGATGAATGCAGTAGATGACTACAAGATTCAAATAAAGGATTATTGTAGGATGACTCTCTATTTGGTAGGTAGTCCCTTGAAAATGAAGGTCCCATTAAATATCATGCCGCAAGATATTGAAGAGGTCTTAAACTTCTTGTACAATCGAGATAAGATAAATGATCAACCTATTATGAATGCAAAGATTGATAGAGAAGAAAACTCAAATATCAATCATAGAGTGAGGCATGTCATCTAGTTAACCAAGGACTAGATCAAGAGACCATTCAAGCTAGATCCAATTCCACAAACCATAGTATTCCAAGCTACAGCCTTCCCAAAAAAAGGTAGAGGAGCAAAGGTGATAGTACCAACATTCACAAATTAGTCTCCAGTAAGGCTGGAAATAGTGCATCAGCTTGATAGAGAAGTTGGATAATATAGGACACAAAAGGGTAAAGGTAAAAGGAAAAGAACTTCCCCTCAACAAGTTAAGCATGAAGAAGAGGCAACTCAAGCACCAGAGCACCAAGGGGTAGAGAATGTAGAAGTCACTCAAACTCAAGATAATCTGCTAGTGCTACTACTAGAACAAGGGAAAGAAGCTAAAGGAGAAGCACATGAAGTGTATCCACCTACTCAAGAGGAAGAAACCTCTCCATTAGCTCCCAAGAAAAGAAATATGAAAACTCCAATTAAAAGGAAAAGGATACAAAAGGTGGTAAGAGAGGTTATTCCTTTTCCATCAATCCTAGAAGTTATTTTAGAAATGGAAGAAGAGGATGATGAAGATGAAGAGGATAACCTTTCCCTAAGTCAAAGGACTCATCTTGCTAGGTCCACTAACATAGAATAGAGAAGAAGCTCCTCTATAACACCACCATCCATTCCTACACAACCTATTTAGGCTATGACTTTGGAGGATGAGTTACAACAATGGATTGATGAGAAAGAGGACCAAGGGTGTGATGTCTTTAATATGTCATATTTTGATTTCATGCCTATAGGCACTAAGTTGGTGGGTGAAAAGATAAGGGATACCCTAACAAATCAACCTCAATAAGAGGATTAGAGTATATTTTTTCCTCAGCCATAAGGACCTTTAAGTGATCCACCATCACCAAATAAAGATTCATTTTGCATGGATAAAGTTTTAGTTAATCCTCTCCCTCTAGTTAATGAAGAATAGGTACATGATGAACATGAAGAAGAGCCACAATAAAGACCCACTGATGAAGTATCATAGGAGGGGAAAGTATATGAGGAATCTCAACAGACTTCTCAAGATATAGAGGTGGTGATAGTGGACTCAATAGAAATAGAGATGCCTGATGTGGGTCTCTCACAAAAGGAGAAGACTCTGAAGAGGAGTGATAAGGGAAAAAGTCTAGTAGTACAACCTCCATCTTCATCTAAAGATGAATCTCTAATGGAATATACTCCAAGATGGTTGAGAAAAGAGGTGATGGTTAGACACAATAGGTAGTTGTATTGTATGGAGGAAGGGGGAATGAAAGAATTAGTTGAAGCCCTTAAGAAACCTGAGACACCTGTTGGTGATGCATGAACATTAGCCTTTGTTATGAGTGATCAGAATAAAGACTTGTGTGCCCATGTTGTTATTCCTCCTCTACATGTAGATATTTAGGATTTGACCCTAAAAGACTATTAGATCAAGGAGGTTTTTCTTGGAAAACCCACTATGGAGACTACCAAATTGATGGTTACTACAAAAACCAAAGAAGTGTTTAAGCACTTAGAACAAGATGAGTCTGAAATGTTAAAGCTCTGAAAGTAGAATGAGATCCAAAGAGGTTATTTGAATGAACTAGTTAAAGTCTATTGGATCCTAAAAATCCCAAGGAGACTTTAGGTGTGGCACTAGATAAGATGGATAAGGAGACAATACAATTAGATCCATTTTTCAAAGCTTTTCAACAATGGTGAGAAATCTTTGAAGAAAAAGGTGTGTAGATTATACAAGGGAATCTTAAAATGCTACACCACATGCAAAGTAATGAAGATAAGTTGGTTGCTATATTGAACTAGTATTTAGGGTTAATGGACGAAGTACATACCTAGAGAAATGACCTTCGATCATTGTATTCAATAAAAGTTCAAAGGTATCAGATGTTGATGGAGGTATATATAGAAAATGAGTTAGATAAAATAGATGATTAGATAGTGAAGATTGTGGATGGCAACAAATTAATGAAAACATTACATGCAGATATTCATAAGCTCAAGGATCAAATCTGAGAGTAGATTTTGGAAGTAGAGAGACATTATAGTGATGCTTGCCTTGACATTTTTGAAGATAAGTCAAAGGATAGACTTATGACTGTGCAAGTAGTTTTAGAATAATTTTGGAAGACTTTTGAAGAAGCTTCTATTGATGAGGATATTAGACATGCATTTAAGACCGAAGAGGCATTGCTAAAATTGGATGTGAAATTGGGAGATTTTGCAAAGACTTGCATAGAGGTGGGAAATTATTGACAAAAGTTGAAAGATAAATATGAAGCTTTGGATTTTCTAGATGTGGACCAAGTGATGGAGATTATAGATAAATTCAGAGAAAACACCTAGACATAGCTCTGATATAAAGAGGAACAAATCCTAGAAGCTAGAATTTTAGTTTTAACACTTGGTTAAATTTTTTATTTTTTGAACTTGTCTCCAAAAGAGCACTTCTCCCAAGGTACACTTCTCCAAATTTGCTCCAAATTTTTTTGAAGAGTTCAAAGGTGCACCAATAGTTAACTACCAGTTCAAAATTTAGAGCTTTCCATACATCAAAAATGCATTCTAACGACAGATTAACTCCTACAAACATCCATAGAAGGTTGAGCTTCTATTTTTGGCATCTCCAGAGACTCCTACATCATCTAATAGGTTTTTTCTTCTTATTTTCCTACGCTTTCTTTGTTTTAAGACATGCAAAGGCTTATGCACCCATTAAATGATATAAACAAGGGAGAGTCCTAATTAGCACTAGTTAGAGAGTCAGTTTGTACATAAATAGATTTTTTTATTAGTTTAGAAGAATATATTTGCATAAAGAGATCTCTCACTCTCAACACAAATTAATGAGAGAATTTATTATAAATTCAAGAATGTAATATGTATTCTAGGCCATTTTTTTGATGCAATAATATATGTTATTGGTGTTCTCATTTAGAGTGTATTTATTCTTTCCTAAGTGTGTTATATTTTGCCAATAGTTTTATTGTGTTATTTTGATTATACAATCTTTTAATTCTGTTGTTTGCCATGTGTTTACAAATTTTGCTAACGTATTTAGTTGGAGAAGAGATCACCATATTGTTCCTAAATAGCTTTTTGTCTTGCATGAGCATACCTTTTGTGGCCTTGTGATCTGATGAAAAGTGAAATATCTTATGGTTACTAAATTTCCATTGATGATTACATCAGTAGAATTGTGGAAGCACTGCTCCTATTTTCATTGGTTACCTACCAATCTTTTTAGATGCTTAACATGAAAATGTGTTGTTTCCATGGCTTATGTCTGTTAGGAATTTACATTTCAAGTCATTTTCTTAAACTTCTTGTTATGTTATCTTTGTCATTTTCTTTTACAAACACTTGGTTAATTTATGAATTCATATAGTTGCATAGTTAAAATTGCATTCATTATCAAAAAAAAACAATTCAAAAATATGTTTCTTTCTGTGTGGTTATTTGGTTTGAGATAGAAAGAAAATTCAACATCTTATCCAAAATTGGTCAAAACTAGCAAAGGCGTCCTTGTGAACACTCACATTTATCTTCTACTGAGTGGATTCTAATAGGTCACAAGATCACCCAAAACCTTGGAGTTGATCCCAGATTAGCTTTTCAAGAGATGAGTTTAAAAGGATTCTTGTAATTCAGCATCGTGCAAAATGATAGCTCAACAAGTATCTAGTTCAAAGTAAAGTCTATCTTTTAAATAAGAAGTGATGAATCATGGTAGCATCTTATGAAGACATTGGATGGTTTGGTAAATATTTTCAATGCTCAATTAGGCAAGTAACTAGATAGATTGTGGTTGCCTTGATAGTTTTTTGGTTGATGTATAATTTTTTATGTTAAATATTTTTATGTAACAATTTGATTATGCTTATTCAAAGTTTAAGAATTTTTTTAGACTATTTATTTGATATTTTTGAATATTTAGATATTATCAAGACTTTATTATTGTTGGATTTTATTTATTTTCAAATAATATATGTTTATTTACTTCTAATGTATGGCAAGTTGAAAAGGCTTGTGATAAAAATGAAAGAATTGATAGGCTAGAAATGAATCAATCAACAATGGAGGAAACTTATGTGATTTTTTTAGCAAAAGTGGGCAAGCCACTAAATATATTTATTAAATAAAGTCTGATTCAAAATCTTGACTAGAAAAGAATTAGCAAGAAAACCTAGAATCATCGCTAAATACAAAAAGATTTAAACATCAATATTTAATGTTTAGAATTTGGAGCTAATGTTTCCTCCAATTACATAATTGAGCATTAAATGACTAAATTTTAAAATTTTAAAAACTAATAACTATTAATAGCCAAGAATCCTCACTCCTCCATTTCTACACTTTTAGACCAATCACACAAAACCAAGGCATCCTTAGCCTGAGAATATCTTCCCCAACCAAAGTTGAGAATGGGAAAAGGTAAGGATTCACATCCTAACCCATGAAAAACATCTCATGTGCAGATAGGTACGACATCAAAATCCATGTTCCATCCCTGCTCTTGAGCATCATATGGCAACTATGGCCATTCCAAGAACTCACCATCTTGGAGGGATCAACATCCATCATGGACACTTGAGTTTGCAATGTGCTTTCCCTACAAGGTAGATAAACCCACAATATGAAGATCGTTTGAACCTTCTTGCAAATCAAGCACCAACTGAGGTGAAAACCTATGACTAGATAGCTACAAGAAATGTTTTTTTGGAAGCTCCAAAAAGCCTAGTAGTGCAAAATTCATATACCTTAAGCACTCTTCAAGTTGGAAACCCATGGCCCTCACAGTAACTTGTAGAGCAGATTTCATGAATTGTGGGTTTTTTTTTTCAAAGGATTTTTGGAGTGGATCAAAAGTTTCCATGAATTCATATTTTTGAAGAAGTTGGGATCATAGAAATAAACCACCCACCAAAGCATGACCCATCCAAAGATCGTAATGATGCATTGCAATTTTTTACTTTTTTTAACCCCGAAATTGTTGGTGAATGACTTTAGCAACAAGTATCTTCAAAAGTAAAGTTGACTATAACAAATCCATGGTGTTGGATAGGAAAATTGACACTAGAATGGAGGGAAAGAGAAGTTGCCTAGAAGAGGGGGACAAAATGCCATCCCCAATGATGTGCCTGATAGCTCACCAAATGGAAGGAGAATGTATATCTAGAAAATTACATCCATGAAAATTTTATCAACATGCAATGGAAGAAAATTCTCATCCATAGATAGTTGGAGCCAAATCCTATAATTTTTTTGGGAAAAATTGTCCTTGAAATGATGAACAGGAATCACATTTAACATAGACCTCCATTGAAGTTGAAATCCTCAGATGAGAAAATTTGTAATGCAATAAATCCCAAAGCTTTGGTAGGTATTAATAAGTCCGGCAATGATAGTGAAAAGCATAAATCTGTGAGAGTAAATTCCATCAATTGGCAACATGTGCAAAGGATTTTAAAGATAAATTTCCATGTGAATATATTTCTTAAGAAGACACTAAATTAACTTCATTACATGTGATCTATATCATGTGTCTCTTGAAATCACATGAAGTACAAATGTGATGTTAATTTCATAGAAAACTTGGTGGCTTTAACTGAATGGAAATGAGCAATGTTAATTACCTATTTAACCAAAGCAATCATGACATATGAACACAGATGAAATATAACTAGTACTAACACTTCACTAAATCTAACTTTATCAATAATTATAGCTGCTCATATTGATCAATGAGTGAGCTTGGATGAAATGTTGAAATCGTGATGCCATCACACCCTAAATTTGAAAGAAAATCACCAACTTTATTTCCCTCTCATAGAGTATGAGAAATACATAAATACTAACACTCGTCTAATAGGTTCAAAATCTAATTCAGGATATATTTGAGCTACCAAGAGTAGGTCTATTTTTTAGTGTAGGCATTAATGATTGCTTGAGAGACACCTTCAATCTATAATTAGTGAAATTTTCCTTTCTTGGCAAGGACTAATCAAACGAATAGAGCATGAGCTTTTGCTAGATTTTTATATGAATTTCAAGGACTATCTTAGGATTGGATAAAAAATTTACCCAAGGTAAGGACCATATACAAAAATGTATGATAATAAAATAGTAAAATGAGTAATGTGTGGTCCAAAGGAGAAAAAAATTGAAGAGACTTTTGTAAACATGTTTTTTATTTTATTCCCTTATTTAATATCAAATATCAATGGGTATGTCTAAATAGAATAAAGCTAGGATATAGATCAAGGGTGATAAGGATTATGGAAGAAATAAATTGATGAGGTAATATATATGTACTAATGAGTGTAGCCAAGATGCAAAAAAAGAAATCATGATGTTTATAGAGATCATTTACCTTGTCAAGATCAAAGGTGGGAAAGGAAATATGAATGTTGATAGGGTAAGTAGTAGATAATAGAGGGTGGAGGATAATTCGATAGCATAGATGAAATTTATCCTCAAGTGTAGATTAAAAGAGGATAATGGGTTACAAGTAATGCCTATTTTCTAATTTTCGATCATGGTACTTTCTCAAGGCACCACAGGAAATGATTTCACCATATAACAAATTATCTCTCTTTACTTTTCTTTTTCTTTTTTATTCTTATGGGTTTCATATTTAATTAAAGATCCAAAACAAAAACAAAATCTAAAATATAAAGAGAATTTCATAAAATTAGAAAAGTCATATAGAAACTAGAACCAAGAAAAAAACTAATCAACATTGTATGAATGGAACACTAGTTTATGAACACATAACAATAAAAGTAAACAAACAAATATACATGAATTCAAGAAATACTTTGTTCTATTTTATTTAATCCTTTAAGATGTCTTATTAAATAGTTTATTCTCATATTTTGAAGCACATGTACAAGAAGGAACCTAAAGGAATGTAGTGTGATGCAAGATAATAAAAATACGAATATTAAAATGGAGATAGAAAGATGATAATGTTGAAATACTTTAGAATAATGGAGAGGAGGAAGTGAATCAGTTATCTAAGGTCCAGATGTATAACTAAAATTTTTCACAACTTAGTGAACCCATAAAACATTTATACTCATGCATGCATCCATAAGATTATGCAATCACTTAAAACTTGTAGGTTATTATCAAACCAACTTGCAAAAATGTAAACATAAAACATAATAGATTCATCAACACACTTGACACAATGATTTACCTGGAAACCCAATTTTGGAAAAACCACCGGTAACATGCTACTCTTTTTTACACTTTTGAAGTGATGCCATGTGAAAGGCCAACCCTATTAAAGGTTACAATACACACTGTTAAATGTGACCTTGTTAAAGGATTTCAATCAACCTATTATGAGTGAGCTTTGTTAGAGGTCTTTAGACCATTCACTTGGAATTTCACCCACTTAAAGGATTTACAAATGATTGTTAAGTCAAACTTAATTCAAAGGATTTACCCTAGACTGATACAATTTTTAGAGAGTAACAATAAGGCTTTGATTTGATAACAACTTACAACTTCACTTATAGATTATAGATCACTATTCAATCCTCCATTCTACTTGGCCTTCATACATTGCAGCTTTGATAGCTTGTTCACCCTTCAAGCATTCATATCCTTAGGCATTCTTGCTTAACATGCCATTTCAAACTCTTCTCTTAGGTCACTTGATGAAGCAAAACCCTTGACTCCTTGTCTTCCTTAGGTTCTCGCACATGAAAACCTTACTTCATGACCATCCATTCCTATAAATAGGAAATTGAGATCTTTTGCCACTCATTCTCCATCGTCCAATTTAGGGTTTGGATGGATTAGTTAGGATACAATGAATCTATCCCAAATTCCATATCTCTTCTAGAAACTTCTCCTAGAATCCTATTTGAATTCACCTAAAAATGGTTTACCTTGAATTCTATGCCTGTAGCTCATCAATCTTATCTTCCACCTAGTTCACATAATCCAAGAAAACAAACTTATTAGCTCAAATCGATTGAATTCATGATCTCTTAAATAATGCATTAACTTAGCATTATCTAGCTTTTGATGCTCGGCACATACTGCATTACTTAGCATCCTCTGTAAAATCACTCAGCATGAACTAAAGTTTATTGGTGCTTGGCATCAACTAAACTTTACTTGGCATCTACAGTTCTGCTTAGCATATACTAGAATAAGCATTTACTCAACTCTAACTAATTTTGTGCTCGACTTGCATTGACTTTTCTTAGCACCTACTATCCACATGGTCAAGCTTGGTAGGTAATCTTTGTGTAACTTGTTCTAAATTTTCTTAGTGTAACTAGCCTTTGTAACCTTAAGTGGATTATCAATACATCATGTTCTCACTGTCTTAACTGATTCTTGTACTACTTTACATAATCATAACTCAACCTTTCCTCTAGGTGTTATTGATACATCTTTTGATCAAATCCTCTTCATCAATCAAATAAGTAAAAGTAATTAAATCTTATAAGCAGTTGTCTTACTAGAAAATAGTAGGTTTGACATTGGTGACAAAAAAATGATTGAAGCATATTAGTCATACTTGTATGTTCTCAAAAATCTCCCTTTACAATATCTATCTTTGATTAGCTTCTTCAATCTATTCTCAACAATCTCCCTCTTTGGCATTGATGGTAAACCAAACTGATCAACCAAATCACCCAAATGGAAAACATCATATTCAACCAAACTAACTAGGTTAAAATAGTAAGATGAAAAAAATACCAATAAGAAAATAATTCTATGTATTGAAATCTCTCCCTCTATCAGCAACTTCCATCTTTAGAATAGATTACAAAACTCTTTCTTATAACTCCCTCTTACTAGGCACATGTTAGGATTTCTCCCTCTTTGTTCTCCTAAACAACAACTGTCTCCTTTAGAAATTCTCTCCCTCTAAGATCAGTAAACCCTCAACAATTACATTGGCTTGATCAGTAATTATCTCCCTCTTTGACAATAATGTCAAAGACTTATGCTAAAAACTTGTCATCTTAACATGCAAATATAAGCCTTTATAGTTTCTTTAGTTTTCTCCCTTTTTTCACCTTGCTTATGATTGATTTAAAGTTTTAGCTCTTTGATTACTTTAGGAAACTCATAAATTAAGATCCCCTACACCAATGTGTAACATATGAACATTAGCTTGTTTGATGCAGGGCACTCCTCTTGTTACTTAGATAGCCTTTGATAGGTGTAGCACCCCTAGTTTATGTATTAAATACTCATGAGCATCCTTAAATAATTCTTTGGTGAAGATATCAGTAATTTTCTCTTTTGTGTTGACATATTTCATCTTCACCTCTTTATCTTGAACTAATTCTCTCAAGTAATGATACTTGATTGCAATGTGCTTAGTCTTTGTGTGCATTACTAGATTCTTTGATATATTGATAGCACTTGTATTATCACAATAAAGTATCACTGGTTATATGATCTTTTCCTTCATACCTTCAAGTAGCTATTTGATCCATACAATATTTGTACAATTTATAGCAGCAGCAACATATTCAACTTCAATAGTAGATTGTGAAGTGCAATTTTGTTTTTTTGCTAGTCCATGTAACTAGTCTCTTGCCTAAGAAAAATACTCCTCCATTGGTGCTCTTTCTATCATCAATGTTTCTATCCCAATCAACATCAGTATAGGCTCTTAATTCAACTTTTTCATTCTTCTTATAGTATAGACCAAACTCTTCTATTCCTTTTAAATATCTCACTATTCTCTTTACAGTCATCAAGTGATTCTCCCTAGGATTAGTAGAGAATCTTGCAACTATCCCTACAAATAATCCAATATCAAGTCTTCTATGTACTACATAATGCAATTTTCCAATTATAGATTTGTACAATGTTTGATTTACCTCAGCTGAATCATCATTCTTTAACAACTTGTGTCATGTCACCATAGGTGTACTTACTAATTTGGAGTCTTCCAATCCAAAAATTCCCAATATTTCCTTGACATAATTTGACTGGGTGATGTATATCCCATATTTCATCTGATATTCTTGCAAACCCACAAAGAATTTGATCTCTCCAAATATATAGACATCTCATATTCTTTCTTTATCTAATTTGTAAAATCTTTAGATAAAGCATCTTGAACTCCAAATATGATATCATTAACAAAAATTTTAGGTAACAAAATACCTTTTCCATTCTCTGTCTTCATGTACAAATTGTTTTCATCATCAATCCTTTCAAATCCAATATTCACAAGATAATTATGAAGTCTCTCATACCATGCTCTTGGTGCTTGTTTCAAACCATATAGAGTTTTGTGTAGTTTACATAGCATGTTCTTGTTGTTAACATCAACAAATCCTTCTACTTGTTCTATGTAAACTTCTTCTTCTAATATGCCATTCAGAAATGTAGATTTAACATTCTTTTGATAAACTTTGAAACCTATGTATGTAGAATATGCAAGTAGAGTTCTTACTCCTTCCAATCTAGCAACAGGAACAAATGTCTCTCCATAGTCAATTCCTTCTTCTTGTGCATATCCCTTACAAACTAATCTTTCTTTGTTTCTTGTGACTTCACCATTTTCATCTAGCTTGTTTCTAAATACCCATTTACTACTGATCACATTTTTGCCTTTTGGTCTAGGAACTAGAGTTCATGTTTTTTTTTCTCAATCTATTCAATCTCTTCTTCCATGGCTTTATTCTAGTCCACATCTTCTAATACCTCTCTTACTGATTTGGGTTTCTTCATACTCAGCAAACATGTATCATCTCTCAATATTTTTCTTGTCATTGGTCTAGCATTTTTGTCTTCAATGATTTGTGTAGCAGGATGATCTCTCTTCACATATTTGGACAATCTTGATTCATCTCTAGTTTCCTCATTTTATCTTTTAGCTTGAGAGTCACTTTGTACATCTCTGCCAAGTAATTCATCATCTCTTTCATGTATACTAATCTCAAAATCATAATGTACTTCAACTATATTTTGTAACTCAGCATCTGAATATAGCTTGATTCCTTAATGCAACTCATCATTCATAATTTGTGACTTGGCAATCATTGAAACTTGCTATTGGTTTGTAGTTTGATTTGTAGCATTTTATTCAATAGGCATACCTTCATAAAAGTATACAAATGATTTGTATTATTTTTTTTCTTTCATAGGCTCATCCTCGTGTACTTCTATATATTCATCAAAATTCACATTTTCACTTTCCACAACTTTTTTAGTGTTAGTATTTAAACACTTATAAGCTTTAATTCTTGCAAAATATCCTACGAATATACCTTAATCACTTTTTGTATCAAGTTTACCATTCCTAATGTCTTTAAGAATGTAACATTTACTTCCAAATACCTTAAAATATTTCACATTGGGTGAGTATCCATACCATAGTTCAAAAGGTGTTGAATGAGTACCTTTCTTGACTTGTACACAGTTCAAGGTATAAACAGCTATACTTATAGCTTCTCTCTAGTATTTCAAAGCAACATTCGTCTCCATCATGAGTGTTCTAGCACAATCCATTATAGATTTGTTCCTTCTTTTAGGTATTCCATTTTGTGGAGGGCTTCTAAGTATAGATGTATGTTGTTTGATTCCTCTATCATTATAGAACATCTCAAACTCATTTGATGTGAATTCTCCTCCTCTATTAGATCTTAAACACTTTAGACTTTTACTTGTTTCCTTCTTAGCTCTTGCTAAGTACCACTTAAATATTTGTAAAACATCAAATTTCTATTTCAAAAACATAATTGTCATCATTCTAGAATAATCATCAACAAACAACATAATGTACTTTATCCCCTTTATAGCTTTTCACATCAATAGGAACACACAATTTAGTATGAACAATCTCTAGTATTGCTTTAGAGGTATAAGCTTTACTCTTAAAACTTGACTTTGTCATTTTGCCTAACTAACATTGTTTGCACATTATATTATCAGGCTTCTTCAACTGAGGAAAACCTCTAACTTTTCTCATGTTATTGATACTGACTAGGTTATCAAAAGTGACATGACATAATATTTTGTGTCATACCCACACATCATCAAATTTTATAACAAGACAAGTAGCATCCTCTAAATCAAGATAGAACAAATTAATCCTAGTTTGATCAGCTTTTCCAATAAATTCCCCATTAGTATCATATATTTTAGCAATCTTATTTTCAGACTCAACCTTACATCCTAAATTATTCAAACTCAAAAGATTATAGTTAAGTCCTTCAACATAGTAAGCATTGTCACATAAATCTTATCTATGATATTGATAGAACCTTTTCCTTTATCAAACATGGTGCATCATTACCAAATCTTACACTATTTCCATCATAATAATTCAAATTAATGAACTTACTTTTATCTCTAGTCATATGATGTCAACACCCACTGTCAATGATCCATCTATCATTCTTGTTCACACAAGTCACAAGGGCAGTTGCCTCATCTTCATCAGATTCATCCTTCATTGCAACATACACCACCTTATCATCAAGTTTATCAAAATCATCCTTTGTTTCCTCTTTAAAAATGTAGCATGACTTTTTGCCTTTATCTCTGTAGTCCTTGCTATCTTCATCTCTTCTACTCTTGTATTTGTCACCTCCTCTATAATTCTTATTTTTTGGACATCTAGCAGCAATACGACCAAGCTCATTACAATTGAAACAAATGATAGGTAATTTACCTTTGAACTTACCTTTACCTTTGTAGAATCTTCTTACTAGTGGTGCTTCAAGCTATTCTACATCCTCCTCATCTATATCACAATCACTAAACACATACTTCTTCTTTTTCTTCTCTTTAGGTTTCTTTAGTTATACCTTGTGTTTGAAAGTGGATTTAATACTTTTAGGTTTGAAATTATCAAAGTTAGAGAGCTCAAAAGAAGTGAGCCTACCTACCAGACCTTCAAGTGATAGATCATTTGTTGGTATACCTCTTAACTCTTAAATTGCATAAACTCAAACAGCATATACAAGTAGTAGTATTCTCAAGACTTTACTTAGCATAGTGGCATCATCTAATTTACCAGTAGCTCCTCTTATTGCATTAACAACTTATTTTATCCTTGCAACATATTGAGCAATATTTTCACCTTCTTCCATTTTCATATCATCAGACTTACCTCTGAGACTTTCAAATTTGTCCCTTAGAACATTTGCATCTCTTCCATAGATAGTGATTAGGACATCCCACATTTTCTTTGCACTGTTAAGACCTCTAATATCATCAAATTTAGTATAGCTTAGGGAAGAGGCAATCTCTAGCATTTCCTAGTTGTGTTCTTTATTCTTTCTCATATCCTCAGTAGGTAGGGCACCAGTAGGATTAACATGCTCAATGATAATGGTAGATTGTGCATGATCTCCAAGTCCCTAAAGGTGTAGCTTAATCAAAATTTTCAATGCAGGAAAGTTATCTCTATTGAGCCTGGGTACTTCTTGTTTTGACATCTTGATCTTTGTGCTTCTAGTGCCTTCAAACTAGTCCTCTTAAGCAGATGGCTCTGATACCAATTGTTGGAATACATTATAATAACTAAGAGGGGGGTGAATCAATTATCCAAGGTCCAGATGTATAACTAAAAAATTTCACAGCTTAGTGAACCCATAAAATATTTATACCCATGCATGCATCCATAAGATTAGGAAATTACTTAAAACTTGTAGGTTACCTTCAAATCAACTTGCAAAAATGTAAACATGAAACATAATAGATTCATCAACACACTTGACACAATGATTTACATGGAAACCTAATTTGGGAAAAACCACTAGCAACATGCTACTCTTTTTCACTCTTTTGAAGTGATGCCCTATGAAAGATCAACCCTATTAAAGGTTACAATACACATTGTTAAATGTGACCCTGTTAAAGGATTTCAATCACCCTATTATGATTGATCCTTATTAGAGGACTTTAGACCATTCACTTGAAATGTCACCTAATTAAAGGATTTACAAATGACTATTAGGTTAACCTTAATCCAAATGCTTTACCCTAGCCTAATACAATTCTTAGAGAGTAATAGTAAGGCTTTGATCTAATAACAACTTACAACTTTTCTTGCAAATTATAGATCACTATTCAGTCCTCCATTTTGCTTGGCCTTCATACATTGCCTCTTTGATAGCTTGTTCACCCTTCAAGCATTCATATCCTTAAGCCTTCTTTCTTAACATGTCATTGCAGACTCTTCTCTTAGGTCACTTTATGAAGCAAAACCCTTGACTCCTTGTCTTCCTGAGGTTCTCACACATGACAACCTTACTTTATGACCAACCATTCCTATAAATAGAAAATTAAGATCATTTTCCACTCATTCTCCATCATCCAATTTAGGGTTTGGATGGATTAGGTAGGATACAATGAATCTATCCCACATTCCATATCTCTTCTAGATAATTCTAAAATCCTCTTTGAATTCACCTAAAGATAGTTTACCTTGAATTCTGTGCCTCGAACTCATCAATCTTATCTTCCACCTAGTTCACATAATCCAAGAAAAAAAATTCATCTCAAATCCATCAAATTCACAATCTTTTAAATAATGCAATAGCTAAGTAGTATCTAGCTTTTGATGCTTGGCATATACTATGTTGCGCGGCATCTTGTGTAAAATCACATGGCATGAACTAAAGTTTATGAGTGCTAGGCATCAACTATACTTTACTTGCCATCTATTGTTATGCTTGGCATACACTAGAATAAGCATTTACTCAACTCCAACTAATTTTCTTCTTAGCTTGCACCAACTTTTCTCACACCTTCTATCCACTCGGTCAAGCTTGGCAGACAAACTTTGTGTAACTTGTTCTTCTAAATTTTCTTAGTGTAACCAGCCTTTGTAACCTTAAGTGGATTATTGATACATCATTTTATCACTATCTTAACTAATTCGTGTGTTGCTTTACATAATTGTAACTCAACCTTTCCTCTAAGTGTTATTGTTACATCTTTTGATCAAATTCTCTTCATCAATCAAATAAATGATAGTGCTGAAATCTTATAAGCAGATATCTTACTAGAAAATAGTAGGTTTGACATCAATAAACAATAATTGAAACATATTAGTCATACTTGTATATTATCAACAATCTCCCTTTACAATCTTCCTCTTTGATTAGCTTCTTCAATCTAATCTCAATAGATAAAGATTTAAAAATAGGCTTATCAAATATTACAAGTATGCTAGACAATAATAGAAGTATGTGTTGAGATTCAAATGAGAGGAGAAATTTTTTTCTTATAGGAATCCTTAATAAAAATTAATGGTAGAGATTAAGAGGTGATAAATATTAACTAAGAGTAGAGAGTATGTAAGGATAATTTATGAAGGATAATTAACAAATTATGACATTAAGAGAAAGGACTTGATTTAGTGGTAGGAAAAATATATTAAATTTTGGTATTACATTAGGAGATTCTTTGGATTTAGATATGTTGGCATATGTGAGGAAAATATACACAAATTAAGAAATGAATGACATTTTTCACATGTCTAAAAATTTATATTGCAATCCATGTGAACAAATTAAAGGAATGGAATTAGACAAAAAATAATGAATATTAATTAAATAAACTAGTATTTTGTGCTCTTTTTTAATTGAATTTTTTTCTCTTTGGTTTATTATTTTACTATTTTATTTTTTGGCCCAAAGCATCATCATTTTTCCTATTAAGATTTTTCAACTATCACAATTAATATGTTTCATCTATGCAATAAATTAACACTGAAATATTTTATGGTAGGAGCATCTAGGCATGAGATATAAGCATTAACTAAAAAAGTGTAACTTCAATTTTCCTTGTAATTTTATTCTATCATGATTTTAGGTTTAATTTTTAGATAGTTTTATAGTTTTTCTTAAGTGTAATTTTTTTAACTTAAAATTGGATGAGTGATAGATATTTTTGAAGTATTTAGAAAACACTAACACTAACCTTTAAAATTTCACAAGATTTGAGGTCCAATAAATTGGATATAACGATTTCTAGTGAGTATGTGCAGGATCATGGTGTGCCAAAAAGTGGCAATCTGAAAAATCTATAGTTCTGAAATATCTCAAACCATTTCAAAATATATTCCAACTTTTTTCCCACTCACCCTAATACTAAATGAAAAAAATTAATATCTTTATAAGGTCTATTATATCTTGTGATACCAAACCTATATGGTCAACTTTAAAAACATCCTAAAAATGTGTTTTTGGCCTATTTTTATGTGATTTTTACTTCAAACATGTAGTTGACGACTTTTTTTCACCAAAATTTGATGAAATGAAAAGGGTTTCTTAAGAATGTTCGTATCTTTCCATAAATGTAAGGTTTTTCAAATTATGAGTTTAGTAAGTGATTATTACTTATTTTCTGATGGAGTTATGTATAAAGTGTTGACTGACACACTACTTGAAAAATAACTATAACTTTCAAATGGTACAACATTTTTTAAATCCAAAAGACGCATCACATTTTATGTTTCTTCTACTATAAGGAAAAAAAAAATTTGAATTTTGCAAAGTTTTGAATTAGTTAAGGTGGTCAGACACGAGATTTTTTTTATTTTAAAAATACTAAAGTCAAAAATTAATTTTTAATTATTTATTTAGAATAAAAATACCCAAAAATATGTGTCACATCTAGGCATGAGTCTACTACTTATACCAATAATATTATTTAAAAATATTATCATTTGATTTTGATTAAGGTGGTTAGACATATGTCTACTTCTTATTTTTGCTCTGAAATTTTTGTAATATTGCATTAAAATTCAAAATTTTGACCAATCAAATTTTATTTTTTTGAGATAAGTCCTAGTAGTTTAGAAACTAGATTCAATTTGCTAGAGATTATTTTCTCTCAAATTTTTGATATAAAGTTAATAACAAGTAGAAAATTGCACATAAAGTTGACATAACCCTGAATTTCTGATTTTGTATTACCACTTAAGAGCATAGTTTGGTTGGCCATGATCCTGCACATACCCTAGTTTTACAAAATAGGGATTCATCATAACACTATTACTAAAAAAGCCATCTTTTTTTTTTAAACACTAGGTTTATAATATCTTGGTTCATCAAAAATCAAATTTACTTAAGAGAACATTCACTAAGGTACTAGGTATGTTCAATTTTTTGTTCTTTTGAAACCCTCTTAGCTTACTAAAATAAAATTTTCACGAACCTTTGATTCATTGAAACATAGTTGTATTCAAGGTTTTTGGTAATTTTCTGAGCTCATGAACTCCCTAGTTCACTAAAAGGTGAAATTACCTAATAAGTTTGTGACTAAAGTGGTTTAACCAAAATAATCTAGCTCTAATTTTTATTACCAATAAAGGAAACTACTTTAAAATTTTAGGGACTATGAACTTTAATTAGGATGGAATATAGAGGTTTCATGAAGCTAAAAACCTCAAACTAGTTGAAACATGGGCCTTCTATGTATGTTTGAAGAGAATAACATGTGAAACATAGGATTTCAATTAATACATGGGATATATTTTTAAATTTGGATGCTTTGAATTTGGATGATAATTGTGGTTTGGATGCTTCTACAAGTTTGTTTATTGTTGGTCAGGATGTAGGCGCCCTATTTAGAAGTTTGGGGGACCTAGATGAGGACTAGGTGCATTGATTCCTCATGAGGTTTCTCTCATCCTCTCTCCATGGTGGATAAATATTTTAGATAGTATTCCTATGTTGGAAGGTTGTCTTTATAAAAAAGAGTCTTTTGTCTCTCAGAAGGAGCATAGCAGAAAGGAATCAATTCCCAATGAATAGTAGGATGTGGTTGACATTCTAAAAAAGTGGTCAGCATTATTTGGGGATCCCAAAGGTAAGAACCCATCCTCATTCTAAGGATCTGATTAGGGTGGTTTGTCATGATGGAGAATATTGTATCTTTTTCCCAGACCACGTCCTAGATCACTTGATAGCATCGATGGTGTTGACTCTAACAAGAAACCTATTGGTCCTCACCAAATATAGAAGCTATTTCTAGCTTTGTGAAAAGAAAATAGAATCTGAAAATTCATGTGAAATAGCATCCCTTCCTATGGTTTTTCCTTCCTTTGAGTTTTCCAATAAATCAAATTATGAATATATTTTTTGTGCAGGCTCATGGATGTTTCAAAAGATGGCTCTTTCCTTCTAGAAATAGTTTCCCAATTGGAATTATAATGACTCCTTCTCCTAAGATGTTCTAGTTTAGGTTAGGTTTCTAGGCCTTCCTCTAGATTTTTGGAACTTGGATGTCCTAAAAGTGTTGAGAAGTTGCTTTGAGGAACTCCTTTCAATTGACCTGAGAACTTCAACTAAATATAGACTTCTCTATGATAGGGTATGTGTGGACATAGGGAGATAGGCAAATCTTCCCATGGTTATTGAAAGTAGCTAAAAGAAAGGGATTTTAAAGTAAGAAGTGGAGCTTGAATCCCTCCCCTTCTAAGGTTTTATTTGTAACAAAACTAGTCATTGGGGTAAAAAATATCCTAAGAAGAAGAAGGAAGTGGCACAATGGGGATACCCTCCTTCTTCAACTACACCCTCCTCTATTCCCTTTATTAAAAAGAGGATATTAATACTCTGGTACAATTCTAGATGTAGGTGAGAAGTATTATTCCCTCCTAGCCTATAGATCTAATAGCCGATTGAGATGGTTTCTCTAATTTTGCATCTGGTCACTGGAAAACTGGATCCATTGGCTCTTTCTCTTCAAGAACTAGATTTGCTGGTTCCTTTGGTTGAGAAGCCTTTCACTGAGATTGGGACTTTGAAAGGTTAAAGGGTTGAGGAAGTTTTGATAGAAGATCTTGAAGAAGGAGAGGTCAGGAAGATTAGTGTTGTTGTCAGGTCTAGTTTCTTCATTAAAGGGCTGAATGGGCTGGTTACAATTTATTTTTCAAAGGGGTTAGAGAAGAAATCCACATATTTCCCACAGCCTCTACCTTTGTTCATTCTCAAAACCTAGTTTATTTCTATCTCAAAGAAAAGCTTGGAAATAGAAAATGGAGGTCTAAGTCAATATGTAGAAGTCAATAGGAGGAAGAAGAAATTCTCAACCTCTAATGAGCTCTTCAGTATAGTCTCTAAGACACAGTAAAAACCTCATGTGGGAGGGAAAAGGTTTGACTTGGGAAGGAAGACCAATAAAGAAACTAGAGAAATGATCATCTAGGAGAGTACTCAATGTTCTAAATGAAGATTATGTCTTGGAATATAAGAGCTTTAAATACTCCCCAAAAGAATAACATTATAAGAAATGTGGTTTTAGATCATAAACCAAATGTCCTTCTGGTTCAATAAAAAAAGATGGCACCTAAGAGAAAAAGTGGAACTGCTCTATTTTTTCAAAAATGGTAAAGTGTTGGGATGTAGTTCCCAAGGAATGTCTAGAGGCTCATAGTTTTCTTTTGGAATGAGGCTATTATTCAAGATAAGTTGATCTTATCTAAGAATAACCTTTTATGTATTCATTTTTTCCATATTAGGAATAAATTCTTGTGGAGCCTCTCCAATGTTTGTACCCCTAACAAAAGTGTAGGTAGATTGGGTTTTTGGGAGAGATTGGCTTCCTTTAGAGACTTTGTTCCCACAAAAAATTGAATCATTCTAGGGGAATTCAATACTTCTCTAAGAGATTTAGAGAAGGTCAAATATATTTTGACCCAAATCCATTTAGAGTGTAGGATGGATCTAATGAGATTCATTGATTTGCAAACCCTAGTGGATGTGGATCTTCAAGGGATGAACTTTTATGTGGTCTAACCACTAAATGGGGGTTGACCTAATTCAAGTTAAGTTCAATAGGAATCTTCTCTCTATTGACTAGTTAAACTTGTTTTATTTCTCCCTAGTGGCCCTTCCTAAAATAGGTTTAGATCATTTTCCTATTTGTCTAGTAATGGAACCTTCAACTATTAAAATAAATTCCCCTTGTTAGGTTTGAAAAAATGTGATTAGAACATCTTTATTTATGAGGTAAAATCTAGGAGTGGTGGGATATCTAGTTAGATGGATCTACTATGTTCAATATGGCAAAAAAACTGAGTTTTACTAACGATAAGGGGAAAGTTTGGAAGAAAGAGGTGTTTGGGGATATTTTCTAACAAATAAATGATATAAAATTGGAGATAGATGTAATTCAAAAGACTATTCAAGATTAGGGTATTTTCAAGGATTGAGGGATAAAGAAAAGGTTACCTTGTCAAAATATGAAATTAATACTAAAGAGTAGTATTTTTTGACACAGAGATCTAGAGAATTGTGCCTGAACTTAGGGGATAGAAATTTGAGATTATTTCATATTATTGCATTGAAACACAACACGACCAATAAAATCTCTAAAATTATTTCCAACTCTAGAGTGATAATGTTAGATAAAGATATCTCAGAAGAGTTTATAGAATTTTTCTCAACCCTCCTTTCTAAATATAACTCTTTTTCTTTGCATGACCTAGAAAATTGAATGGGGTCTATTACTAAAATATTGAAAGAGGAGTGGAACAAACCTCTGGTGGCTATCTCATCTATGGTGGAAATTAAGGAAGTGATATTCTCTCTTGAAGGGGATAAGTCTTTGGGACCAAATGGGTTCTGATGTTCTTTTTCTAGGTTTACTAGGATGTTGTGGGGCCGAATCTTTACATTGATTTATAGGAATTATTTGGATCAAGAAAAATTCTAAAGGAAATTAATTCCACTTCCATTTCCTTAATCCCAAAAAAAATTGGGGCTTCATCTATAAATGATTTTAGACCTATCAACTTGTGTAACTCACTGTATAAAGCTTTCTCTAAAGTGTTGACTTTGTACCTTTTGATCTTTCTCCCCTGACTCATTTCACCATAGAAAAATCACTTTCTGCCAAGTCATCAAATTCTAGATTCTATTGTTGAAGTCCATGAAGTTATCCACTCTACATAAATTTCTAAAACGCAAGGTTTCCTCCTGAAACTGGGTCTATCCATGGCATATGACTAAGTGGAGTAGAATTTCATTCTCAAAACTCCTTAATTCATTTTCTTTCTATGATTTCTTTATCCAACTTTTTTTTCAACTTATTTGGACCTCCTCAATTGCAATTTTTGCAAATGGTTCTTCTTCCTAATTTTTAAAGCCTACTAGGGGTTTAAGGGAGGGGGACCCCATTTCTCTGATCCCATTTTCTCTAATCACTAAATCTCTTGGCTACCTTTGGAAAGAAAGAGTCACTTTAGGATTGCTTAAGGGCCTGAAACATTCTTTGGAGGATATTGTGTGCTATCATGAGTAGTTTCTTGATGACATGATGATAATGGAGGAATCAACTATAAAAGAGGCTAATTAGAGTAAAAAAACTCCTCCATTCCTATACTTTGGCCTCGCTTCAACTAACTAATTGGGAAAAAAGATTTATCTTCTTCATAAATATATTGATTTTAAACATATAGAAGAATAGCTAGGATCATGGATTACCAGATTGGGACCTTGCATGTGACCTATCTTGGTCTACATCTTGGAACTAAACCCCCCACTTCCTTCGAGGCTTTCCTAGTGGATAGATTTCAAAGAAAATTGGCTAGATGAAAATTTTCTCTTCTTAGCCAAGCTAGAAAATTGTAATTGATAAAGTATACTCTTCAAAGTCCTCCAATTTATCCTTAAGTTTGTTCAAAATTTTGGAAAATTTTCAATAATCTATAGAAAAAATCTTTAAAAACTTTCTTTGGTCGAGGGTGGAAGAAAAGAAAATATTAGCTCTTATGGCCTAGGACCTAGTTTGTTGGCCAAAACAAAGTGGGAGTCTAGGTCTTTGGTCTATAAAACACATGAATCTTACTCTTATGGCTAATAAAATTTGGGGGATTTTTGACAAAAAAAAAGATTGAAATAGTATATGGGGGAGTAAATACTTAAAAGATGTCCCTTTTTTGCATAATTTTATCAATAATCATGGAAGGATGTTAGGCTCTTCCTTCTTGATGGGTTAGTAGCAAGCTAAATTGACTGAAAATCTTAAAGCCAGCTCAAAGTTGGGCGATGGATAGAGAATTGAATTATTGAAAGGTTGTTGGCTTTTGGATAAACCTTTGTCTTTTGTTGTGGATAAAAATCAACTGATAGAGTGATGTACTCAGCTTCTAGGTGCTGAGGTAGCTAACTACTGGAGAGATGGACAGTGCATGAGAGTTCATGATATTAACCCTATTCTAAACTCTATTCAAGTCAATCTCAATAGCCCTATTATTTGGTTAGATAACATATGATTCTTTGATTTGAGATGGAGCTTCCTCATGGGTCTTCTCTATTTCTTTTGAAGGTCACATTATGCATGATACTTATAGTCTACTTCCTATCTAGGCTTCAGTTTGGAACAACAATCTTGTTTCCAAAATTAACACTTTTTAGTAGATAGCCTTGAGGGATAAAATTATGACTCTGGACAACCTTAGTAAAAGAGGTACATGTTTTCCTAGAAAAAAATTTCTTTGTGTAGCCTAGGAAGAATCAATTAACCACATCTTTATTGCTTTCCCATTTTCTTGGAATACTTGGATGGAAATATTTAGGGCTTGGAACTTGATCTCAAAAATGCTAGAGAATATATTATATCTTTGGACTTTGTGGAAGGATTTTAAAGGGAGCATTGAAAAAACCCATTGGATTCTTTGTTCCTTGCATCATATGGTTCCTCTAGAAGGAAAGGAATATAGGGTCTTCATGGATAAATTTCAACCCTTCCAAATTTTGGGTAATCATATTAAGGATAGTGTAACAAAGAAATTCAATATAATGTACAAAGAAAAGGTGGATTTTGACATTGTATGTAACCTTAAGTGAAAAAATGATCATGAAGATGAGTTAAAAGAAGAAAGGAAAATATGCAAGATGGGACACTACTCCTCCAAGCTAGATCAAAATGAACTTTGATGGTGATGCTAAGGAAAATACTAGCCCAGCTAGGTGTAGTGCTATTATTAGGGATGAATAGAGTAACATGGTTAGAGTCATGGCTATTTTCTAGATATACAAACTAACCATGTAGTGAAATCGATGGGCCTTCTCCATAGGATCAAGATAGAAAGAAATATAAAAACTAAGGGAATATGGATAGAAGGTGATTTCCTTAATATTATAAATTTCCTTTCTAAAGGAGTGATCCCTTTGTGGATGATCAAAAATATAATGAAGGAAGCTAAAATCCTTCTTATTCATTTTGAGAAAGTGTATGTTTCTCACTTATTTAGAGAAGCAAATAATTAAGGTAGTTGAATCATTTTCTAATGTAGTGGTAACTAAGAGTGTCACCTAATTTGGAGTTATGAGGAAAATGTTAATTATGAAAATAAAGTTCCTATTAACTAGGAAAATATATTTAGAAAAAATGGAAACATTTTATTTAATTCAGTACAAGAAAAAATATTTTTAGGAAATGAATCGTAATAATTTTGAGAAATACTTGAGCTAGAGTTGTACAGTAATAATTAAGTCACACATTTTATGGTTTGTTTTAGCATTCTCTATTATTCAATAAGTTTCATGTCAAGTTTCATATTCTATGAATTTTTCTAAGACTCCACCTCTGTAAATTGTGAGAATGGGTGGCAAGGTGATGAAAAAGAAACCTCACAACTATGAGAAATGGAGAAAGGGAAAAGAGGTTTGGAAAAATTTGGAAGAGGAAGGCTTACATCTTATATGGAAAGAATAAAACCTATGAAAGCGTAAGTTATTGATAGGTTCATTAATCGCAGGAACAATGGTGAGGTCAATCTTCAAGGGAGGAAGTTAAAGCTTGACATTGTTGTAATGGTGGAAATAATAGGCCTTAGTGCCAAAGGTAAGCTCTTCTTTTGGGATTGCAAGTACTGATAATTGGTTGTGAATAAGTTCCCTAAAGAAACTAATGGTCAACTTATTGAAAAGGAGGGTGGTATTTTTGTTATGTCTTCTATTAAGTTGCTATGGTGATGTTTTTGTACTATGGTGATGGAGTATATTGTTAGAGTAAAAGATTTATTATCTTTTACTTACTCTTAATATTTCTCTTTAGAGCTTAATTTTTGTCTCATTATAAGTTTGACATTTAGTAATTATTTTCAATTATTAAATGTCTCTTTATCTCTTTAGGGCTACTTTAGGGTTTCCCTTTTGAAAATGGTTAGTCTCCTTTTATAAGGATTGATCCCCTTTTATTTTGTAATACTTTTGATTCATTTTTTCCCTTTCCTGAATATATTTTTCACCTTGAGTGTCACTCTTCTCTTCTTTGCTTAATTCTTCCTTATAACAAGTTATTTGCTTGCAAGTGATCATTGTGGCTTCTGTGAAGCTAGGTTTTACATCATTTGTACACCATCTTCTACATATATTTCCCTAGATGGAAGATATGAAGGGTCCCATACCTACCATTGTGTGTCATTAAGTCACTTTAGATATAATAAAAATATATGATTCCCTTTTTACCTATTATGCTCATTGTCTCTCAATATCAATGCATTGAATTCTAACCCTAAAAACCCTATAATGCATGAGGGATTGATGAGGTTGGTTCATAGATATGTGAAATAATTATTTTTTCACCGACTCTCGATGAAAATTAATGAGAAAAGTGTTAAAATTTCCACCACAGGGGGAAAAATAGGGAAGGGGAAAATATTTTTTGGGGAATTAGAGCTTGAAACCCCTAGGTCTATAAAAAAAGTTGAAAACTAAGATCAATGTAGAACAGGTTTTGAATAATGAGGAAAAAAGTGACTCTAAAGATGAGATAAAGGAGAAAGTGGGTCAACGAAAAGTAGAGATGGAAATAGACATTTTTGGAGAAAGAAAAATATTTTAAATCAGTTGAAAGAATGTCCAAAGGTGGCATAGAGTCTCCTACTCACCGGGCTTAGTGCAAAATGAAATTATTTCCTCGATGGATAAAGAAAAAGATGCCCAGATAAACCATGAAGAGACAAGAACCCCTACTACTACTACTAAGAAAAAATTTAAGGAGTCTCAAAAGAACAATGTGGATGAGGAAGAACCTAGGCATGTTGTTAAGTTGGTAGACTATGATGAGTTGATAGACCATGATGTATATATTTCCCTTACTAAAGTTGAGAGGAAGGGTATAGAGTGTCATTCTGACAAAAAGGATAAATATTTTTGGGAAGAGAAAGAAATGAGGAAGGTGAGAATCCTTATGCTACAAGTTGTTGATGATGATGAGCTTAATATTAAACTTATTTATGATGACATTAGATATTTTCTTGTTGATCCTCACCATAAGGTGTTGGAAACTGCAAAAGCTATCTCTGTGTATTCTCCTAGGATGTATAAATGGACCTTTAAATCTATCAAGTTTTTCAACCTAAACTATGGGGTTTTACAAGGGAGAAATTAGGAGATAGAAAATAAGAAAGAAGGGAGTGGAAAGAAGAAGAGTGTCTCTTGGCAATAGGGGTTTTATGAGGTTATTGAAGAACTATAGAAGAAGAATATAGACAAAATGGAAAAGGCCACCAAGGATATGTCTACAAAATTCCAAAAAATGTTGGACTCTTTTGTTGATTGTCTAAATGGGAGGTGAAACTAGTGCTAGATATGGAGGAACCTAATAAGGATGAGGTGGAGGCTAGACCTAGAAAATGTACTTGCTCCAACACTAAAAGAAAATAGAAGAAGGAGTTCCATATGGATCAACATGATATCAAGTAATTCATAGAGAAGATTAAAGATATTCAAGAGGAGCTGAAAGAAAAGGTTGAAGCTTTAGCCTACTTTGCTTGTCTTTTTTGTTTTCTTTTTCTGGTCTTGTCTGCTCTAGTTTGTCTTTTAGTTAGTTCTTTGTAGATGCTAGTTTTAGTGTTGTATTTAGCTAGGTATTGCTAGAATTGGTTGTGGGTGATTCTACTTATTAGAATATAGTTTTGTTTAAGGACTTAATGCTCATTTTGTTTCTATAAAACAATTGGGGTTTTTGGTCCCTTTTAAAAAACATTTTTTTATCCTTAACAAAATATAATAGAAGTCGTATTTATTGGGAAAAATCCAAAAAAATATTACTAAAGCCACTCTATTGAAAATATGCAGGAGATGTAAATTGAAAGAAAGGTGTTTTTTATTTTTATTTTTATTTATTGTGTAACTAATATATGAATTATTTAAGTTCCAAAAGAATTGTAATATTGTAGCTAACATTCAAAAAAGGGTATTTTGAATTATAATATTGTAGGTGACATTCAACAAAGGGGACTTTCACCAATAAAGAAAGATAAGAGTTAGAGTTGAGAGGAATGAATAATGACATGATATCAATATTGAGTAATGTAGAGATATTGGTCCTATTATAGTGGTGGATAGGAGGGAGGTGTTTGTTTAAAATAAATGTAAAAGGATAGAGGAATTATTGCTATAGTAAAGGTTATGCAAATATAGGGTGGAAAAATGTGGCCAAGAGGAAGGTCAGTTTTATAGTTTGTAAATGAAGGATGTTTCTTGAAACATATTAGAATGGAATATTTTTATTTTTTATTTTTTAGTTGATTATTAAATTATTTTCATGATGGAGTAGTGTGAGAATAGTCCCCTTATGAATGTACCAAGTGGATTTAGAGTATGTTTCTTGTTTGAAGGATTGAGCTCGTGAAGCTAGTACTTGAGATGAGGACTACAAAGGAATTGTGTAGTCCAATGTTATAAGTTGCATGAGATTTCTAAAGAGATGTGTGTGTGTGTGTGTGTGTGTGTGTGTGTGTGTGTGTGTGTGTGTGTGTGTGTGTGTGTGTGTGTGTGTGTGTTGGATACCCTCTAAAATTAATAAAAACATCATATATGAAGTGTTATGGTATCCTCCATAGTGGAAGTGGGTAGAGGAAGTAAATAGGGGGAATCTTCTACGGTTCTTATTGGGTAGAGGGTAGGTGATTGTATGCTATAACTATTTCTATGGATCTTGTAACTTTCTCCATGGGTCTTCCAACAAATGTTAAAGCTAAGTTTAAGTTGTAGAGTTGTTGTGCTAAAATAGAGTGGGTAGAGGATACATGTTCCAAGAACCTTGTTAGTAAGAATTTGGAAAAATAATTAAAATTTATTATATTCCTAAGGAAGATCATAAGGTTGGTTATGAGAAATCATTTAATTATTTTAATTCTTATTCGAAGAAGTGTAGAACTTGTTTAGAGATTTGAAAGAGACCAAAATAACAATGTAAGGAAGAAAAGAAAAAGATAAATAAAAATGAATTTAATATTAATTTATTATTTCTACTTTTTATTATTATTACTATATCATTTCTTCTTCATTTTATAAAACATGGTGGAGCCATTACTCGTTAAAAAGCCAAATCTTTTGAAGGGAAGTCAAACAAAACTTGTAACACATCCAAATGACTGATCTGATTTTCTCAATACAGCGTCCCTAATTTGAATATAAAAATGCTAATAATCTTGTAATACAAAATGCAAGGTCAATTATCACATCTAACAAAATAAATTCAGTTTGTCGTTTTTTTCCTTTGCTTCTCTTCATGTTCATTGATGTTTTTAGCTCCTCCTCGTCTTCATTAATCATTTGAGCTCCTCTTCGTCTTCATTAATCAATTTAGCTTCTCTTCGTGTTCGTTGATGTTTGTATTATACAAGATTCGGAACTCTTTAAAATTCTGTACATACATTAATTGAAAACAAATCAAATTTTGATGTCAAATAATTTTGATAATTCCATTATCAAAAGAGAAACGGCACAATTGGCATTAGTGGGCGTGATCATGCATTCTTACACATCATTTCACACGGTGAAAAACGCACCCAGGATGACTGAAGAGTTTTTCCCTTGCTGGAGCATTTGCCAGGAGTAGAGAACATATATATTAGGCTGGCGATAATATTCTATTCAATCTATACTAAATCTTTTTCATTTTTTATTCACATATTAAGTAATGTATAGGTTTATAATTTTAATATTGTAGATCTCATCATTACTTTAAAACTATTCCATTACAATTGGCAAACATGATTTGGGTTTTGTACTAGTTTGCTTTCAATCAAATGCGCTCTCGAATAAATGCCCGTCGACAATGACTACAAGCACTGCATGACTTCCCCACAATCCACTCATTGAGTCATGGAATTCACACGCAGCAATCTAATAATAGTGCATTTTATCACAACAAATTAAATGGGCGAAGCCTTGGTTCTTCAATAATTTACTCACAAAAGTAAGTTATAATCAAATGAGTCCTATTTTGTTTGCTACAATCAAATGAACAAAGATCTTAGGGTTAAAATGAAATGATACGTCCAATAAAAAGATTTGAAAGTGCGAGCAAAGGATATAAATTTCCTAATAATAATGTCAAAATTTATAAATAGTAAAGCAACATAATAATCTAACGTTAATGGCAACCCTAAAGTTTGAATCCTTGAAATATTTCTATAATTCTACATAAAGTATAATTTTGAATACCAACATTGGTTTCTAAAGTGAAGCCCCTACTTGTGATAGGTAAAATCTTAGGTCATTATCAAAGTTTGAGTGGACATCCTTGTATTTGTATGATTATAATATAAAGTTTTAGTGGACATCCTATCATTTGCATGATTACAGTTTAATAAATTATGACTTGAACAATATAATAGATGTAAATACAACATTTCTAATCTACAATATTCAAACTAATCTAGATTCAATATTTATCCTTTAAATAACTAGTTCTAGATTTTGTCATGCTAATTTATTTCAAACCTCTAAGTATTGCAAGTACACAAGATAAACATCAAAATTTGCAATCTGTGACTTGATATATCATAAAATATTTTCATAGCAATATTAAAATATTCCACCCTCTCCATTTATCGTCTAGTCATTCCACTCAATATTTTCATGATAAATAAATAATTTTCAACTCTCTTTTTTATAACTTTATACAAACGAAGGAAATCTCTATGAAGAATGTATTTAAGGATGCGTTATGTATGTAAGGGATGTCTATAGAGAAGTTAATATTGAACATCAACATGATATATGGGACCATTTATTTTTCACAAAAGTATTTTTTTGTTGGGTATAACTAATTAGTGGAAATGGGCATTTGATGTGTCACTCTATTTAGGCTACAATCATCTAATTTTTATAGCTATATGAATGCAACTAATAACTTTATTTCTTATAAACTAAGGCATAAAAGATTACGTTACATCAGAAAAAGGAACCTAAACCCTTATTAATAAAAACATGGACTACTACATTTGTCTAGTTGGTTGACTTTGATTTTCATGAAAATCATGTGTAGTAAAATAATAGAGAATTATTTAAGCCCAGTAGCATTGGTGTCTATCTCCTATAAATACATCCCTAAATATTCACACATGGGTACTAAGAACACTAATCCAAGTATTTTGGTCTATTTGAAATTTGGAACTTCTTGTCATTGTCTTCTCTACTAATCTATCATTTCCTTGTTATTATGTATGATCCTAAAAACATAAAAATGGGGTAGAATAATTTTATTGTACAAAGGATTTCCTAACCCAAACCTCATATTGGTGTTCTTGGCTTCACAACAACTAATGGTTGTGTAAAAGAGAATTTTTCCTAGGTAGGATGGAGGGAACGTAATAATGAAAATGCTAAAATAAAGTTATTAAATACCTAAGGTATTAAGCCCTTTCATGGAGTGCATAAAGGTGGTGATACAATTCTCAGAATCAAATTCGAAATAATTTTAATGCAATACCACGAAATTAAAACATGGAAATATAAAATCATAATTCAATGTTGAATAATGCAGTATGTTACTCCTTGTATGCTCTTAATTAAATTAATCTATAGGATGATTTATATTATCTAATATAAAAATGTATAAATGATAGAAAATATACTTTATAGAGATCACTAGGTATTTTGAAAAAATAAAGCATAGAAGTATTAGATATAATAATTGAAACTATTTTTAAAATTATGAAGGTTGATACTTGCAATGAAAATTTTGAGAAATATTAGTGGGACTATGGAGCTACATGCACTTTGGTCCCACCAGAATATGCTTTCTAAAAGTGTAGCACAATCTTGGAGTTTGTGATATTAGCCCTAGTCTTAGTTTTGGCATTTGATCATATAGTTAAGTTATATTATAAATATTAAATCATAAAGTAGAAAAGGGTCAAATGGGCTTAGAATATCTAAAGTACACTAAAGTAGGTGCCAAATAAAATGTGATAGTAAAATGATAGAATTCATAACCCTAGATATATATCTCAAGAGCATACAAGAGGAAAATATCTTGATCAAATAAAATAACTAATATAATTCATTTAATTCTTTCCTTAGAATTGGGAAACATTTCATAATGGATCAAGAGTTCAAGAATTCATTAGGTCTCTCTTATTAGAAATAATAACCAAGTAGTCATGCAATGTATATTTTATTCACCCAAAAATGAGGATGGGTATGAATCATTTATATATAGGATAATTATTCTAAATAGGTATCAAGTTAGTAAAAGTTTACAAATATTTTTTGGTTTATATAAATAAAGCATAGATGGCCATGAAATAAAAGGCTCAAATGAGCTTATATCTACATAGATTATTGGATCTTATTAAATGCTTCCAAGTAATAAAGTTTAAATTTATGCATGATGATTTTAATATGATAGAGGATTTTAAGCCTTTATAAAGATTTAATGAGTAATATTCTAGGTATAATATAAAAATAAGCTCATTCTCTCATATGGATCTTTAAATCATGCTCTATTTTTATTAGGTAGTATCATTGATATGTTTGACAAACCTACAATAAAAATTTTCTATTAGATAAATAAATTTCCTTTTTCCTAATTTATATTATGGTAAAGGACCTTTGGATTATATATTCATTCATTTTATTAGTATAAAATGCAATCATGTCACCTTCACAACATCAATACAACTATATTAGTTTTAGATAGTTCTGAAGGGGATTCTTCCTCCTCCAATGGTGATTTCGATGATGAAGATGATAATTCTTCAATTTTTGTAGGCTGGGGACTAATTTTGGCCTTTGGAAAGCTCTTTATTTCATTATATGGAGATTTTGGTGGCCCTTGGTAGCGTTTTGAGCCTAGTTTTTGGAAGGCACTCTTTGTATTTGATAGAAGGATCTTTTCTTTTGTCTCCCTATCTGTAAGGTTTTTTCTTCCCCTTGGCTTGTGGAGTCTTGATGGTCTAGTTTTATTTAGGTCTCTTCTTTTGATGACAACACAACCCACATTCTTGACAATACTTCGATGCTCTATTTTTTTAATGGAGGATTGTGTCTAGGTTGAGATTAGGGTTTTGTGGGCCAAATTTCTCTGATGTATTTTGAATTTTAATCTCTTATATTTCGTCTAAAAAAAATTATCTTATTTCTTTTATGGGGGATCCCCATTTTTTCACATTTCTATGTTATATTTTGTGGGTCCATACAAGGCTTTCCTCTTGGTATCACTTTCCCCATTATCTATGGAGTTTGTATCTATGTGGTGATGGAGGTCTTCTTGGATCCTTCCTCATCTTCCAAACTTCCTTCTAAGGTGGAAGTTCCTTTTGAGGTGGAGGCACATCCTATGAAGGTGGATTTTTTCTCATTGTTGGATGTGGTCATTAGTTTTTTGGGGTTCCACTCATTCTTTGTTTGGAGGTTTGCAAGTTGGATTTTTTTTTAGCAATATCTTTTGGCCATATCACTAGCCTAAAATGACTTTCATTGAGATAAGTTTTTGATGTTATTATTTAATATCTATAGAATATCAATTTAGAGAGCTAATGAATTATAATATCATCTTTAAATTTGATTTTTTACTTTGCATGCATGTTTGTGAGGACTAATATACTTTGAAACATGTGTTACTTTAGAGTTTACATGCACTCTAAATTATAGACAATAGGAAATGGTGAAGTTACAATATATTTTTGGTTTAAGGTAATTTACTAATATGGTTATTTAGATGAAAGAATAAGATCCCTAGATTGATCTATGCATCCTAGAATAATCCCAATTATTTATGATATTACAATGAATATCCCTAAATTATTTTATTGAGGGAGGTTTGGGAACTTAGATTATGTCCATTCATTGAAAAACATTAGGGTTTTTGTGAGTGTGTGTGAGAGTTATGCTAAAAATATATAAATGACTAAGACTAGTAGAAAGTGAAGGATATATAAAGAAATTATAAGAACAAATAGAAAATAGAGAAAAGAGATACATAGCCATCTATGATTAGATTTTATAGTTGATTGTATCAAACCAATTTGTAGACTTTGTGGTTGATGACTATAAATATTTGGGAGATAATAAAACATAGGATCAATAGAATTTATATACATGTCTCCTATTACTTTAGGCTAAATTGGAAATGTAGGGATGTTAGTTGAATGTGTTTTAGGATTTTCACATGTTCAAAATTGAAGAGTCTATCTTTTTTTTTTCTTAATTATATTTATACTAGAGTTGGATATGTACTTGTACACATAAAATTTGGAAAAACTTTATATTTTATAGAAGCTTTCCTAAGGAAAACTCTATTTTGGTGTTCCATATCCATAATAGAAATGATAAAAAGGGTTGTGTCCCCTCAAGGATAAATTCTTAATAATATAAAAAGCTCTAAATTTGAAATTTTACTTTAGGTATAAGACCTTGAGGATATATCTATATAAAAGCTTGATATATAATTCTCTTAAAGTTATAGAAAGGGTAAGTTCATGATATGGTGATAGAAATAAACAAGACATATGTGAAATAATATTTAGAGTGTAGCTTTTCATAATGAGAGTGGAGACACATAGTTATTGTAGTTCCTTATTCTATATTTTGATAGTCCATTTTTTGCATAGTATCTATGATTGTTATAATGGTTAAAATATCTCTTTTTATACATATCAAAATTTCAATTTTAGGTGTAAGCTAACAAATAAAAATAAAATGATATTATTGAGATCATATCACCAAAGGAGAAGATTGATGCTCATAACACTCCAAATTTTAGCCCATTTTGATGGGACCAATGTAATAGGTTCCTAAGTCTACCCAACATGTGCTAGAAATGAGCATTAGAGTTCTAAACATAGGATCTTGTCTCAAATTTCATCTTTGACATATTTTGAGTTGTAGTATCATCGATAATTTTTTCTAGTATACCATAGAGCATAACTTATCTTAAATTGAAGTATGATAATGGATACAAAATCAAGTGCCAAATAAAGCGTAAAATTATTTTTGATAGAGGAGGTAAGAAGAGGGCCCTGAACCTAAAGTTAAAAATACAAAAAGGAATAGCCCAGGGCCATTATAGCCAAAAAGACCATAACCAACATACAAGTTACTCCCCAAAATAATTAAAAATAAAAAAGATCTACGAATACCACTAATACCAATCACAAGAGAAGCAATTAAACTAATTGAAGATTGCATCAAACTAAAATCCAAAAGAAAATTTTGTAACCACATAAATCTATCCAAAATATATGAATCGATTAATTTTCTACCAATAACATAGTTGTAACAACTTAAAGTCTTAATACTCCACAAGTTCTTAGCAACCAAAAACTTAGAGGTTATAAAGTAGCATAAGTTCATAAAAACATGAAGCATTTTAAACTAAATACTAATAGAAGTCTTAAACGCCTCTACACAAGAAGAACTAGAAACTTAAGTAGAAAGAGAGATTAAAATTTTTAAATGGCATTCCAATCCTTGATCATCTGGGCAAGCTCTCCTTGCCAATTCATGATGTTTCTATCCTCTTGTATCCTTTCCTTCTGCTTACCAATTGGTCCCACCTCCTTATTTTTTTGCATCTTTCTCTTTCCCATGACCAGCCCTAGTATAATTCTTTCTATAATCTCAATCTAGATATGGCAGATACTTTCAACAAAGACACCCATCTCAATGTTTTTTATTTCATCTTTGTGTAGTTTGTCTAGAGAATAAATTTTAGCTTGAACAGCTTCCATTGTACTATGAAGGTTGTCCTCTAGTTCTTTAACCATTAAAAGAATGGATTCCTTTTCCATGTTCCTTTCCAAATCTTCCTCATTGTAATCTTTATCGTCCTAATTTTTCTCCTTGGCCTTAGTAGGACCATACTCATCATTCTAATTATTGGCTACCCCTCCTAGGTTGAATACATATCCTCATCCTCTCCATCATAGCTAACCTCCTCTTCCTTTATTTAATTTGCATAATATGTGTCCTCATTTTCATTTTCATCCTCTACCTCACTCTCAACCTTGATAAACTTAAATTATTCCATACCCTCAGGAATGTCCTTCTTGTCATCCTTTTGTCAATTTTATTTCTTTTTCTTTCTAATTCTTTTTTATCTCCTTTCAAAAGAGATAACATCTTGTTCGCCACCTTTCCCCATGATATTCCTGTCCTTTCTCACATCATCCTCAGAATCATGGTTATCAACATCTACAATGTCTTTATTTTTCTTACTCTATTTTGGGGTGGGCTTTGTTTCTTTATGGGGAATTTTTCCTCTTAGATGGGGTTTCAAGTAGCATGGCTTCTTCAAGGGATTTTTTTGGGCCAAAAGCAAATAGAAGATGGTCCTTAGTGGATTTTTTCTAGGTCCTAGGGTTAGAGCTCTCTTTGGTAGGGCTCCAACAAAGGCAAGGTTTATTTCTTCAATTTTCACAGAAGAGTTGGTCTTAATCCCCTATTTCCATTTCCCATGGATGAGACTTCTACTAAAATTATGATGATGTTCAAACACATGATGATATTAAAAAAAAAATTAATGTTGATAAAGCATGAAATTGTTAGGATAAACAGTTTAAATAGAAACATATATAACACACTTTTTCCTAATTTTTCCTTATTTATTTTCTCGTACTCCCCATAATTTCACTCATTATTATATTTATGTGTTTCCATTTATTTGTATCACCTATCAACATGTTAATGGTGATTTAAAAGTAATCTTGCACAACACAAATACAACTCAAAGTTTAAATTTGAAAAGATATGTGACCAACACTTACTGACTAGGATCCATCTTAGTCCATACTTTGGAAATGATTCAATATATCATATTAGAATATAAGCACAATCACTTGAGATTTGATTTATTATTATAATAAAAATTAGGAGAATCAATTGGAATATTTCAAATTGGAGCATCAAATAGATTACAATCTAAATTTGTTACATGCTTAACTCTATTCTTCTAATATTTATCATTGTCATAAAATTGATCCAATCAAGAGGATTAGGTTGGGAGAATATTATCCTTACAATATCATGATCCACCCAAGTTTTAAATACACTCATCCATAATAGAAAACATGGAATATATATCTAGAAAAACAAATAGCTTACATTTTTTCATAACCATTGACTTAAAAACTATGCACCAAAGGTCAAATCCAGATAGTATTAAATCGACCCATAGAAAATTGACTTGCATCCATTGTCTATTCTATATGGAATCCATCATTGCATGAATATTAGTATCTCTTCTTATATTTATAAAATTTTGGAATACACACTTATATCAAAATTATCTTTCTTTCTACAAGTAAATAGTTGAATTCCTTACATTTAGTTCTTATTATTAAATATTCAATATTTCTTGACAACTAGAAATTCATTATTTTCATTTATATGTATTATGAATTGCTAAAGAAATCAATTTAATAAGTTCTAAGGAGTTGAGTCTAATTGGTTAAAAGATTATATTTTCAATATAGAAACTCAAGCTCAAATCTCTAAATAAATATTTTATTTTATTTTAATGAAAAAGTGACATAGCACTTATATAATATATTTATTAATAAACTAGTTCAAGGACTCATCAGAGAAAGAACTAGCAAGAAAACTCTGAATCATTGCCAAAGTACAAAAGTGTTAAAAGCTAATATGTCATACCGGGCATACCTACAACAAAATAAAGTTTCTCTGCACTAAGAAAGAGTTCCAAAAATATGATATATTTCAATAATCAACAATGATCAAGGTCCAATTATGCCAATGAACCTCTCCTTCTGAAAGATTTAACTAAAATCAAGAGAGCATTGAACCTTTTGTCTAATTGGAGCATTTGTGAACCAAAAAATACCATCCAAATCAACTTTTGGGAGATGAACCATGAAGGCCAACTCTATACTTTCCATCTTTAGCAAAAATATGAATCCTCATGCACAAAGAATGTGCAAACTAATAGTCATGAGTCAATAAATTATAGTACTAGTTTCTATTAAGCTTCATTCATCTTCTTTGTGTCCCAAATATGGCACTCTGTTAAGCATGGGAGTTTCAAAAAAATAACCTTTAAATGGAAAGATTCAAATATGGAGCCTTCACAACAAAGATTAGCTAGACAATCAACTAGTTTATTGCCCTCCCTCAAAGTATGAGAGAGACAAGTAGCTTGAAAAGAATCAATTAAATCCTAGCATTGTTGAAGGATACAGGCTAGTTTCCAGGTATGAGAAGATCATGAGAGACAAGAGTTTATAATTACCTAAGAATCACCTTCAATATGGATGGTGGAAAAATTACATCTCTTTGCCAAAATTAGACCTGTCAATAGGGCTTGAGCTTCTGCAAGGTTGTTAGTACCAACTGGTAAAACATTTTCTTTGATTGCAACTACTTCACCTTGCCAATTCCTAATACAAGCACCCAATCCTAACTTACCAGGGTTCCCACGAGAGCAACCATCAAAATTTAACTTTAGAAAATTTCTAGAGGGGGAAGACCATTTTACATGAAGTCGATCAAATTGATGATTAGAATTCTAGTTTGTAAAGAAACCTAGAGGTAACTTAATTTGTTTCCATAGTTTTAGAAGAAGATAATCCCAAGCAGATACTGAAATATTATTCATACAATTGAATATATTTGCATTTACTCTTTCTGAAATTGCATTCTCAATCCCATCTAGAATAGATTCTAGATTTGATTTTTCATTACGAAAAATGATCTTATTATGTTCCCACTAGATGGCCCACACCACAACAACTGGGATGCACTTCCAAATACTAGCAAATAGAGATCTTGAGAATAGAACTGGCCAAGATTGAAATAGGTCCCAAAGACTATTTGGTAGATGTAAAGACATTTGAAGCTTGTTCAACACAAAAACCCAACACTAATAAGCAAAGAGACACTGGAGAAGGAGGTGATATGTAGATTCTAGCTCCTTGTTGCATAATTTGCAAATAAAAGATTCAACAATACCTAGCCTAGACAACCATTCGCTGGTGAGTATTTTTTTGCTAAAGGCTAGCTAAGCAAAACATCTAGCCTTGGGCAACACAATGGAGTTCCAACAAAAGGAAAAAGCTCTACACTTCCTACTTGAATTATATGTTTTTCGTAGACCATAATAACCTTCCTTTATTGAATAATCACCACCTTTGGTTGGGGCCCATATAACTATATCTTCCCTATTAGAAAGAAAAACAATTCTTTCAGCAAGAGAATCCCTCAAGGAAAGGAGACTTGGCTGACTAAGAAGATGTGTTGGAGGTTCTTTCCAAAGAACCCTTCTTGAATGAATTTTAGTAGCCAAAACATAGTCCCAAAAAGAGGAGCCCCAGTCACCTTTTAGGACATGGCATGCTTCATCTAACTTTTCTTGTCTACATAGAGGGGGAAATCCATTCCATGAGTCCTCCCAAAAATTTACTTTCTCTCCACTGTGAATTTCCCAAGTAACATAATTACAAAAAATATCCTTTGAAGACATCATAAAGTTACATATGGCTGAACCTAAAGGAGGATTAGACACAGTAAAAATTCTGGAAGGACTTGGAGAATCTAAATATTTTTCTTGCATGATTGAACACCATTTTGCATGAGATTTTGTATACATTTGCCACACAAGCTTGCCCCCAAAAGCCTTATTTCTAGTAGCAATATCATGCAAACCCACACCCCTAGATGCCTTGTCATGAGACATTTCAAGCAAAGAAACAAGAGGAAACTTCGTTTTATCCAACAAAATTTCTTTCCATATAAAGTCTCTGATAATCTTTTGAATTTGCAAGATTATAGAAGAGGGAGCATTAAGAATTGACAAGTAATAGTTTGGGATAGCTATTACGACAACTTTAACTAGAAAAATATGGCCTGACAAAGATAACCATCTAGCTTTCCAAGTAGAGATCCTAGCCCTAATTCAGTCAATGATAGGAAGCAAAAAAGTTGTCTTGTTTGTTCCCATAAAAAAAGGAATTCCAAGATAAACGGATGGGAGATGATCCACCGGGAAACCCAAAGTTGAAGAAATCCTTTGAGCTACTACATCATTAGTGTTGAATGAAAATTTTGGATTTGTTGGCATTGATTCTCTAACCAAAAACTTTTGAATATAGGTCCAAGGCATATTTAATATGGTTAGCTTCATTTACATTTGACGTACCAAAAAGAAGAGTATCATCAGCAAATAGGGAATGGGTAACTATGATAGATGTACAAGGAATCAAAATTCCTTGTCATAAGCCCAATTGTGAAGATCTATTGATGAATCTATTGAAAGCATCAACCATAAGAATAAATAAAATTAGAGATAGTGGATCACCCTAATGAATCCCTTGAGAAGAGGGGAAACAACCAATTGATTCTCCATTAATAATGACTAAAAACTAGGCACCAAAAATACAATTTTTGATCCATCTACACCACTTATTTGAAAAACCAAATTTGGAAATAAATTTAAAGAGGAATGACCATCTAACCCTATCATAGGCCTTCATCATGTCAAGCTTGATCACAAAACTAGACAACTAATGAGAATTGATAGAATGAAGAGTCTCTTGTGCAACAACAGCGCCTTCCCATGTTTCTCTTCCTAGCGCAAAACCACCTTGATCTAAAGAAATGATATGAGGAATAAATTTCTGCAACCTCATGTATATAGCTTTAGTAATCAATTTATAAATCATGTTGCATAAAGAGATAGGCTTAAAGTTAGCAAAAGAGGCTATCAATTTATAAATCTCTAAATAAATATTAAAGATATCTAGAATCTTGATATATGGCTATGTAACTATGTAAACAACAATACAAAGTGGAGGAAACTTAACTATGATATCTGCAGGGACAAACTATGGCTTTAATATTAAGGACAATTGATAAGATTGTGAACTAGCTTGTCTTGCATTTAAATATCAATCTGGGGTCGTAGACTGATGAAAGGTATAGTGACTATCTACGCATTGGATGAAGATAGCATGCCAAGTGAGGATGGATGTAGCTAGAACACACAAAAAGAAACCTACAACAAACAAAAATAAAATTGGCAATAGGAACTATCACTTCCTGGTGATAGGAGCTAAACTCACAGCTCTTAAAAAATAAACTATTCTAAAAACTAAAAAGCATGAAAGTTTAATCTATAACTTAAAATTGCAGTAAATAAACAAGAAAGCACACAAATCTAAATTCACAATTAAATCTAAAATAAATACATTAATCAATGGTTAATTATCTACAATAACATAAACACATAAACTAATATAATGATTCTAGTTATAGAATTAAAATAATAACATGCAAAAATAAAAACACACATTAAATCTAAAACAAATATGAATCAATAATAACTATTTACAATTACATAAAATAAAATATATAAACTAATATAATAATTCTATTATGAAATTAAATAAAAATTAAAATAAGTAAAAACACACATCTAATCTAAAATGAATCACCAACCATCCCAAGAAGTGGATCATATCTCCTTAGTATGCCTAGTGATGGAGTACAAATTACTTTTTGCTTTGGTACAATTAGAATAATGGTGTTCTATTCATGCATAAATAATATAGTTTATGTATAATTTTTCTATAGGAAAATCTATGTACAAAAACTTATATTTTAATTTTATATCTCTCCTTCTTCCTTACATACAAAGTGTTGTATACATATAATCTCAAGTAAATAAAAAATATTGTCAAAATTAGACAATTTGTTGAGATATACGACCAACAAATACTTACAGCCATAAATCACATATTGAAAACAAACATTTGTATACCATCCAATGAGAAAGTATTTTTTCTTGTCTTTATATGGTTGATTATATATTAAAAATGTGTATGTTATAACAATAGAAAAAATAGGTAATGTCTAGCTACCAATCCTCCTCCTTACGTGGTGGATCTCCATAAAATATGAAATGATCCATTATAATAGCAAATGAAATTGGAACATTTCAATTAACTATTAAATGAGACATGGTTTTCCTTCCACATAGCTGAAAATGTAAGATCCAAAGGTAGAAATATAATAATGAGTCATGCAACCTCATAAATAGTTGTTTTTATATGAATTAACTCTTTTTCATGCTACAACAGGAAGTTTTACAAAGTTCTAGACTATAATAGGAAGATCTGCAAAATTATAGATTGCAAAAGGAAGATCTGCACCCATGAATCAGAATGTTGCAAGCTATATATGCCATGACATAAATAATTTTGATTAGTAAAAATAATAAATAAATAATTTCCATAATTTAATCCCAAAACTATATTAACTACTAATTATATATATTTAACCATATGTACCAAAATGTGGTAAAATTCGATAAAATAGAACAAAAATAAAGTTTGGGAATGAGTATGAAGGTATTTAAAATGGATTAAAAGATGGTATAAAATGGGTCATAATTGACTATCATCATTCCGCCCAACTTAGCATATATTGTATGTCCTTGTGAAATCAATAATGATCAAGAGGCCCTTGGTTTGAACTAGAAGAACTTTGGAATGTACATCCTAGGCTTAGTTCATTACCTTTAGCTATGATAGCTCATGCATGAGAATATTTGAATTTTTTTGTACTCTTCTTATAACAAGCTTTAATGCTTCATTTTTTCAAAATTAATTTTGCCAATATGCTACCTCCTACAATTTTTCATAGCATCATATTTCATATGCCTATATATAGGAGGTGTCATGAGTAATTTATCTCACTATGCACAACATAACCTAGAATAGGTGAAATGATTAGCAAGGGTGAAATAATAGGGTTTGTGCAAGATAAAATGAAAAATATAAGGATGTAATAATGGATTCAAAGATGGAATGATGAAGGGTAGAGTAGAATAATGGGTGAAAAGATATGTAATAAGCATGGTATACCTCCTCCCAACTTAAAGTGTTGACTCTCCTTAGGAAACTATGAGAGGAAAGGTAGGGATGTTGTACATATGATCAATATGATAAGAAATATTAATAAAGTTAAAAGATAAAACAATGAAATGTAAAATTGATTATTTTACCAACATGCATGTCCATGGATGCCAAGTTCTAGAAGCCAAAAGGTCATTGCAATGATGAAGCTTGAACAAAGAAGGAACCAAAGACTGCACCAAGAACTATAATACCAAAAAATGTCTCTAACTAGCATGAAACACAAAATAGTAGACCACCAGAAGGAACCAAAAACACTAACTAGAAGGACAGTAGCATAAACCACCAATAGGAAGCAATATAGAATGCAACGGAGGGAGTTGGATCCATTTTCCATAGCACCTTGACTGAATGTGTAGCACAAACTGTAGGTGATCAAAATCATGGTGACCACACAACAAAGAAACATTAGATGCGAGAAACAGTCAGAGAGAAAGAACCAAAGATGAAACTAAGTGACTTTGAAAAATGGTTTTCTCAACCCATTTATTGCATTTTTTCATTATATTTTTTCTCTCATTTTTTTTCATTTTTTATTTTTTAAAATTTTGATACAGCAAGTGACCACTGGCAAGCCAGTTTTCACCACTAAGAATTTATTTTTCCATTAACATCCACTAAAAATTAGTTTTCAAATATTAACCATCCAAAAATGTCCAAATGTTTTCATTGTTGGATCTTTAATTACTTTTTTATTTTCTTATTTTTCCTTTTTTGAATAACTACATAGAGTGACCAAAGGAAAAAAAAATCCATCCATGGATGACAAAGAGTGATGTCATCAAAAACCTAATTTCTTTCCATGTCCTAACAAAAATGCACCATTGAAAGAGGATTGCATGATGAGTTAGAAATGATGATCAAGGATAACTTGAGTATGATAACCACTTTCCCACAAAACCAATCTAATCCATGTATCTTATGCCACTAAATCTAGAAGCTTTGTCTAGAACTTTGGAACATACACTAGCATGCTTGGAAATAATAATTACTCATAATGATGATAATCCACAAAAGACATATTTCTCTAGATGGCATCCACATGAAGCTATGCTCTTTTATCTTTGTCAGAATAAGAGTGGAAAACCAATTATGCTCACCAATGTATTCATAAAACTAGAGGCAAATAGAGACACATTTGCAAGAAGGCATGTGATGATCTGTAATACACCTAAGATCCTTATGTATGTCTTAAAGTTGTCTCTGAATGTGTAGCTCTATTTAATAGTACTAAAATATTTAGGATTCTCATAGACCAAGTCACCAACCACTGTGCTCCATATAGATTGGAAAAAGCCAAGATAGAGCATTACTTAACACTCAGACAAAGAAACATTACCAATTGATATCATCTCACCCCATTAAGGGACCTATAACCACATTCTCAAGACCAAGCATACCAAGTATAGTGCAAAAATATCACCATTCAATAACTCTATTATTTCATTTTTGAATGATAGGTAGAGTTATTTAAAAAAAATGATAAAATGAATGAATAAATTGTCATTTATATAAAATATTAATTTTGATCAATACAATAACACATACCTTGAATGGTTGAGATCTCACATGTGGAGGTTTAGTAGAAGGTCCAATAAAACAATTGATGGAGGTTTATTATAAATCAGCCAAGAACATAAAAATTGGATTGATTTCCTACCAACTTAACCTTATGCTACAAGGTCATGAGAGCATTAGGATAGTCTAAAGAATGAAATAAAGAAAGCACATTTAAGAATTTCTTAAGTTTTAGTCAGTTTCAAGAATTCTATAGATTTTTCCTTAATGTCACATTACAAAAGAACATGCATTCGAATCATCCAAGGAATCAAGAAATTGATCTAGCATTTTTTATCAATGAATGATCATCTTAAGATGTATAAGAACCAAGCATGAGAAATATAGATATTATTACCTTGATTCTTGTTAAATGAATAAATCATCCATATGTAACATATTTTACTTTTTCATTAAAGCATTCAAATCCTTATAGTTCCCTTTAATTAGTTGGACCCAAATCAATAGTGTGTGAGGAATACACATTTTCATTATAGGCCTTCCAAGATCTTGATGTTTGACTATTAAAACATCTTTATGAATAGATCTTGTAAGATATTATTTGGTATTACACACAGCACTTGGATGCTTAAGGTATGTAGTAGATCACGTTTTAGTGTATTATTAATCCCAACACACATAGATATCTTTTCAATGATGAAATCATAATGGTTTGTTTCCTTATGTAGGTAAAATATCTCAAAATTTTGTGATTTGCATAGATAAGAAGAACTAAATTGATAGGTGATAATTTGATCAATATGTTCCTCTAGTTCTTTTAAACAAAAATCACATTCTTTATCCATATTACCAATTTCATGCACATTAATAGAATGTAAAAAGGATCATCAAAATATCATCCTTATATGCAATTGGAACCACCTATTTATGTGATGTTTTATTATGAGTCATGAATTCTATTGGTAGATATGTGGGAGTGGATTGTGGATTAAATGAATGGAACAAATATAATTTAATGTGTTGTATTGGATATATAGAGTATGTGAATATGAGTAGGATGAGAATAATCGATATGGTAGAATAGAAGATGGATATATAGGTTGTTTTGAGCATGCATGATTATTTTTATTGTGCATACCAGGTGAAAAATTATGTTTTGAAGAAACATGTTGTCTTTGTAATGCAAAAGAGTGATGATTCATACCTTAATCTTCTTGTGTAATGTCCCCATTTTTAAATAATATTTAATAATTGATAATAGAAATAAATTAATTAACATATACCAATAATAAGATAAAATTATATTATTTAATAATATAATAATAGATAATAAAATATTATTTATATAATAACCAATATACAAAAATAGGTAATATATAAATATAATAATGTGTAATATACGGTACACTAAATCAATATATGATTTGTTACTATTTAGAATAAATAAATAAAATATTATTAAAATGATGAAATAATAATTCTAAATATTCTTATTAATATTTAAATTAACTTAATATGATAATAATAAGAATACAAATATAAACAGAATACTATAATTTATCAAACTATATTAGTATGCTTTCTAATAATATTTTTCTACCCTTTTGAGAAGAGACATATCTCTTCATATTTCTCCCAGTATTAAAGGAGATTAGACTTTAACAGAGTTGTCATACCCTACAGAATGACTTGATAAAGGATATACAATTGAAATGATTAAGTTAATGACCATATGCACCACAATTCAACAAGTGATGACACAAGATAATCCCTAGATTCGACATCTAGGCATAAAGCTTATGGTCAACATCTAATTGCTGATAACAGAGGGAGAATTAGTAGTACAGATTAAAAAGGGAAAAGAATAGAGGAGTGCATATGAGTACATATGGAAAGAAGAGATAAACAGTGAGAAGAAGTAGGCACCATGGGCATGTCTAAATCCAGCACAATGATCAGAAGATATAGTGGAGGCTATTTAGATAATTGTTCCTCCTGTCCACCAATGACACTGGGGAATTCTATGTTATATTTATACTATAGAGCATGTGAGTTTGAGAATTTATAACCAGTGATGATGACATCCTAGTCACCTGGCAACACAAGTCTCAAACCAGAAAATACTAATGTTCTTATCCAATGGCTCTGACTTCAATTTATTTCCCACAACAATGTTAGACCAAGGAACTATCATGACATGCTAAATTTCTTCTACATCCCATGAGGCAGGAGAAAGGTGGCTTACTCATATTATTATCTAAGGCCATCTGGAAGGATGTGCTTAGGCACAATCCATTATCCCACAACAAGGAAGGAATATCAAATGAAACCACTACAAATTACCCCTATGGCATAGAGAATAGAACCACTCCAAAATCCACCAAAGTAGTTGTTTGAACACTCAAGACAAAGGTTGGATGACAATTGTACAAAATCCACAACAAGGCTCAAGATGATCCACGCTAGGGAATAACAAATAACCCATGTCTAGAATCCTAAAACAATGCCAAAGGAAACAAATTAATCCATAACAAGAGGTAGAATAAGGCAAGTCTCTTAATCTTAGTTTTACCAAAAGATATGATTAGGAATTAATGTGATTATCTTAGATGAAATAGTATGAAAAGACACAACATTAGATGGAAAGAGATGTGGAATATATGTAAGGTAGATTTAAATCATTTTGGGAAGGGACATTGAATATTCCTATTTCTTATTTCATCATTACCTCAGTCACCCTCATCGAGCAGTAGCCTTCTTAGAGCAATTGTGACATATATTAGAAGATATAAATCTAGAATAGCACCAAGAGACATTGCCATTATAATGAGCACATCAGACATGTGTTCACCTTATAGTGGAAGGTTTGATCTAACCAAAACCACATCATTGAATCCTTAATGAGAACCAAAATTATTGTTACATCACTCTAGGCTACATGGAAGAGATCCACTGCTTAATTCACAGAGCTATATTAGAGATACCAAGATAAATTGTATAACATCAAAGTGATTTTTATGCCTCCAATTTATAGTAGTTCAATAGGATAGTTGACTAAGTTGAAAGATTATCATTACTATACAAGTAGTATCATCAATATAAGTCTTTTAAAGCATTTGGATGATGTAGTTGTTTTATAAATAAAAAAATTATGGCAAAAAGGATACAAATAAATGGAAAGTCATAAATAAATGAGGACCCCCAAAAAAGGTTCATTACATCTTGATTTGGTGTTTGAAATTTGTCACCAATTACAAGGAAGACTTGTTCACTTACATCCTTAACATGGTGAGGTTTACAAAGCTCTTGTACTTCATTCACCATATTTTCTTTTTTATTTGTACTTATGCATTTATCACCTTGCTTGTAAAAAATAGAACAATAAATGGTTAATATGTCATTCTCAAAATCACATTGTTCTAAAAAATTGTCAATTATATCTTGTTTTTAAGACATAGAAATAAAAATTGGACATACCCATGACAATAGAAGATCAAGATCATTTAAGTTACATTCATTAGGTAGAGAGAGTGTAAAAACATCACCTTTGGTTAATGCAATTCCTCCACAAATTCTTATTTTCAAATTTGATGTGTTTGGATTACCTGGAAAATGCACCATTTTAAACATTTTTCTTCAAATTTACCTTTCTTTACCAATTGCTCACAACAACTTGAATTATAACATAAATAATGGATCTAACTTCTACGACTTACTTGCAAACAATGTGCCTAAATGATTTACTAGAGTATAAACCCCAAGGTATCAAACTGAACAAGGTCAACACATGATTAGACACTCCCAAAGGCACATTGTTCCTAACTTGACTTACTATGATTTCACACATTTAATACCTTTCCCCTGAAATGATGCCAAAAATCTAGGGACAAACTGTGGCTTTAATATTAACGATAATTGATAAGATTGTGAACTAGTTTGTCTTGCATTTAAGTATCAATCTAGGGTCATAGACTAATGAAAGGTATAGTGACTATCTACACAAGGGATGAAGATAGCATGCCAAGTGGGGCTAGATGTAGCTAGGACACACAAAAGGAAACCTGCAAAAATTGAAAAAATAAAACTAGCAATAGGAACTATCACTTCCTGGCGACAGGAGCTAAACTCACAACTCTTAAAACATAAACTATTGTAAAAAATAAAAAGCATGAAAGTTTAATCTATAATTTAAAATTGAAAGAAACAAATAAGAAAGCATACAAATCTGAATTCACAATTAAATATAAAATATATACATAAATCAATGGTTAATTATCTACAATTTCATAAATATATAAACTAATATAATGATTCTAAGTACAGGATTAAAATAAAAACATGCAAAAATAAAAACACACATTAAATTTAAAGAAAATATGAATCAATGATAACTATTTATAATTACATAAAATAAAATATTAAACCTAATATAATAATTCTATTATGAAATTAAATAAAAATAAAAATAAGTAAAAACACACATCTAATCTAAAATAAATCACTAGCCATTCCAAGAAGTAGATCTTGCCTCCTTAGTATGTCTAGTGATGGACTAAAAATTACTTTCTACTTTGTTGCAATCAGAACACTAGTGTTCTATTCATTCATAAATAATATAGTTTACACATAATTTTGCTATAGGAAAATTTGTGTACAAAAGATTATATTTTAATTTTATATCTCTCATTCTTCCTTACATACAAAGTGTTGTATACATATAATCTCAAGTAATAACAAATATTATCAATAATAAACAATATTTTGAGATATGCAACCAACAAATACGTATAGCCATAAATCACATATTGAAAACAAACTTTTTTATACCTTCCACTAAGAAAGTACTTTTACTTGTCTTTATATAGCTGATTATATATTAAAAATGTGTATGCTCTAACAAAAAAAAAAGTAGTTAATGTCCAACTACCAATCCTCCTCCTTATGTCATGGATCTCCATAAAATATGAAATGAACTATTATAATAAGAAATAAAATTAAAATATTTCATATAACTATTAAATGAGACATGATTTTCCTTCCACGTAGCTGAAAATGTAAGATCCAAAGGTAGAAATATAAGAATGAGTCATGCAACCTCATAAATAGGTTTTTTCATATGAATAAAGTCTTTTTCATGTTGTGACAGGAAGTTTTGCAGAATCTTAGACTATGATAAGAAGATCTACAGAATTCTAGACTACGACAGGAAGATCTGCACCATGAATTAGAATGTTGCAAGCTATAAATGCCATGACATAAATAATTTTGATAGTAAAAAAAATCAATTAATAATTTTTGAAATTCTTTAGAATAACTAAGAAGGGGGGGTGAATCAATTATCCAAGGTCTAGATATACAAATAAAACTTTTCATAGCTTAGTGAACCCATATCCATAAAACATATTCATCATAGATGCATCCATTAGAGCATGAAATCATTTAAACTTTGTAGGTTACTACTAAAATAACTTTGTAGAAATGTAAGCATGAAATATAATAGATTCAATAACACATTTGACATAATGATTTTATGTGGAAATCCAATTTGGGAAAAACCACCAATAACATGCTACTCATTCTCACTCTTCTGAAGTGATGCTCTATGAAAGGCCAACCCTAGTATAGGTTACAATGCACATTGTTAAATGTGACCTAGTTAGAGGATTTCAATCACCCTCTTAGGAGTGAGCCTTGTTAGAGGACTTTAGATCATTCAGTTAGAATGTCATTCAGTTAAAGGATTTACAAATGATTGTTAGGTCAACCATAATCCAAAGGATTTACCCTAGACTAATGCAATGATTAGAAATTAATAGTAAGGCTTAATTTGATAACATATTACAACGTACTTTGTAGATTACAGATCTTTTTTTTAGTCCTCCATTCTGCTTGGCTTTCACACACTTCATCTCTGATAGCTTGTTCACCCTTCAAGCATCCATACCCTTAAGCCTTCTTTCTTTTCTTTCTAATAGAAATCTCTTTTCTTTGGTCACTAAATGAAGCAATACCTTAGACTTATTGTCTTCCTTATGTTCTCACACATGACAACTTTTTCTTCTGACCAGTCATCTCTATAAATAGAACATTTAGATCTTTGGTCATTCATCCTCTATCATTCATTTTAGGGTTAGGCAGGATTAGGTAGGATTCAATGAATCTATCCATATTTTCATTTTATTCCCTTCTAGAAAATTATCCTTCAGTCCTCTTTTAATTCACCTCAAGATGGTTCATCTTAAATTATGTGCTGCCAGCTCATCAAATTTATCTTCCACATGGTTCACACAATCCAAGAAATCAAACTTGTCAGCTCAAATTCATTGAATTCAAGATCTTTATCATAATGTTGGCACTTGGCATTAACTTGTTTCTAATGCTCAACATATAATGTGTTTCTCGACATCCACTATCAAATCACTTGGCATGAACTAAAGTTTACTAGAGCTCGGCATCAACTAATCTTTACTAGGCTAACACTGTATCACTTAGCATACACTGAAATTTGACTTTCCTCAACTCCAACTAATTTCCTACTCAACTTACACTAACTTTTCTTGGCATCTACTATACAGATTGTTAAGCTTGGTAGACACAATCATTTTACTTGTTCTTCTAAACTTAATCAGTGTATCCATCCTTTGTAGCCTTAAGTAGATAATCAATGCACTATAATGTTACTATCTTAAATAATCTTTGTACTCCTTTTCCATATCATAACTCATCCTTTTCTCTAGGTGCTATTGTTACCTCATTTGATCAAATCCTCTTCATCGATCAAACAAATGATAGTACTCAAATCATATAAGAAAATGTCTTACAAGCAAGTAGCAGGTTTGACATCAGTTACAAAACAATGATTAAAACACATTCTCATACTTGTGTCAATCTATTTTCAACAATAATTTCCATAATTTAATACCAAAACTATATTAACTACTGCGTATATATATATATATATATAATCATATGCAACAAAAGGTGGTAAAATATGATAAAATAGAATGGAAATAAAGTATGGGAACAAGTATGAAGGTATTTGAAATGAATTAAAAGATGGTATAAAATGGGTCATAATTGACTCCCATCAATATCCAGAACTAGAATTTAATCCAATAGCTTCAAGGTATTATGGAAGGAACCTAGATTTTGTCCTTTTTGACTAAGGATTCTATAGTTTGGTAATTAAATGCCTCTAGGAAATTCAGTGTAAAATATTCCCACAATGCTCTTATTAACTATGAGGAGATTTTGGGTTAATAACAAGTGTGGAATTCAAGCATTCTCCCTAAGATTAATTTCTTTTTGTAGGTGGTGCTTCATGGGAGCATTATCATGACTAATAATCTCAAAAGAAGAGGATTTCAATTAGTTAATAGAGGTATGTTGTGCCATAATGAGGAGGAATCTATTTCTCACCTCCTAATCCATTGTAGCTATGCTATTGAGGTGTGGAGCTGGATATTGAATAGGTTTGGGATCTAGTGTCTTTTCAACGGTTATCTCAAACAATTTCTCCTAGACAGGGAGGCTCCATCTTCTCACCCTCTTATGAAGAAGTTGTGAAATGTATGACCCCCATATGTGTGTTGGAACTTATGGAAAGAGATGAACAACCCTATCTTTAGAGATAAGTTATGCCCCCCTTAGTTTCTTTGAAAAGAACAATAAACCTCCTAAGGGAATGCATTCATGTCTGGAGATGGAATACTCCCCCTCCCCCCCCCCCCCAACTATTAATGATCAAAATATATCTAAGAATTGGTGACTTCATTATTTGATATCTAAATTTCACAACTCCAAAAGTATGACTAGATAGAAAGTAAAATGGAAGTTGCCCCCCTCCTAGTTTAAACTCAATTTTGATGGATCATCTTAGAATGGTTTTTCTTCTATGGGAGGCATAATTAGGGATCAAAAAAATTTAATTTGGTGATGGCTTACACTTACAACTATGATGAGAATACCAAAAACTTTGCAAAAATCATGGGACTATTCTAGGGGGTTAAGTCTACCAACTCAATTAGGACTCAAAACTTGATTGTTTAGGGTGACTCTTAGCTCATTATTGAGGTAGATAAGAGATAAAAAAAAAACCAAATTTGAAAGTTTCATCAGTAATCAATGACACAAATGCCCTCATATTGAGATTTTGGGAAGTGATAATTCAACATACTTATCATAAAGGCAACAAGGTGACTAATGTGTTGGTGATGATTGGTCATGAGATTGTTGACACTTGTAATTGGATAAATATTGAGGGCCTACTAGCTAATATATAGGCCCTTGTGATAAAATAAATAAATTAAATTTTATGGGGTTTATAATTCATTATTATAAGTGCAATCCATTTTGGGTCATCATTATCATAATTGCATTTTTAAAAGGAGATATGGATATGAATAACATTAGTAAGATTGAAAAGGATATGATTAGTCCTAGAAATGGATATCCACTTTTAGGGGATTTTTTCATTAGATGGCATGCATCCTTAGTTAATATTTGGAGGGATTTGGTTAGGAAAGAGAGGATGTGAGTTTTAAAAAATAATGGTATGACTATTGTTGGAAAAAGTAATACACCTAGTATCAAAGTGGGTGTACATGGACTCATTAATATACTTGGTGTTCTATGCCCGTGTCTTATGATAATGTAAAATATTACTTGGGCATTAATATTTTTCTCTTATGTCATTGAACTAGTTCATTAAAAAATTTCTCTCTCCTAAGTTTCTTACTATTTTCAAACTATTTTGTGTGCAAGGTGGGTAATGTTAGTTTCTTTTTAGGATTTCACTACTGATTTGGGAGAGGATGAAGTTATGGGAGGGAATATTATTCATATAAATCCAAATACCATTATATAATATAAGGAAGCTACTTGGACGTGTGTTAAGGAGGGTGATTTGGTTTCCTACATGTAGTGCATTGAAGGCTATCACAATGTTATTTCCATGTAGTTGATCAATTAGTAGAATGGCATGACGGTGATCATTAATTGGATCTCTTTCAATGGACTAATGAAGAGGTCATTGTGAAGGTTGGTGGTCTCTCCTTAGAAGCTAGGAAATGGAGAAAGTAGACAAGGGTCTTGGATGAAGCCCATCACAACCAACTCATCAATCCTGATGAGAGTATGAGTCATGACCTTGGTGGATTTGTAAGAGCGGCCCTATCAGATCTCTAAAAAGAGGTATGTTACACCATTATGAATTATATCACTCTTGGGGGTAGGTTTCATATTTTTTTCTATTATCATTTTCCTATCTTGAATTATTTCTAAAATTTTGAGCTCAGTTTTTTGGCCCGCCTTATTATGCACTCTATGGAGGACAATATTCTTAGAGTTAAGAAGAAGATGAAGGATGTAAAATCCCATATTTTCCTTTACTGGGATTTTATTTATAAATTATAAAATTTTAACAAATCTAGTTTCCCTCTCTAGCCTATCAATGTCCAAATTTTTTTACCTAACCCTGTTATCTCCAGCTTGACCCTTCAAGTCTCTTTTGATGTTGTGTTCACTATAAAAACTAAATGTCCTAAGCCCACCTTGCCTCAAATATTCAAACAAATTAAAATGAACAAGGACTTCATATTGTGCATTTTGATGTAGAGAAAGAGGGTGAGAGAAGGATCTCCCTCAAGAAAAATAAAATTTCAATGCATAAATCTTCCATGGAAAAGCATGATCACTCTGTTCTTTTAGATTCTACTAGTAGTGAAAAGAAAAACCCCTCCTAGAAAAGATAGAAAAATAAGGATAGTAGGAAGAGATACATTGAGGATGATGAGGAAGACATGACTAGTGACAATCATCTAAAAGGGGAGAGATTAGCACTAATAATAGCCACTTAATCCCTATCTCATCCCATGTTTTAGATGTCTACAAGAATGATATCCCTAAGAAGAAGAAAAAGGGGAGGAAAAGGGAGACGCCATCACCTCCCATCCCTAGCATTAGGAGAAAGGAAAATAGAGCTTGAAAATGACCCCCAAGTGACTTCTAGAGATGAAACTCAGGCCCATAAGGTGGATTATACCACCTATATAGGAGGAAATGTGAATCAAGGATGTAAAACCCTAAATTCATCCCAAGTCCTACTTATACAACTCAAAGAGGGAGTCAAGGAGATTGATCCTTTCAATTCCAACTCTAATGTAACTAGATCTAGGAAGATTATTTTAATCCCTAAGTCATGTTGTCTATTAGTTTCAAACATTTAGTCACTCACAAGATGAGATTATTTGGTCATCACTATGACTGAGTTATCCTATACAAGCCAAGCTAAGGAATGAAGACTCAAGTAAATATTCTAAGTCATGATTCGATTAGTAGTTACTGTTATAAATGCTTTAGAATAACTAAGAGGGGGGGGGGTGAATCAATTATTCCAGGTCCAAATGCCCTATTCAAAATTTTCACTAAGTATAGTGAGTCCATTCAACTGCTCATTCATCCAAACTTTAATTTTTCTAATCAGAAAGTTACTGTAAATCAACATGCAAGCATAACACATAAGAAATCAGCATATGACATGGTGATTTACATGGAAACCCAATTTGGAAAAAACCACTAGTAACATGCTACTCCATTCTCACTCTTCTGAAGTGATGCCCTATGAAAGGCCTACCTTGTTAAAGGCTTACAACACACTATTAAATGTGACCTTGTTAGAGAATTTAACCACCCTATTAGAAGTGGGCCTAGTTAGAGGACTTTAGAACATTCCCTTGGAATGCCACCCTATTAAATTATTTACAAATAGTTGTTAGGCCAACCTAAGTCCATAGGATTTTCTAGATCTAATACAATTGCTAGAGAGTATTAGAAAAATCTTGACCTGACAACAACATACAACTTATCTTTTAGATCTCATATCATTATTAGAAAAATCTTGACTTGACTACAACATACAACTTACCTTGTAGATCTCATATCACTTCTTAGCTTATACCCTTGTCTGGCCTTCAATCTCTATAATTCAGACAGCTTTCCCTCCTTTCAAGCTTAGTCTCCTTGAGTCTCCTTGCTCAATGTACCAGTGCAATCATCTCTTCATGACCACTTATAGAAGCAAAACCTTTGTGCTCTTCCTTCTCTAGATGTCTTCTCCTTGACACCCTTTCAACCACTTCACAGATTTGGCTCTTCAGTAGCAACAGTATCAGCAGCACTTTGCTTCTTGGTCTATGAGTTCTTAAATAGAAGTCTTGGAGTTCTTTTTCCTGCTTGATTCTTCCATTCTTTAATTTCAATTCACATGGATTAGGTAGGATTCATTGAATCTAACCCATATTCTATTTCCTCTAGAAACTTCTTGAATAATCCTTTAGAATTCACTCAAAAATGATTTACATAGAATTGTGTGCCACCAGCTCATCATCCTTATCCTCCAACTCATTCACAAAACTCAATGTAACCACTATGTTAGCTTAGATTTGGTGAATCTATGTTATTTAAAATAATGCAGTAGCTCAGTACTATTGAAATACTAGTGCTTGGAACATATTGTGTTGCTCAGCACTCACTATATTTTTCCTGATGCTCGGCTCCTGAACATCACTCAGGGCCAACTAAGAAATTCTTGATTCTTGGCACCTAAACTTCACTTGGCACTTGAAGATCACTCGACACATTTTAAAATTTTCTATTACTCGGCTCCAACTAGAAATTTGCTTGGCTCCCACCAAAGATCTTATTTTAAGCTTTGCAGTCAACCTTGTTACAACTTCTTCCTCCAAAGTTTCTAAGTGTGGCCAACCTTTGGATCTTTGAGTATGTTGTCAATACATCTTTTAACCATTGTCTTAACTAATCCTTTCACTTCATTACAAGATCATGACTCAACCTTTCCCTTAGGTGCTCTTGTTACATATTGTTGATCAAATCAATGTGTAAAACAATGATTGAAAACATCAAACTTCTTTCTTTGCAACAATCTCCCTCTTTGATCCTCAACAACAATGAGCTTTTCATTTAGATTTCCAACAATCTCCCTCTTTGGCATTGATGGCAAACCAAACTAATCAGCCATCAAACTGAACTTTTCAACCACAAGCATTAGAACAGTAAGTCAAATGCCAAAAAGTAAATTGTAGCTTCACATCTCCTTCTACTATTCTGATTGCTTCATTTTAGCTTCTCCCTCTTGGCTGTTGTATCCATGTTCTTTGTCTTTTTCCCTCTATTTTGCTCATCTTCTACTGTTCTGATCAACATCTCCCTCTATCTTCATTTGGTCAATAGATAAACATCATGTTATCAGTTTCTCACAACTTCTCCTTCTGTTTTGATTCTTTATCTTCAATATTTGTTAATCATTTTTTTGTTATTTCTCCCTCTTTGACAATAATGCCAAAGACATATTAGCATCTTAGTATGAGAGTATAGCTTTTGTAGGTTCATTCAATTTCTCCCTCTGTCACCTTGCTTGTGACTGATTTGGATCCTTAGCACATCTACTAATTTAGGCATAAATCCAAAAGTAAACATCCTCTACATCAATGTGTAAAATCTTCTACAATCAGCTCATTTGATGCAAGGCATTCTTGTATTTTGCTTCAAGTAGCCTTAGCTAGGGGTATCAACCCTAATTTACCTCTAAGATACTCAAAAGCATCTTTAGGTAATGCTTTTGTGAAGATGTCAGCAATTTATTCCTTTGAGCTAACATATTCCATCTTCAGGGTATGTGCAGGATCATGGTGTACCAAACTATGGCCTTAAGTGGTAGTGAAAAACTAGCAAATCAGGGTTATGTCAACTTGACACACAATTTTAAAGTGGTTCTAGACTTTATATCAAAAAGTTGTAAGAAAATAATCTATAGGAAATTGAATCTAGTTTCTAAACTACAAGGCCTTATCTGGAGAAAAAATTATTTGATTGGTCAAAAGTTTTGATTTTAATGCAGTACTACAAAAATTTCAGTGCAAAAATAAAAAGTAGGTGTATGTCTGACCACCTTAATCATAATCAAATGATAATTTTTTTAAATATAATTTTAGATATAAAAAGTAGACTCATGTCTGGATGTGATGCATATTTTTGGCAATTTTTATTCCAAATAAAAAATTAATTATGAATTTTCTACTATACTATTTTCAGAATTAAAAAACTCTCGTGTCTGACCACCTTAACTAGTTCAAAAAAAAATCAAAATTAAGTTTTTATTTTTTTTTTCTTATACTATTCAAAGCATAGAATGTGATGCATCTTTTGGATTTCACAAATCTTATACGGTTTGAAAGTTATAGCTATTTTTCAACTAGTATGTCAATCAGCACTTTGTAGCTAACTCCATTAGAAAATAAGTAATAATTACTTACTGAAATCATAATTTGACAAAACTTACATTTATGAAAAACTAAGAACATTCTTAAGAAACCCTTTTCATTACATCAAATTTTGGTTAAAAAAAAGTCGTCAGCTACATGCTTGAAGTAAAAAACACATAAGAACATGCCAAAAACACATTTTTGGGATGTTTTAAAGATGGCCATATAAGGTTGGTATGGAAAGATATAGTAGGAATTATAAAGGTATTAATTGTTTTCAATTAGTATCAGGATGGGTGGGAAAAAAATGGGAATAGATTTTGAAATTCTTTGAGGCATTTCAGAACTACATATTTTTTAGATCGCCACTTTTTGGCACACCAAGATCCTACACATACCCTTCACCTATTTATCTTTCACCAACTCTCTTACATAGTGATACTTGATTGCAATATGCTTGGTTTTAGCGTGCACTATAGGGTTCTTTGATATGTTAATAGCACTTTTATTATCACAATAAAGTATCATAGGCTCAGTTACCTCTTCCTTCATACCTTGCAGCAAATGTTTGATCCATACGATATTGGTGCAATTTATAGCAGCTACCACATATTCAACTTCAGCAGTAGACTGTGAGGTGTAGCTTTGCTTTTTGCTAGTCCATTTAATCAACCTTTTTCCAAAGAAAAGTTCTTCTCCACTGGTGCTCTTTCTATCATCAATGTTACCTCCCCAATCTGCATTAGTGTAAACTCTCAGTTCAAAATTTTCACTCCTCTTGTAGTACAAACCAAAGTCATCAGTTCCTTTTAGGTACCTCGGTATTCTCTTCACTGCCATTAAGTGATTTTCTCTTAGATTTGCAAAAAATCTTGCCACTATTCTTCTCATCTACAAATACCTCTAGTTGTTCTATGTAAACTTCCTCTTCCAGTATACCATTTAGAAAATTTTATTTAACATCTATTTGGTACACTTTGAAACCTTTGTATGCAGCATATGCAAGCAGTGTTCTTACTCCTTCCATTCTTGCAACAGGGGAAAATGTTTCTCCATAATCCAGTCCTTCTTCTTGTGCATAGCCTTTGCAAACTAGTATGGCTTTGTTTCTTGTTATTTCTCCATTCTCATCAAGATTTTTTCTAAACACCCATTTGGTACCAATCACATTCTTATCAGCTGATCTTGGAACTAAAAACCATGGTTTGTTCTTATCAATCTAATCTATCTCTTCTTCCATGGCTTTATACCAGTCATCATCTTGTAGTGTATCTTTCACTATTTTAGGTTCAACTTTGCTCAACAAACATGATTCATTCCTCATTCTATTCCTTTTCATTGGTCTGGTATCCTTGTCACCAATGATTTGATCTGTAGGGTGATGTCTTCTCACATACTTGGCTAATCTTGGTTTTGTCCTTTCTATGTTTGATCCTTCAGCTTCATGGTCATTTTTTTCTTCTTCACCTAGCATTCCATCATTCCTCTCATGTGTACTATTTTTAGAATTAGAATAAGCATTTTCTACATTCTACAACTTGTCTTTTGAATACAACTCGACATTCATAGGCTGAGACTCAGTAGATACTAAAATTTGCTATTGATTCCCAACTTGATTTGCAGCATTGTCTTCAACAATCATTCCTTCATAGAAATATACAAAGGATCTATAATCCTTTGATTACTTGGACTCATCAACTTCGACTTCTACATGCTCATCAAATTTTATATTTGCACTCTCCACAATCTTGTTAGTGTTAGTATTCAAACACTTATATTCTTTACTTCTAGTGGAGTATCCAAGGAATATGCCTTTATCACTTTTTGCATCAAACTTTCCATTTCTAGTATCTTTAAGAATATAGAATTTACAACCAAATACTTTGAATTGTTTAACATTAGGTGAATGACCATACCATAATTCAAAAGGCATTGCATTTGTACCTTTCTTGACTTGAACTCTATTTAGTGTGTAGACTACAGTACTTACAGCTTATCTCCAGTACTTTAGTACAACATTTTTCTCCATCATCAAGGTTCTAGCATAGTCAATCACTGACCTATTTATTCTTTCAGAAATACCATTCTATGGTGGAGTTCTTGGTGTTGATGTTTGCCTTTTGATACCTTTGTCATTGCAGAAAATTTCAAATTCTTTTGATGTAAACTCACCTCCTTTGTCTGATCTTAGGCATTTCAAGTTCTTTCCTGTTTCCTTCTCAACTCTGGCCAAATACCACTTAAATGTTTGAAATGTAGTATATTTTTTGTTTAAAAACATAGCAGTCATCATCCTAGAATAGTCATCCACAAATAGCATTATGTATCTGTCTCCTAGGTAGCTTTGCACTTCTATTGGACCACATAAATCTATATGGAATAACTCTAGTACTTCATTGGAAGTGTATGTTTTTCTTTTGAAACTAGACTTAGTCAACTTCCCTATTTGACATTGTTTGCACATTGTGTTTTTAGGTTTCTTCAACTGGAACCCTCTGACTTTGTTCTTTTTAATGATGTTAGTCAGATTATCAAAATTAACATGACACAACCTTTTATGCCACAATGACACATCATCAAATCTAACAACAAGACATGTTGCATTTTCCATATCTAGGTAGAATAGATTACTTCTAGTTTTTTCACCTTTTCCTATCATATTTCCATCAATGTCATAAATCTTGGCAGTTTTGTTTCCAAATTCAACTTTGCAACCTACATTGCCTAATTGTGATACACTCAACAAGTTGTAGTTCAATCCTTCAACATAGTATGCATTATCACATGAAATTTTCTTTGTGAGCTTAATAGAGCCTTTTCCTTTGATTTGACATGATGCATCATTACCAAATCTAACACTATTTCCATCATATTGAGTAAAGGTAATGAACTTAATTTTATCTCATGTCATGTGATGTGAGCATCCACTATCTATGATCCACTTGTCATTCTCGTTCACATAGGTAAGCAATGTTTTTGCTTCATCTTTTTCTTTATTTGATTCATCCTTCATGAATACATAGACTACATCATCATCATTCTCATCAGAATCTTCTTCAACAATGTAGCATCTCTTTCATTTTCCCTTGTAGTCTTTGCTATCATCTTCCTTCTTGTTCCTGTACTTATTTCCTTCTTTGTAGTTCTTCTTCTGTGTACATCTTTCAGCAATATGACCTACTTCATTGCAATTGAAACATATGATAGGGAGCTCACCTTTGAATTTACCTTTAACTCTATGGAATCTACTAGCCAGTAGTGCTTCTAATTGTTCCACATCTTCCTCATCTATGTTGCTATGATTGGATGCATGTTTTCCCTTTCTTCTCTTCTTGTTTGATGCTTTTTCCTCAGTGTCTTTTATTTTCATCTTGGCCTTGAAAGTAGATTCAAGGTTTTCAAGTCTAAAGTTGTCAAAATTGGATAGCTCAAATGTAGTAAGTCTTCCCACTATTCCTTCAAAGGTTAGTGTGTTTCCTTGTACACACCTTAGCTCTTAGATGGTTGAAACTCTAATAGCATAGATAGGGAGAAGAGTTCTTAAGTATTTTATGATGATTATTTCTTCTTCCAATTGAAGACCTATACTTCTTATTGCACTTATCACTTCTTTCATTATTGCAGCATATTGAGCTGCATTTTCACCTTCCTCCATTTTCATGTCATCAAAATTTTCTCTTAGGATTTCTCTCTTTGCTCTCTAGACATTCTGATCTCCTCCATAGATATTTGATAAGGCTTTCCACATTTTGAATGCAGTGTAACAATCTTTGATGTCATCATATTCTACATAATTAAGTGCAGAGGCAATCTCCAGCATTGTTTGACTGTGCTCCTTCTTTTTGTTCAAGTATTTTCAAGTAAGAGGTCCTGTTGGATTTACATGTTCTGTTCCAATTGAGGTTTGTGCATAGTCACCTATAGATTCAAGGTACAATTTTATCAGACTTTTCCATGTAGCAAAGTTATTTTTGTTGAGCTTGGTAACTTCTCTCTTGGACATCTTGATCTTCTCGCTTCTAGTACCTTGAAGCTAAATCAGCAGATGGCTCTAATACCAATTTTTAGAAATGCTTTAGAATAACTGAGAGGGGGGTGAATTAGTTATTCAAGGTCCAAATGTCCTATTCAAACTTTTCACTAAGTATAGTGAGCCCATGTGACTACTCATCCATCCAAACTTTAACTTTTCTAATTAGCAGGTTACTGTAAATCAACATGCAAGCATAACACATAAGAAATCAACACATGACACAGTGATTTACATGGAAACCCAATTTAGGAAAAACCACTTGTAACATGCTACTCCATTCTCACTCTTCTAAAGTATGCCCTATGAAAGGCCTACCCTGTTAAAGGCTTACAACACATTGTTAAATGTGACCTTGTTAGAGGATTTAACCACCCTATTAGAAGTGGGCCTAGTTAAAGGACTTTAGAACATTCCCTTGGAATGTGACCTTGTTAGAGGATTTAACCACCCTATTAGAAGTGGGCTTGGTTAGAGGACTTTAGAACATTCCCTTGGAATGTCACCCTATTAAAGGATTTACTAATGCCTGTTAGGCCAACCTAAGTCCATAAGATTTTCTAGATCTAATACAATTGCTAGAGAGTATTACAAAAATCTTGATCTGACTACAACATACAACTTATCTTATAGATCTTATATCACTTCTCAGCTCATACCCTTTCCTACGCTTCAATCTCTACAATTTAGATAGCTTTCCCTCCTTTCAAGCTTAGTCTCCTTGAGTCTCCTTGCTCAATGTATCAGTGTAATCATCTCTTCATGACCACTTTGTAGAAGTAGAGCCTCTGTGCTCTTCCTTCTCTAGATGTCTTCTCCTTAACACCATTTCAACCACTTCATAGGTTTGGCTCTTCAACAGCAATAGTATCAGCAACTCTTTGCTTCTTGGCTTATGAGTTCTTAAATAGAAGTCTTGGAATTCTTTTTCCCACTTGATTCTTCCATTCTTTAATTTCAATTTGCATGAATTAGGTAGGATTCATTGCATCTAACCCATATTTTGTTTCCTCTAGAAACTTCTTGAATAATCCTTTAGAATGTGCTAAAAATGGTTTACATAGGATTTTGTGCCACTAGCTCATCATCCTTATCCTCCAACTCATTCACAAAATTCAATGTAACCACTATGTCAGCTTAGATTTGGTGAATCTACATTATTTGAAATAATGCAGCAGCTCGGCACTATTGAAATACTGGTGCTCAGTACATACTATGTTACTCGGCACCTAAGGATCACTCGGCACCAACTAAGAAATTTCTAATGCTTGGCACCTGATCTTCACTCAGCACCTAAATATCAGTCAGCACATTCTAGAATTTCTTGTTACTCGGCTCCAACTATAAGTTTTCTCAACTTCAACTAACTTTCTTAGCTCCCACTGAAGATCTTAGTTTAAGCTTTATGGTCAACCTTGTTATAACTTCTTCCTCCAAATTTTCTAAGTGTGACCAACCTTTGTATCTTTGAGTATGTTATCAATACATCTTTTAATCATTGTCTTAACTAATCCTTGCACTTCATTGCAACATCATAACTCAACATTTCCCTTAGGTGCTCTTGTTACATCTTGTTGATCAAATCCTCTTCATCAATCAACTAAGTGATAGTACCTAGATCTTATAAGCAAATGGCATTCCTACAAATAGCAAGTTTGACATCAATGACAAAATAATGATTGAAAACATCAAACTTATTTCTTTGTAACAATCTCCCTCTTTGATCTTCAACAATAATGAGCTTTTCAATTAGATTTCCAATAGTTACTATTGAGAGAGGTAATAATCACTGATTACTCTAGTGATTTTCGATTCTATCAGAGATAATAATTGATGGCGAGTGATATAGAGATCAAGTTATTTAGTTCATGTGGAGCAAAAATAAGGCTAAGGGACAACATAAAGGAACTGTATATGTCAAGTGTCCGTGTAATGTAAGTGTCGAGTAATGTAGTTTAACATTTTTATTTGGAATGGTACAAAATCTTATGTTAACCATTTTTATTGAGATGCAATCACTCTTTGAAGATTGAGGAATTAATCAAGGAAGCATTATACATTCAAAGGAAGATCATTAATCCCTAGGTAAGAGAATTCACCAATCATAAAAATGCAATGACTAAGCAACAAAAGGATTGATTCTAGATTATTGATTTAGATCTAGAAGGTTCACCCGAATATCTATTTAGAGGTCAATGACTTGATTCAATGTATGAGGATGATTGCACATGTATCGATGAAGAGTGAAGTTTGAGAGGTGAATCAGAGAATTGAGACCAACAAATACAATGGAGAGTTTTAAGTAGAGACAGAGGAGATCTATCATAGTAACGTGATATTATATTGTATAGGGGAGATTTATTATCAAGCATTGAAGTGCTAACTAAAGTATCAAGTACTGAACATTTTAACAAGTGTTTCAAGGTTTAAATCTCTTAATAGAGTAGCTTTAATAGGCTTATGTAAATATCCTAACAGAGTACTCACTTAATTGTGATATAAAATCCTTTAACCAAGATACAACCTAATAGTTCTTTTAGCATTTAACAAGCAATACCCCTCATAGGGTAGATCATCAGAAGTGATCAAAGTATTGTAGCCTTAATAGGCACAAATTTATTGTTGCAATAGTGAATATTTTGTGGGTGTTATCCCCACCATAGTTTTACCTTCACCTTGGAGGGTTTCTAAGTTACCAAATCTATGTGTTTATGAGTTTGTATTTTTTTAAGTTAGAAGTTAGATCTATTATTATGTTAATGTGAATGATTGCATTCATATGAGATGAATATTTAAATGACAATTTTATGTGGTGATATCAAATTTGTTTTATGTTTGAAGTTGAAGAAGTTTTTCTAGATCTTGATTTAGCTCCCCCCCTCCTCTCAATATCACACTTTCCCTATTAGATTTCCAATAATTGGTATCAAAGTAGTGTATTATCGACAAGAAGTCTAACCACTTGGGAGTTAAAGATCATGAAGATGGAAACCTATAAATTAGGAAAGATCATTGAAAACTAGAAGATTAATGTTCATCTTGCATATGAATAAGTCAAGAGTGCAAAAGAGACATTAAGGAAATCCTTGAAAAGAAGGAAAGAGATGGAAATTCAATAGAATAGCACTAAATAAAAAGAAGAGATTATTGAAGAATTATTTGATGAAGGAAGTTCTAGTGAATTTGATGCATCAATAGAAGATCTATTGGACAAGAATAATACTCTAAATGAAGAAGTCAAAGCATTGAAAATAGAACATGAAACTTAAGCAATAAGGTTATGTCAAGTGACTGAACAAAAGAAAAAGGTTGAAGAAGATAAAGCAAAGGTAGAAGATGACAAGGAATTGGTTGATGAAGATAAGAGACAGTTGGTTAAGAGACTTAATGAAAGGATCAAATAAGTACAGAAGATGATTCATAAAGAGTTTGACATGCTCAATTAGTTACTTACTAAAAATCATGAGATTGCAAGAAAAAAGTTGGAGATTATAAATCTAAAACTGAGAATGATAGATTGACTAATGATTTAAAGGTTGAAAAGGAATTTTTTGAGAGATTTAACTAACCTAAAGAGGTTATGAGATTTATGAATGAATAGATGAATCCACCAAGAAGACCTCATGACACATCTAGACTAGGCTATGTCAAGTTCCTATTAGGTTTCAAGAAAGGAGAGTCATCAAAGCAAGGAGAACAAAGGAATGTGAATATAAAGCCTAATAACAAGAAGCCTACATGCTATCACTATGTAAAACTAGGTCATATAGCAAACATTTGTAGGAGCAAGAGTGGTAAGTCAAACCCTAAACCTAAATTCAATGGTTATTGTTTCACTTGCACAACAATTAAGGTCATCAAGCACACAATTGTAGATCAAATGCCAATAAAGAACCAACTACTTCTAGATTTGAAGGACATTGTGATACATGTCATAAGTATGGTCATAAGTCACAAGATTGTAGATCTAAGGAATACTAGTAAATTTGAACTCAATTTTTGATTAAATTTGGTCAAAATTTTGACCCAAGTTGGTCAAAATTTTGACCAAGTAGTTCATGGTAAATTTTCTCGTCAAAATTTTGACCAACCTACAATTGGTCAAAATTTTGACCAATACATTTGCTGAAAATTTTTAATTTTTGCTAGCCCTAATTTGTTATTGCTGGTCAAAATTTCCACCAATGTTTGGTCAAATTTTTTTTAGAATCGGTGAAAATTTTGACCAATTCTTGGTAGAAAACTATCAAGAATTGGACAAAATTTCCACCAATGTTTGGTTGAAATTTTTTTACAATTGGTGGAAATTTCAACCAAGTCTTCATAGAAAACTATCAAGAATTGGTCAAAATTTCCAACAATTTTTGGTCTAAAGTTTTTTCCATGCTGTATCAAGCAATTATTTCTTATCCAAGCCATTTAATTTGCAACCTTTTAAATCTTTGCAAATATAAAGTTGGAGCAAGAGAATTGTTCTTCTCAAAGGTGATAATGGAATGGATTCTTTACAATCAGAGGACACCTTTGAGAAGAAAAATTCTCCTACTCCAACTTTATATTTGTAGAAATTTAAAAAGTTGCAAATTAAATAGCTTGGATAAGAAATAATTTCTTGATACATCATGGAAAAAATGGACATTTGTGCATAAAGAGACAAGTCAAACATATATCAAACTTCTTTCCATCCTAAATTTGATTCCATTATTCTAAGAGCATTATTGATATTACTAAAATTGACATAATAGATATAATTGTTTATATAAATTTATCGCCATTATCTAAAGTAGTCCAGATATAGGGTTTATATAGCTAATATTTGTTTGATCTAGATAACATCCACCAATGGTAAATAGTTAGGCTTGGGTTCGAGTCTTCTGGAACTTAACACATAATAATAATAATTAATTTCAAAAAATAATAAAATAATGAATAAACTAGACTTCAGCCCATTATCTATCAAAAAAAATTGGTCATAATATGACAAGTGAGGATATAGGACAAGTGCTAAAGTTCTTCAATTGTTTTACTTACTTGCCCATCCACCTAAAGTATGAAATAATTACAAGGATGCATACTTATGGCTACAGCAAGTTGGCAATAAAGAAAGTGTATTAAGATTTGATGATGTTGAAATTCTTCTTACTAAGGTAAACAAATTCAACTATGCAAAACACGCTTTTTTTACTAGATTTTTTGTGGTTTTTTTTGTAAAAATCCATTCTATTTCACAAAATCCAAAAATAGTATCAAAATTAGGGGCAATTTCTAAATTCTCTCCTAAATTTTTTTTCATGCTATGATAATTAGGGGCATGCTAACTAGAAACTTAGGAAGTTTTTGCTGCCATACAAGACATGTTGCTAGTAAAACATATGTACATGCTTCAAATTGAATGAAATGATCAAATTAGAAGTACCACTAGGAGTCATCACGTTATACACAAATAAAAATACAACTTAAAATATATGAAAATATAAAAAACAACCTCCCAGGATGTCATAAGATCTAAACTCTTGCTATTATTTTCCATTTTGTTCAACAAATTGAACCCAAATAGTGGTGTGAAACCTTTAGTAATCATGACTCACTATATAGGAGGAAATAAGTAAATCAAAATACAATCCTACTTATTTCCACACAAGATGGCATGTAGAAGTAAACAAATTAACCTAGATCAATTAATTCACAAAATTATTTAAGCATAGGTTACTATCTATGCATGTTGTAATCAATAATATTAACTAGAGAAATAGAACCATGAGTTGACTTCTACACTTAGCTCTATACATCCAGGAATTATTGGCTTCCCTACAAATCACTCGGCAAGTATGCAATCTACACTCCAGAGATCAACACCTACACCATAATCTATAGTACCTAACAAAAGTTCTAAAGGATGATACAAATTGCAACCACCCAACTAGTCATAGGTTGCTTGTGATCAGGATTTTAGAATGCTACAAGTCCAAAATCAGATCACAAACTGTACTGGGTATCCTCCTCTCTCTGTTGTACCTATTATGCACATTTCACAAATGACACAATTAAGTAGGGCTTTATCAAGCACATTCTATCATTAAGTATAACTTTGTTGAGAATACACTACTCTATGGAAATGCAAAACAATCTAACAAATACAAAAAACATTTTTAACCACTTGCGTTATAGTCATCACAAACCAAGTTCATACAAAATCTATATTCAAATACTATTCAATTTATTTGATAGTAGAAAAGTGACATCCCAATTAGCTTTCATTCAGATTTATTAAAAAGTTGATTTCTCAAGGGCCCTAGATGTGATCAGAAGAATTTTATTATTATTTAACTTTGAAACATTAAACTTGTGGGTTCTAACCATTTCTTCTAAACTCACAAATTGACTATAGAAAGTAGATGAACTTGTAGAAGGAATTAAATGTACCATCTTTGGTCATACCAGTTAGTTTAGGTGTTCAATCTTAGCTTCAAGATGCCTTGATGCAGTTTTAGCCATATTTTCTCTTCTTAAGGCACCCATCAAGGTAGCTTCCAATGAATTCAACTATAGAATATGAGTCCAAAAAATATATATCAAACTTCAACTACAATGATCCTTTTTCACTTATTTTTTGTATAAGTACACAGATGTCAAGTGCTTACAAAACTTACATCTATGATGAGGGAAAAACTAGATACAAACCATAAAGATGGACTAATATTTTCTATAATTCTTGTTTTAGAGTTACCACTAAGTGAATCCTATAAAAACAAAGGAGTATCTTGCATTACAATTAGACTGAAAAAATGAGAAAAGGAAAAGCTTGCTTCACTTCAATTTGCCCCAAAAAATGAAATAAGAAAATAAGGAAACAGGAAAGTAGGGGAGTAGCTCAAATCCATCAACATCAATTTTATCACTTAAAGTAGAAATGTTAGCTTGGAATCTTTGTATGGAACATGGTGTTGCTTTCCATTAGCCACATCGACTAGAATCATAATCACAAGGCTGCACATGTAGGGAAAGAATGCTTGAACAAAATTGGGATTATATCATGGTCATTATTAAAAAATATAATACAATTAACTATTTGTGGTGAGTGAGTGACAAGTGTGTTTGTGTGTGTGTGTGTGTGTGTGTGTGTGTGTGTGTGTGTGTGTGTGTGTGTGTGTGTGTGTGTGTGTGTGTGTGTGTGTGTGTGTGTGTGTGTGTGTGTGTGTGTGTGAGAGAGAGAGAGAGAGAAAGAGAAAGAGGGAGCAATAGACAATTAATACAATTTATATTTTGGAACTATTGTTTGTCATTGGAGTTCAATTTAGTCATGCTTATCATTCATTTATGCCATTAATAAATGCTAATACTCTTCAGCTAAACATCTGATGTATGTATATAGTATGTCCATAGAGTTTCATGTGAATAATCTTCACAATTACCTAAGAGTTGACAAGGACTTGTTGATTTTTGTAGCTTCTTTCAAGCGTGCACCCTTTGCACTAGAACTTTTTTGCCTATTTCACAATAAACTAAGCTAGGTGACACAACAGGAAGGAAAAGGGAAAATGTATAAATTCAAGATCTGGTAAGTACAGATATAAACAAAAGCATTTCTAATATACCTTTATAAACTAGCAAGATCCACTAGGTTAAGCCTTCCATAGTAAATGTTGGTCATAGAGTCCTTTTCCCAATGGCTTTCAATAACACATGTAAAAGCACTATGTAAAAAAACTACTCTCACGATTCATTTTAGTTTTTGAAACCTTTATGTTTGATGCTCCCTATCAATCATAAATAAATCATAACAATCTTTAGAGTAAGTTGCAAACTGATTAAACTATTATCCTCACCAAAATCTAATCAAGTTAAATTTACAATGAAATATATGGTGTACCAAAAAAAAAAGTTGAACAACATCTTGTACACTTTTAACTTCAATCTCTATAAGATTATCAACATATACACCTTTTCTAACATCTTCTTGCAACTATACAAGGAAAAATAATTTTTGCATGTTAGAAAATAGAGTCCTATGGAATATGATCACAAGTGCAAAACATATTGTTTAAAGGAGCAAATTTATTTGGTTGGGTGAACAAGAACTCAAACATTTCATTTGTGAACTAGTTAATGAAACTTCAATAAAAGCATGACACTAAATGCTACAAAAGTGATAAATGATGCCAAGAAAAGTAGATATTGCTTTGAAGAGGAATAATTGCTAAAAAATTTAACATTTAACATAAGCAAACTCATTAAAACATTATAAATTGGTGGTTTACTTACAAATTAGTTGATGAAGGATCCAATAGCTCTATTATTTGTTCATTATAAATTTCAAGAAAAGAGAATTTTCAAACATATCTCAACTGCTCATGCACATGGTTTTCTTCTTCCTACATTCACAAGGAAAGCAACTATGTTGGGCATTCACACAACTATACAAATTAAACAAAAGAACTAAAATATCAAAAATCAAAGAGAAAAATAGATTATAGCTCGGATCCTTGCAAACAAGTACTAAAATTTTTGAGGAGTTACTCCATAATTTCCACTTGGTCTTTGGTCTAGTTCATTTATATCACTAAGCATTGTATGTGTTTTTCCACTTCTTGTCTACACAAAAATATCTCATAAATCAGCATGAATGAAAGAAAATTACATGAATGTGTGTTATATAGCATGAAAATGCAATCCAATAAAATGTCACAAAACTATGTGTCAAAAATAATGGTATATAATTGTGAGTCATAAACATTGAGTAGATCCACAACACACTTGACCATAAGCAAACATATAGCTATTGTAACTTAACATGCAATTTTCCACCATTGAAAAACTAGAAACTTTAAATAGCATCTCCTGCATGATCAGAACAATTTTCAAATGAGATTGCAATCATAAGATGACTAATCAAATATGTGATTATATCTATATCTATACATGTGTTGTTGTTTTATAGGTGACATGATCAAATGTGAAACATGTTTGAGGACCAAGAAAAGTAATACTTTGGGCACTCTCTTGCTTCAAACACCAACTATACCCTTGAGAAGCTACTTCTGCACTATTCAGAGGTTGTATTCAAAGTAAAACCTATAGAAAGAAATAAAACTAGAATTACAAATAGCTGGAAATGTAAGTTGAAAACAAAGTTTCTTTTTTCATCCCAAACACTCTACTTAATGGGAAGAAGAAAAAATAGATTCATCACCTGCATATTGTGATCCATCCAAAATGAAAGATCTTCCTTGAGTTCAAAAGTGGCACTTCAATAGTATTTACCACTATAGGTGTTGCCAATGCCACAGCAAAAGTTTTACATGCATGACCAATTCTTGCAGCTGAGTTCTAAGAAGTAGGAAATCTAAAACTGTTGGTGGTCATGCCAATAGAAGCTCCACTGTTGAGTGTTCTTAAGACACTTTTTGTAGGTGTTCTTCTAGTAGAACCACAATCTAAATGATTCAATGATGCCTTCCCTCTAGTTTTTATAGGGCGAGGAGTTGCATTATTAAAACCTCCATTGCCAACAAAAAACCCTCTACTAGATTGAATTGCATTACCATTTGCATGGTTTGCCTCAATTCCAAATGCATTTTTTAAAGACTAAGGAGTAAAATTGGTGTCTCAAGATATTTCACTATGATTTTCCCATGGAAGTGGAGACCACCTTCCATTAGTGATATTAGTTTCATGTCTTTGTGCCCAGCCAAACCTATTTCTATTATTCACATTCGTAGTTGAGGATGGTACAAATCCATTCTTTAGTGGTAATGTAAAAGGAGGTAATCCCAACCTAGGTTTCCAATAAATGTCTATTCTTGATGTAATCCAACCTAGGTTGTCGATAAATGTCTATTATTGATGTGATCCCAATCTAAGTTGTTGATAACTATGGTTTCCTACTACTCCTAGCATAGATTGCCTCTTAAATATATAGTGAGATTATTCTGACTTGGCAATAATTTTCTTCTTCAGGAAACTCTATGGATCAAGCTTATGACCAAATTTTGGTGATTGTGTGCCAAGTATCTCATAAACACATATATACACTGGTATCACAAGCATTCCTCACTAGGAACATTGAGAACTACTCCTAAAAAATGTGATATGTGCTCCTAAATTATTTGTCCACCTTAGCTACTTTTTCACATTTTTTTGCTCAAAAATACCAAAAAAAAGCTTAGTGAAGTAGATTAATGAATTTTCACCCATAGAAAGAAAATTCAATCAATAATTCATTTAGGGCCATGAGAATGAAGTTTTTTTTTCTTAGGTTGAAGAGTTTGTACTTTTTCATCTTATGCATAAAGTTGTATTCATGTAAGATAATTAATTAAATGAGAGTTTTTTTTAAGGCTTAATTGCATAGAAAAATTTATCATTTGGAGTTTTTGAACAAAGTAAAGTCATCATCAATTTTTTACATTTCAAACTAATCCCTTCAACTTTGATTAGTTTGTCTATGATAAAGCAATTCCAAGCAAGGCATATTTCTTTTAAATTTAAATTATCCAATTGATTGTTAATTTTTCTAGCTTCACAACAAGGTATCTAAAGGTTCATGTAATCCTTTCCCTCAATAACCTTCATAGGCATCCCCACTTTTTTCATGTGACAAGTTCATATTTTTTCAACTTCATAATAACATCATCATTGAATAAGGATTTCAAAAGTTTGGAGATGATGAAAGTATACAATTATGGCGACCTTTACAAGATACAAGCTTAAAATTGAACATTCTACGGTGAACTACTAGTCACATTGAAATAACCTATTTTATGATGAAGTTTTGAACAAAAAGAAAAGTACTTCAAAACTTTTGGAAATCTTCCTTTGATTTTTTTTCTTTTACTTGATGATTGTAGTGGTGACAGTATCAATGAGTTGTTCTATACCTTTCCTGTTTCATTATTTATTTGTAACCTCATACAACACTATTTGTTTTATTTCATTTTTTTGATCTACAACATTGATTTGTATTTATTACAATGATTCTTCTTTGAAGTCATATGGCTAGCAAGTCCATACCTTTTCTTGATATTTCCTTTGTTATCTCATGGAAATCATATTAAGATGTCAGTGTGGCCTTGACACATCTATGCCAAACTACTATCACCAATATTTATCCAATTGGAGAGTAGCTAATAGCTTTTTTATGCCTCAAATAAAGAAATTCTTAGCCCTTTGGGACCTAAAATTCTAGTCCAAGCCTTGTATGCTGCCAAGATCCATTGTTAACTTTATGAAATTTTTTGAGCCCTTTATTTTGAATTTCCAAACACACTTCGATTTCTTGATAGAGAAGTTATTTCATGTTGTATGAGGAAAAACAATACAAGACCTCCTTTATACTACATTTAGAAAAACATCAAATGCTAACCTGTATTGCAATTCTTTAATGCATAATTGCTAATTAAGTATTTTGGAAATGAGGAGTGGAGACACTTGAGTCAATATTTAGAAGAGATAAAAGGTGGAATTAATGCTAACTTTTAATGGTTGACTAAGATTAAAGGTAGAGTAACTTCTAGATTTCAACTATGGAACAAGATTTATGGTAGAATCATAAACAAACATCAATTGTGAAGTAGAAAAATGTTAGAATTACTGCCAAACTTCAATTTTGGACTTAAGGTCAATTATAGAATTTCCAAAATAGATTTGATGGTGGAGATTGGGGAGCTTGAAGGAAAGCCTTTGGAAGCCATTGGCTACTACAAATACACCATTGTTGTAGGCCTGTGATTAAGGCCCAAATCAGATTGGAATGATGTAATATGAAACCAATAAGCTTGACATATTGTTGTCTAATGATATTGCAAGTTTGAATTTTTAAAAAAACTCTAGTTTTGTTTGTATGATGTTAAATTCATCTTTTTTTCTATACTAAAGGATTGCTTTAAGTATTTTTGGTGTGTTCTGAGTGGTTATTGAGGGGGTTTACATCTTCATACATCATAACATTACTAACACCCCATGTGAATGGAGCAACCATATTTGATATTACTATAACAATAATCAATAATATGTGTGAAATCTTGGCAATCATTGTCTCCCTCCATAATCCTGAAGATTTTGAATTGTTAACCAGCATAGTCACTATTCTTAGGTAGTTCAAGTAAGTTTAAATTCAATATCAACTCCTACATTTCATCTAATCATGCAACTCCTTTTTCTACAAACCAATGCACCTAAACTAAATTGATGAGAAATGGCCAAGAAATTTTATACAAAACTATTGTGTGGAGAATTAGATTTGCAAGAAGTCCTTTTAGAATAAAACCAACAAAAATATTGTTTATTTTTGTTTGCATATCAAAAACCCTCCCATCAATTTTACGTCATTATCGAATCACCAATTGTTATTTTGTTAAATTGTAACAGTTTTCTTTTTATGTTTTTGTCACTTCTCTAGTAAAATATTACAAAGTAATCTTCTTATATGATTGTTTCTTTACACGAAATTCTAGAGTTGCTTGATGTGTGGAAATGTTACTTGGACTTAGCATTGAGCATATATATGCATGCTCCTTCAAGCAATGGTTAGATCTTTATTGCTAGTGAAAACCCACCTTTAAGTTATTATGATACTCATGTTAGACACATACCATTCACCACAAGCAAACCAACATTAAAAAAAGAAAACAAGATCTATAGTCAATTGACATCTATACACTTCCTTGAAAGAGAAGAGAACCAAGTTCCCAAACAACCAGAAAAACCAGCTACAAGCTCAAATAGAGAGAAAGAGAATAAAAAAGTGGTAACTGAAATCAAAATGAAAAGCAAGGGGGAAATACAATAGGAAATAATTCTTGGAGTTTCTTTTGAGTTGGAAAATTTGGATGGTTTATGCATTTCTAATGTTAGAAATGTTAGAAACACAACAATGGTAAACCAATCAACCCCGCTCCACAAAGCAACAAAGTCTAGTAACACATCACATGTTCTTGAGCTATTGGAGCAAGGTAGTGACCCTTGCATTAAAGATTAGAGAGGCTAGACACCATATGTATTGGCAGTAGACAACGATGCAAGAAATGTATTTTGACATTTCATGGTTGCATATCTTGATAAGTGGGATTGGCATGTGGCCAATGTGCCAAGTCCATTGGTAGCAGAAGCTGAAGCTACCCAAGCAGCAAAGTAGGTAATGTGAATTTTGTGGATAAATTTAAATGAATTTTAAGATGGTTGAGTTTTGTTTAATGTGAAATGCATCAACTTCAAAAATTGTCTAATGGACCTCTAAAAAACCTGTTGGTCAAATAAATCATATTGAAAAATGAGTGTCAACACACTTAACCATTCTCACTATGCATGCCAACTACACAATAGATGCCAAGCCAAATTTTCAATAGGTGCTAGGTCATAGTTAATGCTAAGCAGATCCAGATATAGTATGTGTCAAGTGATACAGAATTATTCATGTGCTGAGTAACAGAATCATTCAAATGCTAAGTAATTCAAAACAACATATGCCGAGCAATACAAGATATAACAAGTTCCAAGAAAACCAAAAAAGGTAGTTGATGCCGAGCAACCCAGAAACAACATGTGTCAAGCATCAGTAATACTTCATGTGTCAAGCAATGTAGGATTAGCATATGAGTTTGTGCCCTTGCAAACTAAGATGTAAATCATTTTTGGAGCCGATTTAGAGGAATTTTGAAGGAGAAAAAGGATAAGAACAAATCATTTACATTCCCTATGCAATATGCATGCAACCAATTAGAAAAATGGTGAAGGCATGCAACCAATAAGGGTATGTGCAGGATCATGGTGTGCCAAAAAGTGGTGATCTGAAAAATATGTAGTTCTGAAATACCTCAAAGAATTTCAAAATCTATTCCCACTTTTTTCCCACCCATCCTGATACTAAATGAAAACAATTAATACCTTTATAATTCCTACTATATCTTTCAATACCAACCTTATATGGTCATCTTTAAAACATCCCAAAAATGTGTTTTTGGCATGTTCTTATGTGTTTTTTACTTCAAGCATGTAGCTGACGACTTTTTTTAAACCAAAATTTGATGTAATGAAAAGGGTTTCTTAAGAATGTTCTTAGTTTTTCATAAATGTAAGTTTTGTCAAATTACGATTTCAGTAAGTAATTATTACTTATTTTCTAATGGAGTTAGCTACAAAGTGCTGATTGACATACTAGTTGAAAAATAGCTATAACTTTCAAACCATATAAGATTTGTGAAATCCAAAAGATGCGTCACATTCTATGCTTTGACTAGTATAAGGAAAAAAAAAAAAAAACTTAATTTTGATTGTTTTTGAACTAGTTAAGGTGGTCAGACATGGGAGTTTTTTAATTCTGAAAATAGTATAGTAGAAAATTCATAATTAATTATTTATTGTGAATAAAAATTGCCAAAAATATGCGTCACATCCAGGCATGAGTCTACTTTTTATATCTAAAATTATATTTAAAAATATTATCATTTTATTATGATTAAGGTGGTCAGACATACACCTACTTTTTATTTTTGCCCTGAAATTTTTGTAGTACTGCATTAAAATCCAATCTTTTGACCAATCAAATAATTTTTTCTCCAGATAAGGCCTTGTATTTTAGAAACTAGATTCAATTTCCTACAGATTATTTTCTTACAACCTTTTGATATAAAGTCCAGAACCACTTTAAAATTATGTGTCAAGTTGACATAACCCTGATTTGCTGGTTTTTCACTGCCACTTAAGGCCATAGTTTGGTACACCATGATCCTGCACATACCCATAAGAAAAATGAAAAGTATGAATGGGAATTTAAGACTCAATATGGATCATAGATCCATACCTAACCCTAAGTCTTCATACTCTTTATAAGGAGAACGAATGCACAATTGTGTGTAGTGGAAGAAAATAGTAAAAGGGGAGATTATAGAAAAATTTTAGTGTGAAAAGAAAAGACTCAGTGGAAAAGAAAATATTTATACAACTAGTTGATTAGAACAAAATAGGGAACATATTCAGAGATCAGATCAAGCAAGGATCAGAAGAGGATGAGCAAATCAAGTACCTGAACCTAGTAATTTGAGATTGTATTCAATAAGGTTAAAAGTTCTAATACTCTCTCACAATTGTATTAGAGGTTGAAATCCTATGGTGATAGGTTAGCTTAACAGTTAGGAGGAGAGCCTTTGGAGAAGGTCAAGAAAATCCTATGTATTAGGTGGGTTTAATAGCCTTGTGTAAATCCTTTAATAGGGTGACACTTCATGTAAAGTGTTGTAAATCCTTTCAATAGGTCACATTTAATAGTGTTTTGTAGCCTTTAACAGGGTAGGCCTTTAATAGGAAAAACCATTTGAAGTGTTTCTACTCATTGCTGCAATAATTTTTGTGGGTGTCATTCCCACCCCAGTTTTACCTTCTTATTCCTAGAGGGTTTCTGGGTTACCAAATCCTTGTGTTATGTGTTGATGCTTGCTTTTCATTTTATGTTTGTTTAAATGTTAATTTTAGTTAAGGGTTTAAAAAAATGAGAATTGGTTACTTCTAATTCACCCCCCACCCACCCACCCCCCAGAAGTACTCTTCCCATTTGGACATTCCAACAATTGGTATCAAAGCTCTAGTTCTCTCAAGAAGAAGCCTAATAGCTTGGCAAAAAAGGTTAGAAGATGGAAGTTTTCAAACTTGGGAAGATCATTGATAATCAAGTGATTGATGTGCAACTAGCTCTAGACAAAGTAGAGGAAGCCAGGGAGGAACTAAGAAAATCTTTGAAAAGAAGAAAGGAGATAGCCATAGCTAAAAATGACATACACTACAAGGAGATTGACACCTCACAAGTGTTTTACAATGGAGACTCCAAGGAATTTGATGCAAAAATAGCAGAATTAATGGAGAAAATAGGCACAAGCTGAAGACATCAGATTACTCAAGCTTGAACAAGAATCACAAGCCATAATGCTTTGTGAAGTGACTGAACAAAAGAAGAGAGCAATTGAAGACAAGGCCATGGTAGAAGATGACAAGAGAAATCTCATCAATAGGCTGGACGAGAAGACAATTGAGTTTGAAAAGATTTTAGACATGCAGTTAGACACCTTAAACCTGATGATGAATGCTCATCATGAGCTAAACATGAAGGATATTGAGATCTCCACCTTAAAGATATAGAATGAACAATTGTAGAATGAATTGAAGAGAGAAAAGGAAATAGCAAAAATTTATAGCAAACCCAATGAGGCCATCAAGTACTTTGTGCAATTGTTGAAATCACCAAGGGCTAGTAATGACACTATAGGACTTGGCTACATCAGCACTGAACAAGGAGAATCATCCAAGGTTGTAGAAGAAAGAGGCAACAAAAGGTAAGAACACTAAACCTACTTGTCATTTGTGTGGTAAAAAAGAACATACCTCTAATGTGTGTAGAAGCAAGAATAGCCATCAGCATGATAAGCCTACAAATGCAAATTTTTGTCACATGTGCAAAAGGTAAGGACACCTAACACAAGACTGCAAGACCATAAGAACACCAAGATTTGAGGGTCACTGCTACAATTGCAAAAAATATGGACATAGAGCATTTGAATGCAGATCAAAGCCTATGTGGACATCTAATAAGCCTACAAGAGGAATTAATCATGCACATCACTACAATTGGGATTACAATACCAAGTATAGCTATCACTATTGTCAAGAGTATGGACACATTCCTAAAAATTGCATAAGGACACATTTCAAGGGAAGTTACAGTAGATGGCTAAAAAAAACTACATGTTTTAGTTGCTTGAAGACTAGACATGCTAGCAAGAACTATCCAACAAAGGTCAAAGCACCCAAGACTAAAGGTAACAAGGGACAAGAAAAAGTTGACATGGAACACATCAGGGAAGATATGAAAAAGATATGGCAGAAGAAAAGTGAATGCAGAACATCAAATGGAGAGATCACTTCACCCAAGAGGCCAAGTGATCACACTTCATCAAATTAAGTACTAGAAAGGCACATGGGGCTGATACATATAAAGATGTATCATACATCAACCCAAAGAACATAGGAGCACTGCAAAGAAGAAATCTGCATAAGATAAGATGTCAGGATAAAAATTGGAAGCTAAGTAAAACTATGGTACATGCCAAGTTGAATAGTTTAGTGGATGCCGAGTAAAAGAGATGTTAGTGGTTGCCGAGCAATTAACAAGATTAGTAGCTACTGAGAGAATGAAGTAGAATTGATGCCAAGTTGGAAAATCCTTTGGAAGTCAACTGTATACCTTTAAGCACAAATGTAATAAATGTTAGGTTTCAAGCCTAATAAAAGTGAAAATTGTTCACTTTTTTGTTCATTTGAACAAAGAGCAAAGATGAGTAGAGAAATTGAGGGATTTCCTAGTGATCAAAAGGTGATTTACAATGATTCAATAGTAACCCAACTCCATTTCATCAATCTACCAGGTATTTCATTCAAGTGTCAAGTTACGCAGTTTAAAAAGTTTGTTTAAATAGTAAACCCTAGTTCGGTTAGAAATGGCATCTGGTTCTAAGTCTACAAAGGGAAAGGAAGGTTTGGAGATTCAATTAGTTAGCAACAAAGTTAAACAACTTGAATTCAAACCAATCCCAGAGGTTGCCTATAGAAATGATCCCGCTGGTGCCCTATCCGTGATTCCTGACAAAGTAGTAATGGTTCAGGATGTAAGAAAATGCTACAACTATAAGATAGAAGCAATAGGAGATTTAAATATCTTCAATGCATTTGATAAATTCTATGAAAATGGGAAACTTAAAAACAAATTCTCCATAGTTGAGAAGAAGGGTTTAACCAAAACCCTACTTTTCCATATTGTCTTTAAAATAGAATGGATATGCATTGTGTTGAGTAGAATCCATGATGGAGCTTTTTGGTTAGAAATAGAGCTAGTAAAGTTCACAAAGAATATTGTACATAGGGTTACTGGTATTCCAACCCTAGATCGACCCAAGACCCTAAGGAGTGATAAGAGGGAGGCAATTGAGAAAAATACTGGTGCCAAGTGGAACAACAAGGGAATGAAAATTGACACTATCAAAGACCCCCTACTATATTTTTTTGTAAGAATAATATCTCACAAATTTTACCAATCCAACAGGTTAAGTAGTGTACCCTGCATAGCAGTGTATGTTGCTTACAAGCTAGTGAAAAAGGATCATACTTATGATCTTGCAGAGTTGATGATGCAGCAAATCAATGAAAACTTGGGGGCCATAAGGAAATCAAAAGGGGCTCAATGAAAGTTTTTCTCAGTCTTGATTTGCATATTTTTCTACATTATGAAAAAAATCCCCTTAGTAGGGAAGGTGAAATGGGATCCAAATAAGACTATTGTTGATCAAATAAATTGATTCATTGATCAAATGGGTGAAAACTTTGATGCCCAAATGACTAGTTACTTTGAGGACTTCAAGAAGTCCATGAAAAAAAGAATGAGGATACCAGTATCACTAGTTGAGAAGCATGAAAAGGACTTTTTTTTCTAGTGGATATTGACTATACTTACATACAAGCAGTCATCCCTAGAGTAAGATGGCTTAGGCCATTGGGCTATGAACTTGATGTTGACCAAGTTTTAGCAACTATTATAGCTCTACTTGTAGAAGAAATTGATAAGACTGCAAAGCACTTTGGGACATATGATGTTGTCAAATCAAGGGTGGTCACAGACCTTAAGACAGCAACAGCAGTCAAGAAGAAGGACAAGCTTATACAGAAGATCAAAAAGAAATTAGTTGTTGAAGAGGATGGAACAATAGAAGATATAATTGATGGTGAAGAAGAAGATGACATGAAAAAGATGAAGATGAGACAGAGAAAGGGCCACTTCAGTTGACCCAAGGCCTAGGAGAAGATGAGGCTAAGAGTGACAAGGAAGAACAGGCCAAGGAAACATCCATCCAAACCAAGGTCACCAAAAGAAAGGAAAAAGCACCACTTGCTCCTTAGCCCAATCCAAAGAAAGTGGAAAAGCCTATAGCTAAGAAGTCTACTACAAGAGCTACTACACAAAAGGCAAAGGAAGAGGCAGCAAAGAGGAAGGAATCTACTAAGAAGACTAAAGAAGACCCAAAGAAAAGAAGAAAATTTGTGGCTCGACCTAATTTAGATGAAGAAAGGACAGAATCAAAATACCACAGTCATTTTAAAGTGGTAAGTCATCCATCTAAGTCTTCTATTGACAAATTATGTGCTAAGATTAGGAATGGTGACATGAATGACTTGAAGAATGTAGATTTTAATAAGCTCACAAAGGATGAGAAAAATAAAATAGAGAAATCTATCTATAGTATGATGGCAGAATATAAACACACACCTCTTGAATTGGATAGCTCATTGCCAAAGGAATTATATAAGATTGTAGAGGATAAATGGAATTTTTGTTTGCAAACTAAGAAGGAAATAAGGGAGTCTACCTTAGTAAGGATGTTGCTTGATTTAACTAAAAGTCAAATAAAAAATGCAATCAAAAGGTACAATAGTATATTTACTCCCAAATATAGGGCATTTAACATTTTACAAAATAAAATTGAACAGGTCATGAGAAAAACCACAAAAGTATGGAAGATTATTTATAAGAAAATTGATGATGTATTCGATGAAGAATACAAGGCAAAAGCAAGTGCCAAAACAAAGGAAATAAAAGAAGTGAGAAGGAAGAAGGTAGAGGAGAAGAAAGTAGAAGCGAAGAAAGTGGAAGAAGAAAAGAAGGATAAAGAAGAGAAGGAGGAGGAAATGAATAAAGAATAAGAAAAGGGGACAGATGAGTAACAAGAATACAGTGTGCAAGACACACAACTATCACCTCATAGCCCTCCTCATTCTACCATCACACCTAAAAAAACAATCAAGATAACGGATGTTGTTGATACTTGTAGTCAAAACATCAATCCATTAACTGTAGAGGATCTAGCAAAGATCCTTGACCAATCAACAGAAGCAACAAGACTATGCTCAAGCCCAATATTGGTCAGTGTCAACTGATGATTTGCAAAAGGTAGTAGTGAAATTAAAATAAATCAAGGTGCAAACACAAAAACCACCTATGACCACACAATATACTAGACTTCTACTCCTTCCACCACCATCTCCACCAAAAGAAGTCACAGTTGCACTTTAGGAGCCAAGTGCAGTAGCAGGGGATGATAAAGACAAATCAGTACAATCAATAGGTACACCCCCAGCCAGAATGACAGCAGAAGAGAAACAAACTGAAGAGAAAGAAGAGACAAAATATAAGGAGGAATCTACAATACAAACTTTGGTTGAACTACACAAAATAGGTACTCCTGCAAAAACTCTTTAGCAACCGAGCATTGGAATGTTAGAATTACAAATTAGAACACCATGCTTGAGCTCAACTAGGGTAGCTAGGACAATCCATTATGGAATTCCTGAGCTTGATGAAGAAATAAAGATACCCTATTATGAATCCAACACTCTCACAGAAGAACAGATGAATGAGATACAAAGTGCATTGGATAGAAGAAGTAGACAAGAGGCACTTAGAAAGGATTATAAATATAGGCAAGCATTAAATGAAATCAAAGACATATTCATGGATGCCTTCAACCTACAGTCTCCAAATGAATCAAGACCAATTATAGAGCAACTATCAAATATAGTTGATCAGGTAACAAATGAGGACCATGACACCAACACAAAACTAATGGAATGGTCAAAAAAGAAATTCCAAAGTAAGGTCAATGAGAAGATATCAAATACTATCATTTTGGGACAAGTTGACCTATCTAAGAAACTAGATAGAGTCAAAATTGTACTTGGGAATATATTCTCCCTTTACAATAAATTGTGTGATTTTTCCAGTTTCACACAAGAGATTAGCCAGAAGATATTGAGCTTGGAGAGAAATCTAAAGATTTCTAGCATGCAACTTCCTACCAATCTAGCTCAAAGTGAGAAGCATTTTGCTGAGACACTTCACACTCAAGGGAACCAGTTGCATTAATAGTAGAGGAGGCTAATATAAAAGCCAAGTTAATGCAAATTCAATCCTCCATCGCCCCTCACTTGGAAGAACTTCACAAGGAGTAGATATATGCAGAGACAGTCCTAAAGAAAGATCCCAATATTTCTACACATGAAGGACTTGTAGATCTAGCAACAGAGCTTGTGCTCCAACACAAGTCATTGGATATTGCATTAAACAACTGGGATACAACTCTAAAGATACTCTTGGAGGTTAATAGCTCATTTTTGGCTAAACATGGTATTACTCCAAAGAACCCTTTGACATCAATGTCAAAAAGGGGGAGATATATTATAGGGGGAGTAAGCAAAGGAGGAGATATGTAGATACATGGGTAATTACCACATTTTGACAAATTTTGATCATTTTGATTACATTCTCTCACTCCATTCTTTCAATCATTTTGAGAATAAAGTGGAATGGTTGTAATTAACCAAAAAGGGGGAGATAAGAAATAAAGGAGTGAAGCAGAGATGTAAAATTTTGGTAATCGCATGGAATACAAGGACATCACACAGATCAGATATAGCATACAAGCTTAGAATGTAGAAACAGGTCAAAGGATAGGGAGGATCAGGCACATTGGTACAGAATTTCAATTTCAAAGGCATAATCAAATTAGGGGAGTCATAAGGTATATTTTTACTCACAATTTTTGAAATTTTGCATGTAATTTGAGTAAGTGAAGAATGTACTAATAAGGATAGGATCACTAATGTTTATTTAATTGTTTTTGACACTCATGTCTTAGAGGGAGATTGTTGGTCAAATAAATCATATTGAAAAATGAGTGTCAACACACTTCACCATTTTTACTATGTATGTTGAGTACACAATAGATGCCAAGCCATAATTTCAATAGGTACCGAGTCATAGTTAGTGTTGAGTAGATCTAGATATAGTATGTGCTAAGTGATATAGAATTATTCATGTGCCGAGTAACAGAATCATTCAGATGTTGAGTAATTCAAGACAATATATGTCAAGCAATATAGGATAGAACAAGTGCTGAGAAAACTAGAAAATATAATTGATGCTGAGCAATCTAGAAACAACATGTGTCGAGCATCACTAATACTTCATGTGCCAAGAAATGCAGGGTTAGCATATGAGTTTGTGCCCTCACAAACTAATATGTAAACCATTTTTGGAGCTGACTTAGAGGAATTTTGAAGGAGAAAAAGGATAAGAACAAATCATTTACATTCCCTATGCAATCTGCATGCAACCAATCAGAAAACTGGTGAAGGCGTGCAACCAATAAGAAAAATGCAAAGTATGAGCAAGAATTTGAAATTCAATATGGATCATAGATCCATACCTAAGCCTAAGTCTTCGTACTCTTTATAAGGAGAACAAATGCACCATTGTGTGTAGTGGAAGAAAATAGTAAAAGGGGAGATTATAGCAAAATTTTAGTATGAAAAGAAAAGACTCAGTGGAAAGGATAGCATTTATACAACTAGTTGATTAGAAAAAAATAGGGAACATATTCAAAGATCAAATCAAGCAAGGATCAGAAGGGGACGAGTAGATCAAGTACCTAAACCTAGAAATTTTAGATTGTATTCAATAAGGTTAAAAGTTCTAATACTCTCTCACAATTGTATTAGAGGTTGAAATCCTATGGTGATAGGTTAGCTTAACAGCTAGGAGGAGAGCCTTTGGAGAAGGTCAAGAAAATCCTATGTATTAGGTGGGTTTAATAGCCTTGTGTAAATCCTTTAACAGGGTGACACTTCATGTAAAGTGTTGTAAATCCTTTCAACAGGTCACATTTAATAGTGTGTTGTAGCCTTTAACAGGGCAAACCATTAGAAGTGGTTGAACTCATTGCTGCAGTAATTTTTGTGGGTGTCATTCCCACCCCAATTTTACCTTCTTATTCCTAGAGGGTTTCTAGGTTACCAAATCCTTGTGTTATGTGTTGATGCTTTCTTTTCATTTTATGTTTGTTTACATGTTTACTTGCATGCATGTTAATTTCAGTTAAGGGTTTAAAAAAAAAAAGAGAATCGGTTACTTCTGATTAACCCCCCCCCCCCAACTCTCAGAAGTACTCTTCCCATTTGGACATTCCAAAAAAACCATAACTACATTTTTCAAGGCAACACATCCAAACATGCTTCTTGTGTTCATAGATGATTGGTTTCTTCTTGGAGCATTCTTTATAGCTAATCATGTCAATGCAACTTTAGTTTTTGTTCTTCCCATAAGTTCAGTGTTCTCTCCTACTTGTTTGAAATTTTAGCATAATTCTAGTCATCATATGATGGCTTTATTCACTGCTTTGTGGCGGAAAGGAAAAGATTCTATTTTCTTTTTTAGTAAAAATAAACTTATGAAGAGTAAAAGGAAAAAGATCCTAGGTGAAGATCACTTGGAAAAGATGCTTTTTTAAATAAAATGGCCATATGGATGGAAAGGAGCATAGAGGGCCTAGAGGTTATAATAAGCTAGAGTCACCCAAAACTAGATATATTAACCAACAATACATATGTATAAGATAGAAACACATAAGATGTGTCACTAGAGGTTATTAGTGAAGGTTACCTTCAGGGGTTTGGCTTGTTGAGAGGTTAGATATGTTGACTAGCATGGAGGTTGGTCTGGAATCCTACTTCAACATCTTAGGTTTACACTACTATACTTCCCTATGTTTTCTCGCCTTGGAATGCATTGTAGGGGTCAGTTTGGTCCTTGAGCTCAAATTAAAATTCTTTGAGTTGAAGATTGAAGTCTCTCTTGGGGATAGTGCATTGCTGAATTTTTTATAAACCCATTGTACATGTGTTTTTAGTCATATGAAGATCGCTTTGGTAACAATGATATTATTGCAAGGTCTTCTTCCTATTTTATTGAGCTATTCAACTACATTTTTAATTTTTCTTCATACTGTAATATTGTTGAGCAATAGGTCGATACACTTCTGCTATTCGTTAAACTGTATGCCTTTGGCTTTATGATTTTGGCAATGTCTCAAGTTTCTATTTTTAAGTTGTATTGATTCTATATTCATTTACCATTCATAAAACCTCATTGAGTCATGCTATGTTGAAATTATCCAAGTTTTTGCATGCCTGTAGGTCTTTTATTAATCATAATTGGAAAATAGATTACATTGTCTTGTACCATCTGTTGTGGATTGTCTTTTAATATTCTCTATGATCTCATTTTCTAGATAAAATACTCTCTAACCTATTATGTTTATACGTTGAGAAATATGCCAACAGGAAAGCTAAAGAAAAGGAGATGAAGAAATTGTGTAAATAAAAAGAGAAGGAACAGGTAAATTGGCCTTGTGGCCAAATCTATTTTCATTTCTATTAGCCTTTTATTCCATCAAGGACTGAATAGGAATGTTTAGATTGCCCTACCTTTTGAACTTCTGAAGTAGAGAGGGAAAATTCCAAAAATTGTAGCCAATTCCTAGATTGTGCACATGCTACAAAGATATTACAAAAGTTATTAAAACCCCATGCGCATAAAATCAAGTCAAAATAGAGGGAATGTTTACCAAAATTTTCTCATATAAGAAGATCACAAGTAGGTGGCATTCCAAGGATCGTACGAGTATTCTTGCTAGAGAATGATGTAAATCTAACATTTCTATAATGACCCAAAAGGATCCACATCTTAGAAAGGCCCTACATCTTAGAAAGGCCCTCACAAAGTGAAAGCACATAGTGAAACCCCTATAAAGCCATAACATGAAAGGGTACCTGCATTATATATTTCATAGCAAATACAAAGTAGAAGAGCCTTAGGCTTTGAAACAATTACAGATCTCTCAATTAAAGAACAAAACAAATGAAAGAAAACATATCTGTGAAAAAAAGGAGAAGTAGAGAGAAGCTACTATTATTTACAAAATAGATTGTAATGATGTAGCTCAAGCAAAGCATACTTGCTGAGCAAGGTAAAACCCCAATATGTAGAGTATAAGAAAAATAGTGACGGAAATACAAACATACCCAAAATTAATCACAGAAGTAAAACTATACTCATTCAAATTGATGGTTATGAGAAGAAGTAGGCATTCACCCAAAATCATAGTAGAGCTACAAATAAATAGAGATTCCACATTAAGAAGTCATTGTATATGTAGAAGCTATGGAAAAAAAACAAATAAAAGGAGGCTATAATGCAAATATACTAGTAAGATCCATTGACCTAGGCATTATAGGCATAACTCCATACCTGGAAGTCATCATTATTGACCCAATCAGAAGGTAGATCCAAATCTAGCCATTGACCTAACAACACCTATAGCAAAGATAGGAGATTTGGAAGGACTAGTGGCAAAGAAAGTAGCAAGAGTGTGGGGTGTTTTTTGTGCAAGGGCTTTGAATATGGTGAGTTTCTTGTGCTTGCATGATCCCTCTATCGTCGATTGGTCCCTACCCTATTGTCAGTCTCTACTACTAAGCCAAAATTTTCCTCTTCTTTTTTTGTTATGAACCCGAGTTAGTCAAAATTTTGACCAATTTGGGTACAAAACACTAGTTTGGTCAAAATTTTGACTGACATGGGGATAAAAATTTCAAAAAACATGAAATCATAGGCCAATATGACCTTTTGTTGAAAATATTGGTAGAAAAAAAAGGGGAAATATACTAGTGGAAAAGAACAATTGGACACCAAAAGGTCAAGGAAAAGGATCTAAGTAAGGTAATACCATAAATTGGGATTACAATACTTGGGTAAATTGTCAATATTATGGAAAGTATGGACATATTGCAATACTTTGTGCTAGGATACATCTTAGGGGAAGATCTGATAATTGGATGAGTTCATGGCTAGTATGTTTCAATTGTTAGAAGGTCAGTCATCTAAGAAAGGATTGTATGAAACAAGCACCAACACTAAATATTGAGGTAAACAATAGAAAGGAAAAGGTCAATGCTTAAGAAGTAAGAGGACAAATGAATCAAACATGGAGAAAGAAGTTAGATACAATAGTACAAATGGACAAATTGTGATGATCGAATCCAATGGATTGGGTGATTTCCCCACCTCAAACTAAATGATAAGGTATGTATGGAACTATGTTTCAAATTGATATATTAGATATTAGTTTCTAATATTACATGCATAAAATTCCAAATCACCATGATGAAAGATGCATGATGACAGATGTTAATATTTGAGCTAAGATGAATTGTAGTATTGAGTTAAAATTCTAGTAGAGACTAAGTGCTAGTTTTGAATGTCAGTATGAACCAATTCTCAATACTGATCAGGCAAAGTTAAAGGATGTGTATGCACCGAGTTTCATTAAGAAAGTTGAGATATTTGTGATGATAAGGTATGTATGGAACTATGTTTCAAATTGATATATTAGATATTAGTTCCTAATATTAAATGCATAAAAGTCCAAATCACCATGATTAAATATGCATGATGACAGATGTTAATATTTGAGTTGAGATGAATTGTAGTATCAAGTTAAAATTCTAGTAGAGACTGAATGCTAGTTTCGAATGTCAGTATGAACTAATTCTCAATACTAATCGAGCGAAGTTAAAGGATGCATATGCACCAAGTTTCATTAAGAAATTGATATAGTTGTTATGCACCTAATGTTCACCTAATAATAGTATAGATTAATTATGTAGACTCAATTTGATTGTTTGAAGCTATATAGTGGATTTTGAAGTCTATTTTGACTTGCCAAGTTTTTGAGCTTATAAAGAAAAGAATTTGAGCGATTTGTGAAGCAATTTGTACAAAGTTACAAAGAGGTTCAAGAGTGTGTGGTTGGCATAATAAGTAATTTTTACAAAGTTATTTGAGACGAGTTGTGAATTTGTTTGATTTTGAAACCCTAAATTATTAAAATTACATCATTTGCATCTATGAGAGAGAAGGAGGCATTGAGAGATAGAAATAAACATATTGTTCATAATGATGCATGTCCTCCATCAAAGTTCAAGGAATATCTAGATATTGCATTGACAGGATATTCTTTAGGAGTATTATTTGTGATTCCACCCTAAGTGATTATGGTACACAATATCAGATCATATTATATGTGCAAGATTAGAAATATAGGTAATTTTGAGCTGAGGAATGCCTATGATAAGTTGTGTAACAATGGGAGATTAAAAGATGAGAACAAGGTTGTGGCCAAGAAAGGGTTAACTTGCATCCTATAATTTCTAAAAGTATTTAATGTTGAATGGATAAAGATCATGTTGAGCAAGATACATGACATGAAATTATGGTTGGAGAACAAATCACTTAAGATCATAAAGTCTATTATTCATCACATGACTAGATACCATGTTCTAGACCAAGTGAATATCATTTGATGTCAAGGAAGGGATCTTATTCAAAACCTCATGAAGGAAAAATGGAATGGTTGAGGTATGTCAATCAACACTTTGAGGACCTTGTAATCAAGTTTGTAGTTTGGCTAATTGCTCACAAGTTTTATCAGTCAAGCCAACTAAATAGTATGTCATGTGTAGTAGTTGACATGGGCTATAAATTGGTTAAGGACCATAGCTATGATTTAGCATAGTTATAGCTCATCCATCTTGTAGAGAAATTTAGAGTTATAAGGAAGGTGAAGAATACATCTTGAAAGTTTGGTTCTCTTATTATATGCATATTTTTCTATATACAAAATATGTTCCCTATTATTGGAGATGTAGTTTGGGATAAGACAAGACCAATGACCAAGAAAAGAAATGAATACAAGAATCAAATAGGTGAAAACTTTGAAACCATAATGGATGCTTGTTTTGAGGATTTCAAAAAAAAGATGAAAATAATTAGAATACCTAAGTTAGTCATGGACATATACCATGATCACATATGATTTCTTGTTGATATGGATTACACATATGTTCAGGGAATTATTTCTAGAGTGCCATGGTTAATACCTCTACATTATGAGGTAAATGTTGATGAAGTGTTAGTTGTCATTACAACTTTGTTACCTAAAGAAATTGGTAATAATGTCAAACCCTTCAGTACATATGAGATAGAAAAAATCAAAATGAAGATGCAAACTAAGGTCCCCAAGATGGATATGAAAAGGAAGAAGATGGTCCAAGATTTTGAATGTAAACTTGTGTTAGTGTAGTTTTTTATTTTTCCTATTTTGCTAGGTTTTTCCTACACTTTTAATAATCTCGCTTAGGTTAATAAAGCATGTCTTATTAGGTGAATGGTTGTGAGGTGTCATCTTTCTACATGTGAGCATCCATTAGCTATCTTGGGAAGATACTTTGCTAGATGGTTGCTCCTCATTGGTTGGTGTTGCCACCTCCTCCCTCTTCCTAGCCTATATAAGCATGCTACCTGGCTTGTATTTGCATCTCTTATTTTTGCATCCTCTTAATGTTATTTTGCTTCCAGCATTTGCATTACTCTCTTGGAGACTAACTCTATGATGCTATTTTGATTTTGTATCATTTGCATTCATAGTTTAGATATTTACTCTTTGCACTAGTTTTCTTGGTTATTAATCTTTTCAGATTCTAACATGGTATCAGAGCTTTTCTATGTGCAAGAGTAGATTTTAGTTTCCTTATTTGAGAGATTCGGGAGGGGCAAATAAACTTTATTGTAGTTTTTTAAAAAACGAAGTATGCTCTTCTCTTGCATCTTTGGATGATCCTGAGAATCAGAAAATTTTTGACAAAAACAGTTTTTCTCTGGGGTTTCAATCTCAAATCTGACAACCAACTTGCATATTTGAAGTTTTCAATCAGTTTTGCAAGTTCCAGCATGCCATTGATGGACTTAAGAAGCTGATCCAGCATTTGCATGCCATATTTTGGTTGCTGGGGTCGTTTTCTAATTTTTGGAGCCGTTTTTTACTGTTAAAGGCGTCTAATTTACACTACAGCAACATCTTCTGTTCATCAACAAGAAAAACGCTTTCTGGGTTTTGTTCACAGCCCCAAAAAACCATCTGGGTATCTTTTAGATTTTGCATGCAAGCTGTATATTTTTCAGGATCGAGCATCCAAAGCTACAGCCATACCCCTCTCCGTTGGCAGCCGCAGATTTGAATGCAGTTTTCAAATGTCTCATTCTTGCTCATACGGACTTCGATTTTGATGATTCTTGTTATGAACTTGGCTATTTTTTTGTGCTCTATCCACTAGTGGAGTTATTTTTTGATTTTCATGCATGAATTCTTTAGAAATTGCAAATTCTCATCTGTGACTGTGCACAGTTCTCATTTTGGAAACTTCGGAGGATCATAACTTTTTCATATGACCTCGTATCGAGGCGATTCTTTGTTTGAAAGTGCATAATTTTTCGAGTAGATCACAGTGGTGCTATTTTTTCCTTGATTATTGTGCCCAAGTTTCACTTTTAGCATATGCTCTTCATGAGGGTTTGTAATGCATTGAAATCAAGACCACTAAGTATCTCTTTCTAGTGGTAGTTGTAAATGCACTAAAATAAAGTGCCAAATCATATTTCTTTGGGGGGAGTTCTTTGATTGAGTAAAAAGTGGGGGGGGGGGCATTGTCGTGGCTGGGTTCTCTTCTTTTTAGCATTTCTTTGCATTTCTTCATCATGGATCAAACAAATATGCCCATCCTAACTCCATACAATTACTTTGAGTGGAAATCACGCATGACAATTCACTTAAGGAAAGCTGGATTAAATAGGATAACTATGGGACTTGAAATTGAACCTGCTAAAGATGAAGATAAGCCTAAGTGGTTTAACAAATGTGATGAGGCATTTGGAACATTGTGTTTTTCTGTTTCTCCTGACTTGTTATTTCACATTGATTCTTTGGATACACCAAATGAAGTATGGACAAAGCTAGAAACACTATTTGGCACACAAGATTCAATGAGGGGTCATATGTTGGAAAATGAATTAATTAGTTTGAGTCCAGGCAATTTCAACACAATCCAAGATTTCTTCACCAAATTGAAATCACTAAAGCTGTAGTTAAAACAATGTGGAATTGAAAAGAAAGATGAACAACTGATTCTCAGTATTCTCTCTAAGCTAAGTTCAAAATATTCTGTGTTTGTTTCTACCTTCTATGCTACTAAGGGTGCACTTGGTACTCAATTCACCATGCCATCTTTAGATGATTTTGCTGTCAATCTCACTCGAGAACAGGACAAGCTAATCCAGATGGGCATTCTTAAGTCCTTTAAGTCGCATGCCTTGGCTGCTAACCAAGGCACAAAAGAACAACAAGGACAAAGTAGTAACAACAATAGTAAGGAGAAGAAACAAAAGAATAGCGAGGAGAAGAAGGATCAGATGCCGGTTTCTTCAAAAGAAACTATTGATACACCATCTTCCAAGGGTGATAAGCCTAAGAAAGAAAAGGTCAAATGTGCCTATTGTAAAAGACCTAGTCATGATGAACATAAATGTTTACAGAAACAACTTGATCACTTGACATACATTCTTGCGAAGAATAATATCAGTGTTCCTGAGTCTATCAAACAAAGTTCTAATGAAGGGTCTAACAAAGAAAAAGAAAACAGCAAGGGGAAAGGAAAGGGCAAGGCCCTTTTTGCAGTTGCTTCCTCACCATCCACTTGGGTTCTTGATTCGGGTGCGTCACACCACATGGCTTCATCTAAGGAAGAAATTGCATCCTTGGAGCAATGTACTATGCCTTCTATGTTGATGGGTGACAACACTCCTATTGAGGTGTGTGGGAGAGGGTCTGTTGATGTGGGGGATGGCACATTCCATGATGTTCCTTATGTACCCTCATTTTCAACTAATCTCTTATCGGTACACCAGATCACTCACACAGGTTTAGGCAAGCGGGTTGAGTTCACTCCTAATTCAGTGGAGATACGTGAGTTGCACAATGATTCTACAATTGCAGTTGGGAGAGCAGATCATCAGTCAAGACTCTATATGTTTTCTCACCTTGTTCCTGATCCTCCTTTGACTATTTTTCTCACTCACTCTAATGATGTGAGCAGATTATGGCATGAGCAGTTTGGCCATCTTAACTTCCACTACTTGCATCAGCTTAACCAGCAGAGCATGGTCACAGGGTTGCCTTCTACTTTGACATTGGAGTCACTTGGAATACATGATAGATCTTCTGATGGGTCAGATTCACTTGAGCAGTCTTCTACCTCCACTTTTGATGCAGAGAGTGATTCAGAGGACTCACCTCCTTCCTCTCCTAGTCATCATTCACAGGTTGATGATTCTCCTCTAGATTCTCCATCTTCTGGTCCACTTTGGGCTAGACAGACCTTGCAGTTTGCAGGTGATTGGGTTGGGGATCCATCAGAAACCAAGCAGACTCATTCACAATTCCAGGATGCTCTACATATCTTCATTGCTACTGCCTCAAATCCACAGTCCTTTCATGAGGCTTCTGGTATTTTTGAGTGGGATACAACTATGCAGGAAGAGTATAGTTCCTTGATGAGGAACCACACTTGGGATCTTGTCCTTTTTCCTAAGGGAAGAAAACTTGTTCGATGTAAGTGGATCTACCGCACAAAATTTGCAAGCTTTGCTGGAGGTGCAGGATGCTACATCTTTTGGGGGGGCCTCTTCCTCTCACTTGGAGTCCTAATTTTCTTTGGGGAGTCTCTTTTCTCTCTCTTTTGGGGGAATTTTATGTACATGGGTACCTCATCAGGCTTGACTTGCCGGGACCCATTTCTACATCCACCTAAGCTTCGCTTATGGGGGGGTGTTAGTGTAGTTTTTTATTTTTCCTATTTTGCTAAGTTTTTCCTACACTTTTAATAATCTCGCTTAGGTTAATAAAGCATTTCTTATTAGTTGAATGGTTGTGAGGTGTCATCTTCCTACATGTGAGCATCCATTAGCTATCTTGGGAAGATACTTTGCTAGATGGTTGCTCCTCATTGGTTGGTGTTGCCACCTCCTCCCTCTTCCAAGCCTATATAAGCATGCTACCTGGCTTGTATTTGCATCTCTTATTTTTGCATCCTCTTAATGCTATTTTGCTTCCAGCATTTGCATTACTCTCTTGGAGACTAACTCTATGATGCTATTTTGATTTTGTATCATTTGCATTCATAGTTTAGATATTTACTCTTTGCACTAGTTTTCTGGGTTATTAATCTTTTCAGATTCTAACAACTTGGACAGGTGCCACTACAAATTACTAAAGGAAAAGGTGAAGAAGATTAAGGAAAAGGAAAAGAACTAGTTGTTGTTAAGCCCAAGGGAACCAAAGTCAAGGAATTTATTATGGTTGAGCCTAAAGTGAAGAGTTCAACTTCAAGATAGAGACTATCAATCCTACTACCACATCATAGAGGGAGACTAGGAAAATATATAAGGTATTAAGTCCTACAAATTTTGAGTGAGTGAAGAAAGTAGTTGTTAAGATAACAAGGCTAATTAAGGGGAAAAGTCCTAGAAAGAGGACATCATATGCAAAAGGGGTCAAGAAAGGTCAACAAAAAAGAAGCTGGGGAGAAAATTGGTTTTTAAACCTAATGCTAATGAGGAAGATGGGGCTGAAAGGAATGAGTTAGATGACTTGATTCAATTTAAAATTATTCCAAGGAAGGAGCCTCAAGACATTGAAAAGTTATGTGAAAATTTGAGGAGTTTTGTAGGATTAGCAGGTTTTAAATATATTAAGTATCATACATTAGAAAAGATTGATAAAGAGAAAGTAAAACAAGTTTTTATAAACATGATTGTAAATTTTAAGTATAAACCAATTGAGTTGGGCAAGGAATTACCAAGAGAGTTGTACAATAAGATAGATATAAGTCAAAATGGGCTCTAAATACTATGAGATAGATGAGAGAGAATACTTTAGTCTAGGCTATGTCTAATTTAGGAAAACACCATATGTAAATTTCCATGAAGGACTATGCAAAGAAGTTTGTGCCAAAGAGAAGGGAATATAAAATTTTGAGAAATAAAATTGAAGAAGTTGTACATGAAAGAAAAATAATATGGAAGAAATTTTTTGGTCTCATTCCTACAAATGAAGAGAAACAAGGAAAGGAAGAGAAGAATGTAGGAGGAGTGGAGTTAGATCACAAGGAAGACATCTATGAAGATGCTAAGAAGTTAATTGAGATGACTCATAAGATGGAAGAGGAGAGTCAAAAATAGAATGAGATAGTCACCATTGAGGATGCAACTCCAAATAGTACATTGTTTGATGTGACTATTGTCAATTTAGAGCCAAAGAAGATTGTGTCTGCACAGACAAAAAAAAGACACAGCAAGATCCTAAATCTATTATAGTTGCATTCATAGAAACTAATCATGTGAATGTGTAGATCAAGGAATATCCAAAAATTTATGATCAGCAACAACCTCAATAGGTAACAGCTAGTCTAATACATCTATGATGATTTTTTATGCCTATTCTCAAGTTCCAAGAGGAGAAAAAGATGTTTCTATTATTGAGTAGTAGAGTGATCCAATAACTGAGGAAAAAATAAGGAAGGGGGGTTAAAGAAATAAGGGATTCAAAAAGATGAAGTAGAGAAATCAATTGTTGGTAGTGAAAGGCCAAACATCTTAGGACTTCTGATTGAGGGAGAAAAGGAAATAGTGCAACCAAATTCAATTGGTGAACTCACAATGACTAGGCAGTAGAAACAAGGTGTTGAGGGAACACATTCACTAGCTCAAAGACCAAGTTTGGAGCTTCAAACACAATCTATGCAAGTATCTATGTTGAGCTTCACTAGTCCAAGAAAAATGACTAAAAGGAATAAAGTCTATTCCCCTAGTTCATTCCAACCTAATCTAGTTACACTTAATGAAGATATTGTTATACCATATTGGGACAATTCAAGCCCTGCTGAGGATAAAATGAAAATTTTTACTGAGATATTTTCATGCAAGGAAAAATAAGCTAAGTTGAGGATAGAGTGCTAGAAGAAGAAAACACAAAAATAGGTGTTATATGATATAAAATATATATTTGTTCAATCTTTTGTTATTGATAATTTGGATGAGAATGATCCAATTTTTGAGCAATTAATAAAAATTGTAGAGAAAATAAATGACTTTGATATTGATGCCAATGAAAAACATAGGCAATGGTCAGAGAAGAAGTTTGAAAAGAAAGTAAGTTGTATCAAAGATTGTTGTAAGATAGGTTGAGTCGTCTAAATTTGTGACTAATTTGGAGAAAGTTTCAAATAATGTAAATATAATGTTTAGAAAATGTTGTGATACCTCCATCTATACAAAATATATTATAGAAATAGTGGATCAAATAGAAGCTTACTTGAAATACAGTGAAAATACAATATCATCATTTACAAGTTCAAGTTTTGTATATTTATCTAAGATAAACTTTCAATGGGCCAGGCTTACAGAGTTGACTACTAAGCATAGTTGGATTAAAGAAAAATCTTTGCATAAGTCATGATGACACCTCAACTTGAGGTTGTGCAATTATATTTAAATAATACTGTAATGCCTCGACAAGGGATCCAAAGAATTAACTTAGAATTTTCACTAAGTTTGGTAACATTTTTTTTTTTTCCATGAAAATAAATACCAAATATAACTTATTCGTAACAATGGAAGCAATAGCAATGTCCATCTAAAGAGTAAACATAACATATACAACAGATTACATTCTTTAAGATCCCTTAACGTGAATTACATACATGATTACAACATCCACATGAAATAATAATGATAAGTCCAATGTTCAATTATTACATTTCCAACTGCTCATTCATCCACTGTACATGTCACAGGGTATGAAGGCTTAAAGGTATATACATATGTAGAATAAGATACATCACCCTATTCTAATCCATGATACATCAAGGTAAAGATAATCACATGATACTCATGATACATCATCATAAAAGTCATATACATCCATCATAAAGATCAACAAAATAAACTATGTGCACGG